>CM067376.1:58145114-58745114 GCA_034510155.1 Eucriotettix oculatus
AGGTACGAAACGTGGACGATAGGAGTTGGGGAAAGGAAAAGAATAGAAACCTTTGAAATGTGGTGTTATAGGCGAATGCTGAAAATCAGATGGGTATCATAGAATCACAAACGAGGAAGTAAGTTATAAACCGAAAAGGGAAAAGCGAACAATATGAATGACGTTGGCTAAGAGAAGGGATAGATTAATAGGCCACGTTTTAAGACACGAGGGTCTTGTAAAATTAGGAAGTGTGTGAGGTAATAAAAAAAGAGGGGAAAAGGATGGAATACGCCAAGCAGATAAGGGAGGATATGGGGTGTGCTAGTTATAAGGAAATGAAAAGTCTTGCGCAAGATAGGTTAGCATGGAGGGTTGCATCAGACTAATCTTAGGACTGAATACCACAACAATAATATGTATCTTGCTCTTTCATTATTTTTTCGTTTTAGATTATTTCATTAGCTGCCTAATTCTAAAAGTTCTTATTTCTAAGTATCCTCGATTTTCTCCCGTATTATCTTTCAGTTGAAAATAAGTACTTTGCCGTAAGGATCATTCGTATGTTGGGGAATGTAAGAACAAAGACCCTGTCTTGCAGCGACGCGTCAAGTGAGTGGTTTTGCGGTCGTGCTGCAGCTAGGTAATAGAGACATTGCCTTCCTCGGTCCCATTACCACAAAACATTTTACGCTATTCCAGAGCTGCAAGCGAGGGGGAAATTGTGCTAGCCACAACGCTGTTTATAGGTTTGTCTACAAATTGATAGCACGAGTCACGGTTCCATCGCCGCTGACAGGATGCAACATCAATTCGCCTCCTAATGGAGCGGAGCTAATATTGTTAATGCTGCAATTCAAACAGACGCACAAATGTTCATTCCGCCTAGTTCTAAAACTTTACGGTAGTAATGGACTAGTATTCGTGCTCACTCAATGAAGTGCACACACCACGAGCGAGGAAAGTCCCTCGAGTGCACGTTATTACACGTCTCACCAGACCCATTTACTAGATTCAATATGCAATGCACTACTCAACTAGGGGGTACCTCGGTAAGTTGCAGGAACGGGCGGAGTCGCTTCCTTCCTTATGCAATAAAGCCGCGTCCACTGCTTGGCTAAATCTACCGTGTTGCCAAATAAGGAATTGGCAAAGCGAGTCAGTCCCAGCTCGTGGCGAGTGTTCGTAAAATTCGTTATTTAAACGTGGAATGCTTTGAGTCTCCTGCCGAACTCCTAACTTCCAACACAGCAAAAACTCTACCTTGCCTAATTTCTTTATCACGACTACTGGAAAAGCCGACTGCACACTGGCAAAAATAGTTGTTACGGGCGATTACCTCGACTTCTTTATATTAAATGTTACATGGTAATTGTACATAGTCAGTTTTAAACGAAGTTTAAACATCAGAAATCTGTTGCTTAGATTTGTCAATGATGATGTTATCACCACTTTTGGTTTTAGTGTCATCTGCCAATCACCTGTAACATCCATCGTGGTTTTTCACCAAGGAAATTCATATAACTATATGAACTATCATTACACCTCGCCGGTCACAGCAAGGGTAAGATTCACAATTATAAGAATTTATAAATTAATTATTTGGTAAATGCATTATTCGATTATTCCATTGGCTATATTTGAAAAGAACAAAAGAAGAAACTGTTAAGGGAAGACTGATCCTCAGAACTAAGATTTATTTTGTTAAGGAGAAATAGGACACGTGTGCCTCAGATCTGATTATTATCCTTTATTTTCCCTGAAGGTGAAGAATTTATTACTTTTTCCTAAATAACAATTTATATATATATATATATATATATATATATTGTAATGGAAAAACGCGGATTTTGGTGATATTGTGGCGTTATGAGGCGCAGTTAGGCCAACAACAATGTCAAGTCGGCTGAAAGCGGGTGAACCCCCGAAGGGGATCCCCCGCGGAAAACCCCCTCGAGCGTGTGTAAAAAATGAGGGCGGGGAACCCCGGAGTTTTATGAAATAGACCTATGGCGGGGAATTCCCGTGTGAGAATTTAAAAGGGGAGCCGATGGGTGGCTCGGAAACAGATGGAAGGAAATGCTGTGGGAGGTGGCCAGAGGACGGACAACGGATCTGTCAGAGGGCAGATGAGTTGCGAGCAGATGGAATGAGAGTTGAGACGAGATGAGATGCTGTGAGAGGTGGGCAGAGAGTAGACGTGTCCAGGCGTGATTAGATGCTGCCAGATGGAATGAGAGAAGAGACGTCAGATGTGGTGAGACGTGAGCAGACGTGGTCAGAGGTTTGCAGAGGTCAGATGTTTCGAGGAAGCAGATGAGTTGCGGATCTGGTACATACTACCTTCATCGATAAAAATCCTGCAAGACGCCAGAGAGACGCGGAAACATTCGTGAGGTGGATGTTTGTAGGCCCAGTAATTGTGGGTAAGTTATTAAAAAGCTGTGAAACTTGCTCATTGTGTTGGTTGAATAATATTTAATGATTTTTTTTCTATTTTCAGTAACTGCATACTCCATCTCTCGAGACCCAAAATCCCCTGAGATTAAGCCCATGTAACACTCTTAATTAATAAACGTAAAATTTTCAAATTGATTATAATTTGTTGAATTGATTAATTAATGTTTTATACTCTGAAAAGGATATTACAATATATGTTCAACCAAAAAAGTTTACGATTTTTAAGCAAAATAAAACATGGCATGGAAATTTCTGTCAGGGTCGGTTGCAGAAATAAAATGTAATAGGAATTTAAAAAAATAATAAAATCGTTTATTTAATCTCGTATGAATCTTGTGTCCATAAGCGACTGGCAGCTGTCAAAATTTAGTTTCATAGTGCAAAAGCAAAATATTGTGGCAAAAATTTTATATCGTTTTGTCTTAGCTTTTATTGACCAAATTATAGCACTTTGCCCTCTTAATCACAAGCTTCGTCTTCTCAAAATCAGTTTCCCTAAATTAAAATCGCTCTCACTAAAATCAAATCACTTGACTATGCATGTGGAAATCATCTAATCTCGTATTAAGCTCTCCAAGAAGCTACGCAGGCTTCTCTGTATATTAAACTTAAAATCCGTCTGTACTCCTTAGACACCCTAGGCCCGCTCTTTCTGTCCCAACAATAATTTGCTCCGCATATTAAAGATTGATTTTTTCCGTTCGCAAAGGACAATTGGGACGAATGACTTAAGAATCCTTCACGCACAGCAGTGTCAAGATCTCTATTCCCCCAAGCAATAAAAATTTCAAATGTAGATCCATCTCAACAAAGGCCTCGTGTAATAACCCTGCCCTCAATGACCCTTAGCTATTATATTCCGCTAACAAATATAATCCCGCTTAAATTAAATTATTGAACCGTGTGTTTAGATCCGTGATGATATGTAAGCTTTCCTCCAGGTTAAAGTACACCTATGAAAGCCAAATTCACTATACAGCCATGGCAATTGACTCGTAGTTTTTAGTTTTTCAACTCCGACATAGTAATAGTATCATGGTTGGATTCATTTAATGATAAATACTAAAATATATTTTGTGAGTACAATTACTGTAAGGAGAAAAATGATAGTGATTCGTGAAATCAATCAGATTCACAATCCACAGTAAATCAAATAAAGTGAAGTATTACAAGGGATTGTCTCCAGGGTTAATCCCTATTTTCCACAATAATCCTATTGTTTCTTTTTCATTACAGAACAATATTCTTCACTTAGTCAAAAATAATAAAGATCGAGTGAAGGCTTTCCCGGTGTAAGTAATGTATAAAGTTTTCTCCGGCTTCCAACCGGGTGAAAAAACAGTAGTTCCAAGACGTTTCGGCAGCTGTCATTGCTACCATCTTCTGGTGAACTTCAAATAATAAAGATAAAATTAACATTCCAGTAAAATATATTGTGACAAAATATTAATTGCTTATAATATAAACTTGTTACATCGGCTAAACAACGATACTTAAAAATTCGTATCAATGAACATAAAAATAATTTGATAATTATTCAGCCGCGTCCAGTCATACTTAATTACGTTATCATTAATTAGACTAGTAAAATGTTACATTATAGATGAAGAACTTAAGTAATATTCTAGACTGAAAAATTAAATGTTACACTTGAAATTCAGCCTTTCGGCCATCGATTTAATTAAAATTTATGATTTATTATCATTATGAACCTTTATATCTTTCAATGCAATAAATATTTTTCTAATATTTTTTCCAAATGCTTAACAGCTGTACATTTATGACAGTTATTTCCGCAACAATGTTTCTGTGTTGAGAATATAAAAAAAATTGTCTTGAAATAAAGTGGAAGTACTGTTATGTTCTTAAATTTTCATATAATTGTATTATATATGTCATATTTCTAAAATATGTTTTTTTTAGTATTTTTAAATTTATAATAATTTTTCACATTACTTGAAAAGTTTCAAATGAACTAAACTTTTGCTATTAAATTTTATTTATGATTATTTTGGCTGTTGTAATAATTTATTAGTTTTGAATATTTTGTTTTGAATGCTTTTGTAAATAAATTTATTCGTACAGAGTCCTCCAAATGATGCAAAAATTTTGTGCCTAATGATACAAATATCATTAATGAAAGCAAGTTGTATTGTAGCCGAGGAAAATAATTCTGTAAATAGAAATCAGAGAGCCTGACTGCAAAGTGCTCATTCACTTGAGTGTTCACCCGTCACAAAATCGAAACCACCAGCTATATTTTAAAGAAACGTAAAAGTTTGTTTGGTAACGAAGGTCGTATAATTAATTATTAATGTAAGACAGGGAAATAAGAGAACAGACATAGTTTTGAAATAAGAAACGAGTTATAGAAGTGCCCTGGCACTTGACCAACCTTCTCAATACTTAACGTGATTGAAGAAAAGGAAACAAAACGACAGCACATATTAATGAGGTTTAGAAGGAAATTGGTACCTAATAAATTCCGTCATCCATCATAACATCGATATTAACACTGTAAACTCCATAACCCCTGTAATTAAAAGCGCCCTTAACCTCACGAACCCCACGATCCAACATCTCCACAACAATCCTCCCCCACCGCTCCACTTCCGTCGACTGAAAAGAAAACTCCCAATCGACCTCATTCTTCTCCAAGTATATTCAGGCACATCCTATCCCACCTTATCATCACACCCGCACACCACATTCTCATTTATCTTCTCCTCCAATAATCAATACTCCACCTGTCAACCCTCATAAACGCACATCATATGCCCCTCAGATACACGCGAAAAAAAATCTAACCCATCTGCTTAAATAGGATAATCAAAGGACTATCTAAACTTCATGTTTACATGTGAATTATATACATTATTTTAATTTTGTATATACTGTAACAACTATTTTAACAAACAAAGAATCTCAAGATAAATATTTTTATGTGAAAAAAATAGAGGCAAAATATTTATTTAGCTCCTCAATCAATGCAGTAAATAAATTCTTGCTGTCGCTTATCGATTTATTTAAGAATGAAAATTTTCCAACCTCTGACTTTTGCGGTTCGTTTTAATTTTAAATTTCTGATCACTCTTCATTGTAATTTTGTTTTTCAAACTTGTTCCATATTTCATTCCACGCTTTGTTTCTCGAGTACGAATTAAATAGAGCGCAAAGCTTCAACAAGCTGAAGAAGTTTTCTGGAGGGGGAAATGGGATGGGACAAGGTGAGATTAAGACGTGCGTGGCCAGTTCGAAATATGGAGAAAAACAGGAGCCTTAAGTGGTTTTCAATGTTAAAGGGACCCTACAAGCGACAGCATTCCATCCTATATATGAAAAGATGCTCGTTAGGACATTATAAGAAACACAGACTTTGTTTCATACATAGAAAATGAAATGTATGTAGAGAAAGAGAAGATGTCTTTTGAATGCGGGGATTTTTTTACTGGAGCCCACGAGATCAAAGGCGAATAGGAAGGCTCCCGTTTAATGCGTGCCACGAGGACGTAAAGAAGATGGCAGCAGAAAAACAAATGAAAGCTGCCAAATTCAGCCACGTGTGAAGGAAAACTTTGGAAAGGGCATGAAGTTGTAAGCGTATACATCCAAATGTTCTCGTGTGTTTTTCAGTAGGTCCCTCTTCACGAAATGATATTTATAAAAGAATTGGTAGTTACTAAAGGGACATACCGATTTCTTTCTATCCAATGCAATTTACACGAAACGAGGGACACGCCACGACAATAAAGCGCGTGTTCCAAGATGAAGCTGCGATTATTGCGTACGATGGTCGGGTTACCGTGTCACGACCGCGGTTCTAAATTGCTTTCAAACTTGTGTCAAATATTCAGCGTCGCCGCGTTGAAGTTTTCTAGTGACAGCAGCATTGTCAGGACATCGTTCAATTTGCGCGTGCATTATTAAGATATCCTCAAACAGCAATTGTACGGACTTAGAAACTAGAGGCGACGGGAATTCTTTCACCTGTTACCGCGGAGGCAACAGGAAGGATATCCCGTTATGAAAGACAACCGTCTAATAATTACTAAGCACTAGGTCGAGAGGCGAATGGTACCGTCTGCTTTTTTTTTTCAGTTCCATCTGCACAGCCCGGTCCTGACAGTATTCAGGACACCAACTCGTGAAATCAGATCTCTACGAATTAAATTTAGCACCGTGTAATCTCACCTCAATCCTGGCACATCTGCTCTTTCCAATTTATTTTACTACCCGTAATTACCGAGATGCATTTTCGCCCGCCAATTCTATTTGAAGACTAAGTTACATATTTATTTGATCGATAAATCGGCAGGTCATCCGTGAAATGACCAAAGTCCCTTGGATGAAACGCAGACTTTGCTTTACTATCACAAAACACAAGCCATTTCAATAAAACAATTAATGAATATTTTCTTAAATTATGATATAAATTCAATGAACTATCACTTAACTTCAGACTATGATCATGGCTGACAATCAACTACAAACTTGACAATGTCGTCACCTGGAATGGTGATTGGTTGTCATGGAGCCCAATTTATCTATTTGAGATCTCAAGTACAATCACATTTGACCACAGTTTTTTATATATAATAGTTTATATGAATAATGTAGGGGAAAGGGGTTTATCCTATCATATTTCAAACTCTTTCGCTTTTCATTTATTTAACTATGAATTTAGATCATGCTGTGTTAAAATACTATTGGACAAAAAGTAAAGCGCTCTTGAAAGGAGCAGCTATATTTAAAAGAATTCTGTGTAAATGTTTCACATATTCTAATTTATCTGGAAACTAACGTTATTTAATTAATTCTTTTAGCTAAATCAGCCGTAAAGTCTCTACATAATGCGTAAATCTTTTTTTTTCCTGACGCGGAAACCGGGATCTATACTATTTGCACTGTATTACACTCATCCCTTCTGAATAACAAAGCTTAGAGGGGAGTAAAAGGGAGGGGATAGAACCTTTGTGAAATAAAGTACCGTTGTAGCGCAACATTATAATTTTACTGACACTGTAATAGGTCCTACTACCTGAAAGTAATGTCTACTTGTAAACCGATGTCACTTTACAGGTGCCCACCTTAATTAATTAACAGACCAACCCTTTTCCTTCGTACAATTAATGTATCTCATTTACATGAATTTGAATTTTCGTGGCGACAAAGTTCGTTCCCTTACTTTGTGTCACAAATTCATTTTAAATATTGAATTCAGACCTGTTGGTAGCCAGTTTGTTTTGAGGCAACACGAGCAATTAGTTTAATTCATGGAATGCCGAACGGTGATTTCGGTGTTGAAAATATAAAAATTCAGTAATGTAATGGCTTCATTTCGCCTCCAGGAATTAAATATTCTCTGCGAACGTCATGAGTTTACCCACGTAGACGTTTCACTTCACCCAAAAATTTACTTCTGCTTCAAAGAATATTTTCCTTTTGAAACTATTACGCAAAAAAATGAGATCAAATGTGGTGTAATTATTCAACACACTCTATGAGACTTTTCAAAGACTACGTTTCTTCAGCCAGGAACACAAACAGTTCAAATAATAAACAATTTTCGCATTGTATTGTATTCCTTAATTAGTTAATAAAGATTGGAATGGATCCCGTCGCAATTAATGACGTCACCACGACATTTAAAATGGTTTCATTCTTCAGTAGACCTACTAACAGAGGATGTCCTTCCGTATGACGAGACAGGAGTTTGATGGGGCAACGCAGCATTCTCTTCTCCGTGCCTTGATTTCAAAGATCTGAGAAAGAGTCACCTGCTCTGAGCCATACTGAAAACATATAACTTATTACTGTTGAAATCAAATGTGACATACACAACCACGAGAGAGAGAGAGAGAGAGAGAGAGAGAGAGAGAGAGAGAGAGAGAGAGAATCAGGATTCGCATTGCATGTTTAAATTATAATATTCTTAGCGTGTTGCTTTTATGTTCATGATTTTGGTGTTGCGAATAATAAGGTTCAATTCTTGTATATATGCTGTCATAAACTTATAATTTGATATTTAATATTTGAACATTATTACCGTTAATATAGATGACCTTTATTAATTTACGTCTACTATAATTATTCATAGTATTCAAAATGTTGACTATACTACAACGAATAATTCTTTATTTTTAATCCTTAGTATTTGGAAGAATGTACTTTATTGTAAATAAAATACAAATAATGACTGAAAGACACAAACAGAAGGATTTACTTTGAATGTTTCGTCTCCAACTTTCGGGACATCTTCAGTTAGTTAATTAAAATCTCTCGAAACGTATGTTTCAGTAGCAACATTAAAGTTTAATAATATTTTAATGAACGAATTGAAAAGGTCCCTAAAGTTGCGGACGAAACGTTTTAATTCAAATTCAATTCTACTGTTTCTGTATTTTGACCATTCTTTGCTTTTTTATAATAGTACTTAATATTAATTTAATTACTTCATTTATAAAGTTTAACTTTATTTTTATGTACGTAAACAGATACCGTTTTGTTCAATGTGGAATTATTAATTATTTTTCAGTGCCAGGTTTTTATGAAAGTAATTTTATGATCGTAAAATGTCTGCATTGTCTAATATGAGGACCAAATTAGGGTTGTTTCATCAAGCTCTCATGATCAGCAATGTTAAAAATTGATATTTATGTGACTGAAGTATAAATAAATCAACTAATGAGGTTATAATAATTCGACAATAACATCTCGTGAAAATACAGAAAATGCAATACAACGTTTTGTTAAAAACCTTGGGCCCTCATCAAGTATTTTTATTGATTAAAAATAATAATGAAACATAAATTATAGCCTTGTTGAAGCTTAATTTAAATTCAACGAGGTTTAAAACTTAGTAAGCCAGTTCCAAACTTAGTAAAAAAATATGATGTACAGTGTAGTTGAATATGTAGTTACAAGATGACGCCTTTAAGTTAGATCTATTTATTAATTTCTATAAAAATATTACATGATGATGTACCAAACATCGCCGAAACGTTACATACCCTTCTTCTCAATTTAACATGTGATGCTAACTCTCTAAATTAATTATTTAATAATTACATTATTCAAACTGTGTTGGCTTGTTTTTTGTTTTACCGGTAATTTTTTTTCTGTACATTACGATTGTTTGATGAAAAGATTGAGTTATTTCAGTTGTATCATTCTTTTATTGTAGATATTTTCGTTAGTAAATTTGTTTTGTTTATTTTCTAAGTGTAGTGTTGTTAATTATAATAACTTATTTTTCAAGATCGCTGTTGTTAATTATAATTTTCTTATTGTGTAGATTTTTCGCTGCAACAAAGTTAATAAAAGAGGTGATAAATATGAATAGCTTCGAGCGGAATGTTAAAATATTGTTATGAATTTCTTAACGGTATCGAATTTAATTTCCCTTCATATTATTCTGCATATGGTTTGGCTAATTTGGATATAATTTACAGTTTCTGTATAGGTTTCCATAGAATGTACAGCTCTCGTAAGTAATGGTGAAGTGTAAATACTTAAGTTTGTAATTATTTTCGATTTTAATGGTGAATCTGATTCTGATATGAATATTATTTATAGCTAAGAGTAATATTGGTATTTTAAGTATGTTGTTGTGGTATTCAGTCCTAAGACTGGTTTGATACAACCCTCCATGCTAACCTATCTTGCGCAAGCCTTTTAATTTCCTCATAACTAGCACAACTCACATCCTCGCTAATCTGCTTAGCTTATTCAATCCTTGGCTTCCCTCTTCCATTCGTACCCCACACACTTACTTCTAATGCGAATTTTATCTTAAAACGTGGCCTATTAATCTATCCCTTCACTTGGTCAAGTTCTCCATATTGTTCGCTTTTCCCCTATTCTGTTTAGAACTACCTCATTACTTACTCTGTCCACCCATCTGGTTTTCAGCATTCTCCTATAGCACCACATTTCAAATGCTTCTATTCTTTTCCATTCCCCAACTCCAATCGTCCACGTTTCTCGCCAATATAACGCCACACTCCATACAAACATTTTTAGTAACGATTTCATAATATTCACACTTACATTACTTATAAGTAATTCCCTCTTTTGCGCGAAATCCTTCCTTGCCTGTGCTTTTCTACTATTTACGTCTACTATACTTCTACCCTCCCTAGTTATTACGCTTCCCAAGTAGCAAAATCCCTTAACTTCCTTCAAAATATCCCTTCCCAATATAACACCTTTTGTTATTCCAATATTTCCCATACTACATTCCATTACATTTGTTTTCCCTCTATTAATCCTCATATTGAATTCATTCTCCATGACAACGTTCATACCATTTATTATGGTTCATCTGACCCCCCCTAATACTACAATATCATCGGCAAAGCGTGGAGTTTTTATTTCGTCTCTTTGCAGTATGATTCCTTTTCCATATTCCGTTTTAACTTTCTTCATCGCCTGTTCTATATATAAGTTAAAGAGCATGGGCGACAGGCTGCATCCTTGTCTTACTCCTTTCTTGATTAGGGCTTTATTTTCTTGGTCTTCTATTCTACTTACTGGTGCCTGTCTTCTGTAGAAGGTATGTATTAGCCTTCTTTCTCGATATTTTATTCCAGTACTCTTCAAAATCCTTAATAGTGTGTTCCAGTTCACATTATCAAGCTCTTTTTCTAAATATACAAATGCCATGAACGTAGGCCGGTTTTTTCGTATCCTATCTTCTAAAATTAATCGATAAGTCAATATTGCTTCTCTTATTTTAAATATAACAGGAACAAAAGATTATCATGTACCTATCTGGTAATTTGTTGCGGTGTAATTTGATAAATTGTTAATAGCAGTTTAAATTGGTTAGACAGATAATTTCCTTGCAATAAAAACAATTAAAATGACCTGTTCTCATATATTGACTTACCGTTAGAAAACTATAAAACTTTCATGGCGCATGCTGTGTATTGATCCAAATATGCTTCACGATATTTACGTAATAATGAAATCATTCTTTTGAATAACTTCCAAAAACGTGACCTCATTGTCGGTAACGTCACATTGGTTTTTTAGTGTCCAAGTATTTTGTCTGATTTTTAATTATTTTTATTTAAAATACAGTGAAATTATCATAAGTGGATGAATACTTTTCTTCATTGGGCCTTGTATCACGAAAAATATATTAACACAATAATAAATAAAATAACACTTCAAACAAAGACAAGCGTTTGTTCTTCGAATGTGACTAATTTGGACCACGTTCTCAATACTAACGAGCCCCGTTCCTCTTGATTTCCCCAATTCTCGAACATTATCCAACTCAAAATCACTCCATATCAGCATGACTCATGGTCATATTTTAGGGTGACACTGCTCCATTTGAACTGATATAGCGATTGGATTATGTTAGAGGCTATAAATGTCATCAAATATCTTCCATTGCACCTTGCTCCCTTCACGTTGTCACGGTTTGGTTGCTGAGAACTTGAACACATCAATGGACACCCATTTTTAAGACGAATGTTAAACCTCACAATTAGAGACAATTAATGAAAAAAGCTCAGCTCCAAAAGCAAGAAATCTATCTCAGTTTAGTGGAGAAACAATACCTGCTTTGCATACTATACGTTTCTACGTGACTATATATCAAGAGGTCTAATATCTCATTTAATTTACTTCCGGTCTTTCGTGTGGTTCGCATTTTAATTAAATTAGTTATTTATTTTGAGTTGATGGGAAAACGTCCAATTATTGGTGTAAATATACCACACTAAATTTTGGAATTAATTGCCGTTAGCATCAACAGATTTTTCTATAAGTTTCCGTTTAAACCAATCGCCCGCGGAGTCAATAAAAGAATATCAGTGGTAACTCCGGACAGACGTGGGAAATTGGGGCATCTGCGATGAGACATTATTGTTATTATGTCTATGACGGATGGGGTGGACGTATTGTTGTTGTTATGTCTATCGAGCCCTGTTGTCGGTGGTGCAGCTCATGTCGTATGACCTGCATAAAGCGTGTACAAATATTGAAGTTCGCAATCAGCGCATCAGAAACACAGGCTGTGTTGTTATTACACATATTACTCGTCGCATAACTAACGTGTTTGCATTTGAGTGAGTTTGTTTTATGCACGTTACCGCTACATCCCACGGGAACTATGAACTATTTTCAAGCTTGATTTGCTTCTCTCAGAGCGTGAAATAAGATTATTAGCTCTGTTTTACGAAGTTATGAATATACAAGCACAAAGAAAAACAATTTATAAACAATTAGTAGGTAACCATGGTTACTAAGCACACTTTGCTACTTGCCAAGCTGCTGGTATTTCAATATTATATTTCATTTTAATAATTAGAGCTCACACTGTAGGAAAAATATATCCAGCCCCATTTAGGTTCTCAAAATGTTATGTTAAACCCCCCATTTGAGCTCCAAAAACAGTGATGAGCACAAAAACGTATTTTCTGAAAAACATAATTAATATTTTTATATAATTAAAACTATCTCTAAGAAATACAAAACCATTTTTATTTCAAAATAAATTTTCCACAGTAAGTGTCACAACAAGCATCGGAGACAGTTGCTGTTTCAGTTATAAATTAGACATGAAACAACTTTTCGAATAATTTGGAGTTTCTATAATACCTCTTTCCGTTTTACTTATGATTGTTCACACCTGAAGAAATTCCAATGATCGCAAAAAAAGGTTGAGTTATATTCTAATTAATAAAAATTGCTTCCTACAATTCTGACTAATTTGGCCGTCATTGTTGTTGTTGTGGTATTCAGTCCTCCTAAGGGTAGTCTCTATACTAACCTATCTTGCGCAAGCCTATTCATTTCCGCAAAGTACCACATCCTATATCCTTCCTAATCTTCTTACCCTATTCCATCCTTAACCTCCGTATTCTTTTCCTATCACGCATATTTCCCTCAAAAGTTTATTTTACAAGATCTTCATGTCTTAAAACGTTGCCTATTAATCGATCCCTTATCTTGGTCAACGTGCTTCATATTATTCGCCCTCCCCCTATTCTGCTTACAACTTCTTCGTTAGTGATTTTCAGCATTCTCCTATAGCACCACATTTCAAAGGTTCCTATTCTTTTCCTTTCTGCAATTATTCCTACGGTCCACGTTTCGCTCCCATATAACGCCTCACATTATACAAACATTTTAGCAAAGATTTCCTAATATTTACGCTTATATTACTCATAAGTAGATTCCTCTTTTTTGCGAAAGGATTCATTGCCTGTGGTATCCTACTCTTTATGTCTATATACTTTAAACATCCCTAGTTATTATGCTGCCCAAGTAGCAAAATTCCTTAACCTCCCAATGTAACGGCCTTTGTTATTCCACTGTTTCCCATACTACACTCCATTACTTGTGTTTCCCACTGTTAATCCTCATGTCCTTTATCTCCTGTATTTTCGAGGTATACTCAGAACAATCATCACATTTTGAATAGTTTCATAACCTAAAGAATACTGGTCAGATATGCACTGACTTTTCAGATTGCTTCAAAATAATTTTTCTGTAGATTTTACTAGGTTATCTTTTCAGCATTTAGGCGAAAACTATCTAGAGTCACGGGTAATATATTAGCATTTCTCATCTTGTGACTAGAGTTTTGTAAAGACTTTTCGCAATCGATTCTACTTTGTACCTCATATAGCTCTTTCTTCCCACACATAATTCTTCTGCTGAATCACGTTATTGTTATTCTATATTGTTTTTACCAAGCACTGGAAAGACACTATTTTTCCAGTTCCCTTTTTATTTATTGTTTCCATGAGAAAAAAAATACATATTCTGTAGAAAACACTCCAGCACATTAATTTTTCTGTATCAGTAAAAGGCAATGTGTGCAGTTTTCTAGAAAGTCAGGCTACGTGAGGTATATCCAATATGACTTCTCTCCCCTATAATAGCGCAGGAAGGGATGGAAACGGAGAGGGGGGTGTATAAGGTAGAGTAAGTTAGCCCCGAGGGTTGACTAAGGTTCCGGGCTGTAGTTTAAGAATCCTACCCCGTGATTCGCTTAAAAGTGATACCCTAAGGCAGTGGTTCCCAAACTTTTTCTGCAATAGAAAACTTCACAAAATCTGACATTTTAATGGAACACTTGGATTATGTTTTATGTTCGATAATTCTTACTTGTAAAAATTTAGAAAATTTTAAAGTTATATTTAGTATCTTTTAAATATACAGCTATAGTGCAATATAAACATAAAAGTATGATTAAACGGAGCACTTGATAACTTTGACGTTTCGGGACCTTCAATTGCATATATCATGTTTATATCAGGCACAATATTTGTACGTTGAATTCTAATATCTGGAGTGACGTCGAGCCTGTTTCTGGACTTTCACTGCAGCATAATAAGAATATCCCTCAAAGCATTAACAGGTCATAGAAAACAGATGAAAAGCAAGAATACCTTGTTTAGAAATATCGGGGCACTCTTCTGACAAACTCGTACAGAAATCGCTTAAAGGCTTATCTTTGTATTTTTGTTTCAAATTAGAACACTGACTCAATTAGGCTTTATGAAGAACAGTAATGGGTTGTATAGTAATTACACGAATTAAAATTCTTATGTCATTAATTTAGTCGAATACAAAAATTATATGTTACACATCTTTTTTAAAAACTGAATAGTCACAAGTCAATCGATTAGTCGACAGTTACAATGATCCATAATATATTATCGTTATAATATACTGCACGTCTAGGTTTTACAATAATATTGTCTTAGCTTATCTATTATAGCAGCATAATGAGTCCCTATTTCTGCACCTTCTGTTTTATAAATCATTAACTTATTTCTATTATTATTAATATATAGCGCTTCAGTAAATCTAAGTTTTGATCTCAGTCTATTGCTATGGAGGATTTTTGTATCGTCAAATTTAATTGCAAGATTAAGTGTTTTTACGTGGGTGGATAGTGCAGTGTTGTTTTTGTATTTAGGTTTAAGGCTTATTTTATGGTGGTAAAGCCTCGTCTTAAGGTAAATTTTCTAATGCGATTTAAATACTATATGGAAGATAATAAAAGTAATTACCGTGTCAACGTCGGACACCAATTTATACAGACTCGCGATAATGTCTAATTCATTGTTAATAAATTTTGCGTAATGTTGTTTAATATTTCTTACAATGCATTACTTTTTATAATTTTTGCAACTTGTATAACGTTATTAATTAAATAAAAAATTAAAGATTTCTCTTTTAAATTTACAGTGTTTAAATATTGTACACAAACTTGTCTGGTTTCGATGATTGAAGCAGCCCTTCTTGACTATAATATTGTGAACCTCATCGGGAGTTACAGTAGTCTGGTAATTTTAGTATTAAACAAGCGTCACTGCCTCGTTCCACAGAGGTCCAGGGTTCCATTCCTGACAAGGCCTTGGGTGTTGTGTGCATGTGCGTCTTTGTGTTCCCAAATCGAGTAACCCTTACAATGAAGGTAAGATCTCCAAAATGGTGAAGTAGTCGCTAGTGGTCTTAGCTGTTGATGTGACTTAAAATAAACTAAAAAAAGGGCTATTCACTGACTTGTCAAATATTGCAAATCGCGGTCACGTTACTCAGAGAAATTAACCGCATCAATTATGAAAACCAGTTATTCATTTTGAAAATTAAATAAATTACGTAATTTCTTGTAGTATTTACAACGAGCAAGTTAACATTTAAACATCAGGCCTATATAAGCTTAGACAATTCCACCATATTTCAGAAAAATATTCGATTAACCTTACTTATACAAAAACCATCTGCCTCGTCTTATTCTAGAAGACAATATTTAAGTTAGTAAAATATTCACATAACCAAATAATGTCAGTGTCGCAATATACTTAATAATTTAAAAGAGTATCTTTTACATAATGATATATTTGGAGACATTAATTATTGTAACGCTCGAAGATATTGCAAATCTCAGAACGAAACATTGTTTTCCATGCCATTAAATATAACATTTTAAGGCTGTACTAAAAGACATACTAAACGTAACTAAATGTTTTGTACAAGATAAAATAAGAAATGTGGAATATTTATAAAGAAGATTCAATATTCGTCCTTTGTTAAATGTGAAGTGCAACACTTGGAAAAAGCGTTTAAATTCTGTTTGTGGGTCGCAGATATGCCTAACAAGTTTCGCTAATTATGTAACTATACTTTCAAGAGATAATAAAACAGCTCAAAATAAAAACCAAATAAAAGCTAGGAACTAGAACCTAGATAAAATAGAAGGTAACTAGGGCGAAGTTTAAAAGTGAGCCATAAAGGTTTATCAACTAACGTCATGGGGGAAGAAATTAGCTTAGCAGAAGAAGGTAACGAATAGAAAAACAGGACATTATCAATTACAACTTTTTCATATAATTATTTGCTGCTGGCCGGAAACCACAGAAAACGTTTTTGCCCCACTGAATTACTGAGAGTAGTACTTTGAAGACTTATTGATCATATTGAAGACTGCTACAGTTGTGGTATATTCTGGAATTAACTTATCGAGTATCTCTGGATCTTTATTAGCTACACACCAGCCTGTTTTTATTGGTTTTGTACAGAAGTTACGTTCCAAATATTTACATAATTTTACATATACAAAATGAAACTCGACTGGGATACCATAAATAGTTTTAGCACGTTATTAATCTCTAAGTTTAGTTGTATATGAGCTTCTTATATTAAATTAATTAACCGTTAAATAATAACAAAAATATTGTACTAGAAATGAACTGTTATTCCTCTAGATTGCATAATGCACTAAAAACGTAATAGGTTATAGCATTATTATTTTTCTTAAAATCGTTCCACTAAAACATTTAATAAAACTCGATTTGAATAATTATAAATGGGGAGGAGGCTAGGGCCCGATTCGGGGGCTAAGGTCCCATAGGAAGAAGAAGAATTATAAATGGGCGTCAATAAATTTTATGCAATTAGTCCGTGTTGATACGATTTAACTTAAAATGTTTTAAACAATGACCAACTGTATTTATAAATATAATTTGATACTGTTGAACATCTTTAATACCTTAATATTTTTTTAAAAAATGACTAAATTAGTAAATCGAAAGAGAATGCAAATTAATATCTTCCAAACTTAGTTGTATGTCTGTAAGGTATTATAAATATTACCTATATATTTGTATTCTTACGTAACAATACTCCTTACGCATTTTATCATTTAACTATCCTACTTTATAGAAGTATCCTCTGCCTGGTTCCTAGCTAACATATTATTTCAGAAAGATTTTGGATACAAACGTTATTGTACTTTTAATGGTTTCATTTTTCTGAAGAAATGCAGATATAAGCTATCAGCTCTCGATAAACTTAATAAAAGGAAATTAAATTTTAATTAATGTTGAGTTTCTACTGCTTGCAATTCTCGGTATTATTTATCGGAAAGCGAACACCTTTATATTCGGTTCCACGAAGAGAAAATTTTCCTTCAGACGTTATCACCAGTATAGAAGTGTCTGGCGACGATAACCTAAATATACGATTTGCTTGATAATCATTTCTTCTGATTAGAAATAAAAGGCGTCAATAATTTATTTATTTTATAAGATTTGTGAACTGAAATATATTTTACATATCTTGTTTTTTAGAAGTATTATTTTTTATTTCTTTGATGTTAACAGGGAAGTTTTAGTATACTACTTACAATCGCTACTATGAATATGTGGGGATACTAATTTTAATAATTAAATAAACGATTAGTTTTTATGATAATATCAATAAAACAATTCACTTTAACAAAACAGAACATATTTACAATAATAATTACAAATTTTTAATGTTTCAATATTTGCGCCGGCACTTATTTTCAATAAAAACTATTACATATATATTTACAAAAGTTATTTATTTTAAATCCTTAAACACTAACAATTTTAAAACTCATCTCAGGGTCGCACTTAATGGGCCTTCTAATAGAATGCAACTAATCCACTCAGACCTGGCAGTAAACAGAAAATTACAAAAAGTTACAGGGGCTTTCCACTTCTTACTTATAATGTAGCGTACTTTCTTACGGGTTCATTTTAGTTAATTTCAATTAAATAAATTTTCCAGAGCAGAAAATAGTCGTGGGGCGTTCAGATACTGGTATCGACTGGGCCTCACAACATCTACTAAAAAGTGTAATAATTAATAAGCCGCTGGCCAGCAGGTTCATAAATGTTTGTGTCGGGTGATAATCATAGGTCCAAACATTTTGGTCACGTCCAAAACTTTCCCACAGAAGGTTCCATAACCTCTGGTGCGAGTCATTTTGCGACTTTTGGGCAGACGAGTGAACGTCGTGTCTGGGAACTAAAAAACGTAAAATGAATTTTAATTGGAAAGAGTGTGTATATTTCGAAAGAAGAGGGGAAGGGAGGAAGTTTTCAGGGTTGGTAAAATATTGAGGAGTGAGTTAGTTGGGAAGTGATGGAGTGATAGATCGGTCGTTGAATGGGGACTTGGAGAGTGTTGGTTTATCGGACGGAAATACCTGGGAGTCGCAGGGATAATGGGTTCAGAAGACTTCAAAGGGTAGCGGTAGCAGACAATTCCAAATTCTGCCACTTCAGTATCTTCAATAGCTCCAAAGGTTCCGGCCAGATCTACCTACGTCGTTGGTAAAGTTAAAAAGAGCAATAATTCCATCAATGCCGTCCACTGAAAGCCACAGTAGCAATTGCCACCATCAAGTATTGTTCAAAATATAATGACCAAGGTGTCTAAGCACAGCATCCACTGAGAGACGGAATAAATTTGCTTTCAATTTTAATTCACAAAGGAAATTTCATTTTCCAAAATTTATAATTCCTTTTAAAAGAGCAGTGAGATAAGTTTTTATTTAATTTAATTTGTTGCTTCCTTGTGTTAAATGCAATTTTAAAATTCTAAACTTTCTTATTATTTATTCTCTTTGCTATCATTTAAATTAAAGAAAATCCAAATTCATTTAAAACGTCACAATAATAATTGTTTGTTAAAGCAAGTATAGTTTGACGGTGGAGAGGTAAAGCAGGCAGCAAATTTATTAGTGAGTTCTGAAGTAACCCAATACATGGAAAGGGAATGAAACACTCAGCGAAATAGCTTTCGCGAGAAAAGAAGATTGTAGTGTTGTTTTGTTCGCCGATGTAAAGGTAGAGACTTGTTTGACGTTTGTCTTAAGTCCTCCTGCAAATTGCAGTTGAAAATGTATTATCGTACGGATTGCTTCGACCCGAGGTTAAAGATGAATTCGTGTCCTCCGTATTGCCCAATCTTGATTCAGTAGCCGTTGGCTCGATTGTGAGGTCAGAATGCCGGATTAAATAGCAACACCGTTATGATTCCCACTCTTAGGACTGATTTTATTTCCAGACCTCGTTGTTTGTTCACTCTGTGCTTCCCATCATCAAAAGCTCGTATCGTTTTCTATGGACTTCCTAATGTATGTTTGATATGGAGTTGACGTTGGAAACATAATCCATCAACTTATACCTAGCGACTTCATGAATAACTTCCATGAATCCGTTGCTAACATGAAACATTGGTGATTTTTATAATAGAGTTGTGAATTTGATTACAAGAAATATATTTTACTCTTTAATTAATGAAACCAGTTCATTAGAAAGTAGTCATATTCATTAAATCATTCGTCAGGGAGGTTGAACAAAACATTTGAAGTATTATTGATTGCGCATATCAACTAAACAATAAGTTTTAATCTGGCTAAGCTCAGACATAATCTGGACGTGGTTAACCATTTAATGTTTCTGGCAAGATATACATTGAGAAATTACCAGCTAAATTAATAGAAATTTTGTTAAGTGTGCAAGCAGGTGGCCGTCGAGGTTTCCAGAATCCACCTAGAGGAGTGGCGTCCTCTTGTGTGCAACAAGACGGTTATTAAATCATGAGAGAGGTCATCACTTCAACGGGAGCTGTTGACGTTCATATACTGCACTTTATACTTACGCTTTTAAAGTAGTGTATATTTTTCGTTATGTCAATAATAAGGATCAATAACAATAAATACTACCTTATAAACACTTCTCTTATGACATTCATATGTGACTATAAAGTTCGTCTATACTTTACTAAATGCATATAACAGCGTTTCAGAAAATTTATCAGTCATGGGTCAACTCACCCCACAATTTAATCCATTTGAGGAACCCTATAAAGGGCTAAAAGAGTTTTAAGCCTCGTTGTAGCCTTTGAAGTCCTGCCTCTCTAAAACCCATCTAACGATTGTGAGTGTAGCGTAATTATTTTTGCAAAATGTATTTATCAACTGAATACACACGCTATTTTCTAAAGTAAATTATGTTGTGAGGGAATATAGTATTTAACACAGCAGTTAAATACCTGGCAGTAGAATAATTTTATTTAAATGATCCACGATTTTTTAAAAGTAACGAATAGTGTTTAGGCCTCCAAAATAAAAATCAGAATAGAACTTTAGATTATAGAATCAAGCATATGACTAACTGGATTGCAAGAAAAGCTCAACATTTACAAATTCGCGAAAGGAAACATAATGTCATCATGTACTTCCAAATATATTTTTCATTTATAATTAGTATTGGCTCCATCAAAGACTCCTCTTATGCCATTAATTTGAGTAAGTAAAATTATTAATAACATTCATAATACTCAATAATTTTTTAATGTGAGGTGCAGTATTTTAGTTATCAAAATGTTTATAACTATCATGATTTCAGATCTCTCTTATGTCACATAAAATCCATCCATTCAATGTAATAAACTTCCTCTTCAGAAGTCTCTTATTTCAGTGTCTACAACTTTATTTCATTTAATTCTTATTTCTGTCGATGAGCTCGCGCGTGCATAATTTAACCATTGAAGCTGATTGATTAAATTAGATACCTTTTTATTTCGAGTAAGAAAAATGCCTCAACACTGGAACTGCAGACGGAGTAAATTCTGTTACACTTGAGCGTGATCCAGACCAGTTCACACAATCAGTAAAAACTCTGGAGAGAGCGGGAATTGAACTACGGATATCTAGACCATGCAGCCGGTTGAATTGAAGGTGTACTAAAAGTTAAGAGTTAGATAATCTAACTTAAGTACCGCCGTAACCATCAAATGAGCTGTGTTTTTTTTCCTCCGTTTCCAATGAAATTTTCTATGCTTTAGGTTTCTTGTTCTGAGCATCAAAGCAAATGTGCCCATGTTCGCCGATGTAACAGTAAATTCCGTCTGTTCCGGCTGGTTTTTTCGGTGAATTTTTAATAGTATTCTGTTCCTGTGTTGAATTTAGGTGGCACGATATTTCGTTTGGAAGCAAGACCTTTTCTCCGCCGTTGCAACACTTCCTACGATTCAAAGTTTACGTTCTCGGCCTGTTACTCTTAACGACAAAATAAAAACTCTAATTACATATTTTACCTACTCAATATTGAATGGAATTCTTTTTTCTTCTTCAAAGTATAATGAAAAGCTATTGTTAAATGTCATTTCCACGCAAATTATAGTAAATATATAAAAAATTCAAGAGCTGAATTAAGTAATTGAGAAGAATATGGCGAAATGCGGAATTATAATAAAAAACATGAATTTCCAGAGGGTAGTCAACGAAGACCCTGAGTGAGAGATTCGATTGTTTAGTTAAAGAATGAGTATTGCTGATTTTGTTATGCAGTCGTTATATATATATATATATATATATCAATTTAATAAAATAAAATGTTTCAGGGCTAGTGTAAGAGATGTTTCTGTTCAGTTTCTTACAAGGAGCATAATTAATCTAATAAAACTTGAGTTGAAAATAAACGTTTTCCTCTGTATCGTCCCGTTAAAATATTATTTCCTCAACCGCATTTCCAGACAACAGTCAAATAAAATTTCAAACAAATGCAGTATCTCAATAGAGTACTTTCGTAATTACAAAGTAATCTATCTTTACAAGATAAGTGTAGCAGGCGAAGTAAAACCATTACTCACACTAAATGCTCACGATAAACACTATAACGACATCCCGTGTTACTTTGTTGTCAAACTGTTTACTACGGAAACGCCAGTTCAGAACTGTTGTAATCTTCAAGGTATTCACGAAGAAAATTCAGAATATTTTCACTTTTTCCGTTGAAGTTATTCCAAATTTATCGTAATAGACTTTTTTTTCCTAAGATCATTCTATTAATTTTCACTCAGTTTCTTAGTCCGTTGTATCTTACAATTTTGCATTCAGAATTATAGTTCGGATAGTTTAATTTACCCAGGAGTTCAATTGAATGTAGAAAAATTGAGAACAATATCTGCTGAATTTTTTAAAAATTTATTGGAATCTTAGGAACAAAGTTATTTAAAATATAAAAATTGAAAGCTGGATTGAAAGCTTTAGGTTATAATAAATTCAAATCAGTATAAGTTTGAAAACAGTCGAGCGGAAACGACAAAATATAAAAAGTATAACCTTCGTGTTTAGTCACGTGTTGTGTTATTACACGCCTCCTCGCATCTGAGTCGGGTTAGTGTGCAATGATACGAAGTAACTATGCATATATTACAGCTAAAAAGAGAAAGGAGATTATGAAAATTGAAGGGAAAGTTAATATTAGATGAAAACTTTGTCAAATTGTATATATATATATATATATATATAATCAATTTTGCATGTGATATATAAGTAAAACTTGGAGAAAAATATTTAGAAATACAGAGGTTTTAATTCCTCAAATTTAATAATAATTAATTCAGTACTTTAGAACAATGAAGCAATAAAGTAGGAAGATCGATAAAATATTTTGTCTTTCCAGTACCGAAAACAACGAGGTTTCGGACGAAAAATGGAAAGGTTGTATGTATGCAATACGGATGTATGTGAAGTCATGCTGCCCATCGTTGACACAAGTGTCCATGAGGATCGAGCCTAACTAGACATAGTGGCTTTATTTGTGTCTTTGCTGGCACAGAATTAATTTTTATTTTGGAAGTTTTAATTCGGGGAAAACAGCATTTAATGAATTTTCACCTCTCAAATCCGAAGGTATCAGCAGAAACAATGGTTACACAAGTAATTAAATCATACGTCAGCATAGCCTATTAACATCTTAAATCATTTTATACGGATTGATCTCGATATCAGAGTTTTGGTCCCTAAATTGAGAATACACCACAAGAAAAATATTGTATATGTGTTTCGTAGTTAAACGTAATATTATTAAGGCTATTTATTTTATGATTTAATAAATTTACCCCTTCTAAAACACAAGGGCGGTTGAATAAGTAATACCTTCTATTTTTTCTCCTGAAATAAGTTAGGTATGTGAAAGTTATGAAGGTTACCTTAAACATTATTCTCCAATCCACTGCAGTAACTATTTCCTAAGTCAACATGTGTCATTACTGCACCCTATTGCAAAATGACTGACATAGTTTTGTATTTGAATACTTAAATACGGAAGGTGAAAGGTCCATTTGAATTTATGAAATGTAAAAAATGTGTACGGTGATGCATTCAACGCTGTAACGAAGCTGAAGAGCAAACACTGCTGGCCGATGGAAAGTGAAGCGACTGGCCGGTTACTGCAGTGACTCCACATAACGTTCAGGAGGGTCGATGAGGTAATTCCAGAGGGCCACCAGGTAACAGCTAATGAATTGTGTCACTCTCTCCTCATCAGACAAGGCAGTGTGATGACGATTATTCACAAACTGGAATACTCCAAAGTCTGTACACGGCGGTTCCCAAGAATGCTTTTTACTGTCCTGGAATGAATATATTCTCTAATTAAAAGGTGGACAAAAACCATGGAAAAGGACGGGGACTGTGTATTGAAAAGTGAAAATTTAATTACTTATGTTGGGGGTTTATGCTGTGTAAATTCCATGTAATTGTATTGACAAATAAAAGAAAAAAATAGGAGGTATTAATTATTGAGCCACCCTCGTATTTAAATATCAAAATGCAAGATCGTGAAATAAATACTGACTGTCTTAAAATTCGTGTTTTTTAATATCAGTACAACAATTCCTCCCACGATTTCCCTTTAAATAATTTATATATTAGTATTAAATGCAATTTATGAAATAGGAAAAGCCTATGCAACGTTTACATATGCGTAGAATCTATTTCATAAAATGATTTTGAAGATAGATAGAGAAAGATTGCTATAGCACCCTAACAAATCCTGTGTGCTGTAAACATACATGAAAAAAATTAAAGCTATATAGTTTCCGTTATGATTATTAAAGGAAGAATATCTTGGATGCAGCTTCGTTTGTATGAAGGAACACTTTGTATTCGTACGGCATTCGGCCTTCCGCTCAAGGAATGCAGAAACGCGTGGAAGTACTATATAGTCCATTTTAGGTTAGGGAAAGAATGAAGTTGCATTTAGAAAAATATGTCATTGTTTTACTTCTCTTGCCACATTCTCGTCTTTTAACATCTGTCATTCTAAGAATCGTAAAGAAGAGACTGCCGTAATAACAACGCAATATAACAAGTGCAACTTCAACGTCCAGGAAATGCTGTCGCTTGATTGAAGATAGTGCATTGATCCATAAAATATATTACTGAAAATTAATGAGCTGCAGAGCTACGAAAGAAAAAGAATTCATAATTTAATATTTATTTTGTAATAAGAACGACTAAAATTATTCAAATATATTTTCATATATTTATTCACTGTTACAAAACGAAAAGTAAATTAAAATTAACTAGAAAATAAAATGTGCGATTAAGAATCTCCAAGTTCTTCTTGTGTGGTGTAACATTTCCGTCAGAAAAAAATCCATCCGCATTATTGGCGACGTCATATTCCTGTAACGAAAAGAAGAAAAATTGTTTATAACAATAATAAACTATGAAACATAATTCAAATAAATAACTTTATTATGTAAAAATTATTGTTAGATATTGTCTGCTAAACTTAATTGAAATACGTTAATATAATTTTTTAGGCTGAAATGTAGTAAAATAATAGTACATAAGCACAATTGAAAATTAACTGATCTTCCTGTAAGCTATAATGCATAATTTAGTTATAGTAATACATCGATTCATAACCTCTACAGAAGAAAGTCAGCAGTAATTATAATTGAAGGGTAAGAAAAGAAAGCAGGAATCAAGAAAGGAGTAAGACCATGATTCTGTCTGTCACCCATGTTCTATAGAACAGGTAATGAAGAAAGTTAAAAATGAATATTCTAAGGGAATCAAAATTCAAGGATAAGAAATAAAACCTCTAAGGTTTGTTGATGATATTTTGGTATTAGGGGAGTCATAATTAGACCTAGAAAACATAATAAATGGCATGATCGTGATCCTGCAGGAAGAGTAGAACATGAGGATTAATAGACGGAAAACAAAGGTGAAAAGGAAAATTGGTAAGAACGGATGTGGATTGATAATTATGGTATGTTAAAATACTTCTTTATATGTCGCCTTTTGGTACTATACAGACGAAATAGAAAATTTATAACTCAATTTTCACTACACCCGCAAATATTGAGAACACGATGAACGTAGACTACAGTACAAAACTTATTTTTCTAAAGAATAAATATCTATAATCCTAGACATATTGTATTATACAATATAAAATTAATAGTTATTCTATGTTTCCAAAATATTATTGACTTTGCATCTAATTTTAGAGGACAGGATAAGAAAAAAGCGTTCTACGTTCGTGGCATTTGTAGATTTAGAAAAAACGTTTGATAACTGGAATACACTATTAAGGATTTTGAAGAACACAGGGATAAACTATCGAAAAAAGAAGATTTATACATAACCTCTACAGAACGCAGTCAGCAGTAATTAGACTTGAAGATCAAGAAAAGAAAGCAAAAAATCAAGAAAGGAGTAAGACAAAGATACAGTCTGTTGTCCATGCTGTTTAACTTATATATAGAACAGGCGACGAAGACGGAATATGGAAAATAAATCATACTGCAAGGAGAAGAAATAAAAACTCCACGCTTTGCCGACGATATTGTAGTATTAAGGGAGTCAAAAGAAGACTTGGAAACCATGGAGAAAGAGCTCAATATGAGATTTGATAGAGGGAAAACCAAAATAATGGAGTATAGTATGGGAAACACGGGAATAACAAAGGGTTTTAGATTGGCTAGGGATATTTTGATGGAATTTAAGAAATTCTGATACTTAGGAAACATAACTACGGATGGTAGAAGTATAGTAGACATATAGAGTAGGTTAGCACAGGCGAGGAGTTGCGGATAGGAAAAGGACAGTAGCATTGAAGTGTGGTGTTATAGGAGAATGCTGAAAATCAGATGGGTGGACAAAATCACTAACGAGGAAGTTCTAAACAGAATAGGGGAAGAACGAACAATATGGAGAACGTTGACCAAGAGAAGGGATAGATTAATAGATATGAAGTGAATTGTGGGGTGTAAGAACAGAAGAGGGAGACCAATGATTGGTGAGGATGTGGGATGTGGTAGTTATGAAAAGGCTTGCGCAAGATAGGTTAGCATGGAGGGTTGCATGAGACCAGTCTTAGGACTGAATACCACAACAACATAAATTTTATGTTACTTATACATAATTATACTATTATTTTACATAAACACAATCTCCAAATCGTGTATTGTTGTATGCCTTTTCAATTCATTTAGATGCGGAATTTTCGCGTTGGATTCATTGCCTCAACAATATATGGCGGAATACGTCAGAATCTAAGCTGATGATATATATATGCAAATGGTTCGTATATTTCAAAGAGCTACTGTAACGGGACACGTTTTGAAGAAAAAAATTTAACCAATGTCCCATGTAAATAATAATTAATTCAATCATAATATATATATATATATATATTATGATTGAATTAATTAGCGTCTTCCATCGGCGATTAAATATGGAGCCCATATGTATACGCAGTAAGATGGCTCAATATACATCGAAACGTCCGAAATATTTAATTATTTTGTAATGTTTCTTCTATAAAGATTCCCTGTTCATAATGACCTACTTCTTATGATTAAGTTTATCAGATGTTCGTTCTTATTACACGTATAAGATAATTCATTTAACTAATTCTATATTATGTGTTGAATAAACATGCCAAATAACGCGAAATTATTATTATTTCTTTAGGATAATAAACTAAATTGATGAAAGATGCGAGATAATACTCTAGAAAATAAGGTTAAAAATTCGATTAATACTTATTGAGTTAAGGTAAAATTTTCTTGATTAATTCTTCCAGAAAAGACTGATTTTTTTATATTTAAATTTTATTTTTGAATCACATTAACGTCTAGGTTTTTAGCGACTATACACTAACATTTCATTAAATTACAGAAATTAGGTTATTCATATGCTATACATTAACATAAATTTAACATATTTAAACTATTGTATACACTTACTGTATATTATTTACAGTTACATTATTTCTTATCCATGCAGGTAGTTCTTCAAATAATTGCATATCTTAATATTATGCAACGCATAGAACCATAATTAAATAAATAAAATTGCCAGTATGTCAGAGAAAATTTAGATTACCAACACAATGTTTCGTCCCGTCTTTGGAACTTGATCAGATGTTAAATTTTTTTAAAAATTATATAATATCTACTTGATGTCAAATTTGGATTTCTAAAACAACAGATAAATATCTAGTTCATATAGTAAAATCAAATTACAAAACTAAGCAACCTTTTTTCTTGCGTATCTGTTATCTGTTTAAATTCGTATAGAAACAACCGTTCTATAAATAAAATTATGACACATGCCGTAATGTCATTTTATAACTATAGAGTATGAAACTTACCAAAGTATATTATCTACAAAGCTGTAAATCGTCTGACTTGTAGACACTCGTGTAGACATGCAAACTACGTAATATGAATACCGCACGTTCTTTATTTATCTTTCAGGATTCTTTGAAAATACAAAAAGAAATCGTCACAATTTTTTTCACCATTTTTGTGATATCATAGCTACCAGGAATGATACTTGTTTAAATATTTCTTACTAAATCGTAATCTACGCTTGCAACTCATTTTGGAAACGGATTTTCAGGGTCTATTTTCTAATAACTGCCACAATATTGAAGCTCAAAAGTGGCGCATTTGAAACGACGAAGCGCAGGCTTCTACGAAAAACTCCGTATCTCAGCCAGAAATTCATATTTCGAACTGAAATTTTGTATATGTTCATCTAAGGCTTTATTGTACAAACAGTTCAAATTTCATCAAAATCGGAAATGGTCGCGCGGAGATTCTTCCTCAAATCACATGGAATGACCCATAACAGTTATAAACTATTATAGTTTCTGTACAACTCATCCCGTTCTTCAAGTTCATACTCTTTATCAGGCTAATATGGCATAAAACTGATAGAAATAGGATTATATTTAGAGTAATAAAATATTTTAGGTAACAGTGTAATTTTACGATTCATATTATAGATGTTTCCTTCTCATGAAACGTTTTGTAGAGAAATTTACGAGAGTGTGATATTGAAAAGGCGTTTCCATAACTGTTACTTGCATTCTGTAAGTAGAGTACCGTAAGTATAAATAATTAAATATAATTACGTGGAAAAATATCACAAGGCGAACATAAAATTTAAAACGTTATGCAAATGAATCCCAACACTACTATTTTCAAGATAATATGAAATTAATCCCACTTCAATGTCATTTCGGGTAGAAAGTTTTGCAAAGTTTGCATTTCAGACCAAGGATAGTACGATAAAAAAGGGAGCTCCTCTATGAGGTTAATTTTGTGCGAATTTATGATTTAAATAAAAAAAATAGGGTGGGCCTTGATGAAGTAAGATTGGAAGACGGTCGTTGATTTTTTCTGTCTGAAGAGAGAAACTAAAAAAATACATATTATGATAAGAAAAGTCTTCAAGTCAAATAATTGAAATAGTCGGTAACCATAAGTATATATAATACTTGTTAATGCATCAGAAACTGTTAAATAATGGCAGATAAAATAACTGAAAATCATAATGTTAAGATATTCCAAGACTTACCTGAACTCCTTATTTGTAACTCAAAAAAATTCTGTGCTCTAAGAGAAACAATACAGAATTGACATACAATTAGAGTCTCAGGTGAAGTTCTTATCGAAACTTAAAATACGTTTATTCCACACCGATATATTCTTATGATTTATCATTAAAACTGACGTACTACCTCAAAGTAAATGAACTACGTTGATGGCGATTCCACGGAAATTGGCAGACTCAAATCTTCTTGACGGTTAGTTCTAGGATCTGAAAATATACAGAAAGAACAACATAAGATTTTGGAACAAAGTTTTATAAATCCTAGTTATTTAGGAGGATGAACCAGACAAATAAAAATTATAATTAATTAATTAAATTTATAGTCATGATTGTGTTTGGAATTCAAATTAGAAATAAAGATATGTAAAACGTTATTATATTTATTGTTAACTTGATAAGGGTTCATATTTCGTTAGCAAATTAAATTAATTATAATTTTTAATTGTCCTTTTTGGTCTCATTAATAACTCAATTTATATTATTTGTACAAAAATATTTATAGCTATATGTAAACAAGATTTCATCTGTTATTGTTGTAAACAGACCTATCGTAGCTTCTACAATGTTCTCTGATCTCGTTTGTTTTCAAAATAATGAGAAACCCATTCGGGATACTTCGCGAAGATCTTACGCAACACAGGATCTCCGGTTCCAGTCCTTATTTGTTTCCGTCCTTCGTTATCCTTACATCCGCCATCGTCTGAATGAAGCATATGCACATTACTACTTTTAAGATATACATAAGTGGGGGGGAATTCAGAATAATATTCTTTTAACAAATATTTTTAAATAGTCAAAGAAAAGCATTGTTCCAGTAACCGACGATTGAAGCAATGAATCGATTCGATAAAAATACTATGTCCATATAATTTATTTTTTTACAATATTATACAATGCAAATAGTACTATTTTTATATTTTAAATCCAGTGTCGGAACCTCCAATCCGTTTGTTTCAACATGAGTAGGTTTCATATCAGTACCTCTTACTTCATTTTTAGTAAGCAACTAGTTGCAGTACCCGGCGTTGCTCGGCTTCTCATAAAATATAAAGTACGAATGTAATTAAAATTAAGTTTATTACATTACTTGAAGGTACACTAAAATCTAGGTTGTGTCAATGGCGAAAAAAGTTTTCTTACAGAGAGGTGTCATTTTGACCCATTTCCAGTCGTGTGAAAAGAAAAAGACCTGTGGCCAAAGTTGTAAATAATCCAATATCCAATCAACGATGTGTCCCCATAATTTTTCTAAATTCCTTAGTTTTTGACCTACAGGAGCCTAAAGTTGGAGGGGTTCCAAAATTGTGTTGTACCTCAGGAGATGAAGGGGGTTGGTGTTTAGAGTGGCCTGATGTTACTCTAGAAAGGACCACTTGATCTCTTGTGGATGTCTTTGGGGAGAGGTCGACGCCGGAGAAGTTTTGTGGGTTGTACTTGACTTTAGGAGCGACCAGTTTTGATCCCTGAGAAGTTCTACGTATGAAAGAGCCTTTTCCATAAATCCCAGGATGTTTTGACGTAATTAGGAAGAGAAGAATGGTGGAAGATGAGTCGGTGTTTCCCCCAGCTCGTCGACGGAGATGTTCCCATTTATGACCTGGTGCGCCGGGATCGAGGCCAATACGATCTTCTTTGAATGGAGCTGGTGTAGATCTTCAGGTATTGATCGAGATTAGTTCTTGGGGTTTGTCATCATTAGCGAAGTTTATAGAGGAGAATGTGCCAGCGAGTAATGGGTTTATTTATTTTAGAGGACGAAGAGCAACTTGAAATAGAGATATTGTAGTGCATGATTACGACTTATTGAAATGTTTACAACAGTGTATATAAAGCTAAAATTTTATTTTAATCTAAGCGTTTTGCATAATAATTTCGGGAGGAGAGATGATGAAACTTCACACAAATAAGTATAATGGTAATTTGGATGCGAATTAGAGGACGCACACTTTGCGAAATGGCAAATAAATGCAAATAAACATGATTTAGCTGATATATAATTTTGAGAATACTAGGGTAAGAAATATTTTCTAAAGACAGTGAACAGTTGTAGTTTTATGGCCTTAGACTGGTCTGATGTAACTCTCGATGCAAAATGTAACTAAATGTAATTATATACTATTCGGGATGGAGCGAATTGTCCGTATGAAAACTAAAGACTATTCAGAAGAATATGTTTCAGATAACATGTAGGCAGTATTAGAGATCGGCAATGCACAGACAGAAGATTCTTCATGGAGGCAGTAGTACAGGGCTGTTACCATACAGATCTAAGATATGGAGAAATCAGTTATCATTCAACAGATAGATAGCCTGGAAGGCAGATATCCGATGAATTTCGTCGAGCACATCGGCGAAGCATCGACCAGAACCATCAGCCAAAGCAACATCTACGAGTTTTGACTCCACGCGCTTGTTTCACCGCCGTTTTGAAGGTTTGCGTGAGTTATAAAAGTACATGTCTTGTTTTAACTCAGTTTATTTCCATTTTCTTCTGGTCAATCGGACTGCTTATTACACTTAATACGTAACAAGAAACAGTCCAATGAGAACGGTAACCCGGTTAAAATCACTAAGCGACCAACGAAAACAAATATCAAATCACTTTCTCATACAGCTTGTTACAGCCGCGATTCCGGAAAACGATAATACTAATTATCTGACTTCTAAACCAAGGCAGAATCATACTTTTATATTCAGTCAGCAATTTACGATCGACTCTTAGTACATATAGAGTAATAAGTAAATATTTTAGCATGAGTGTTACAAGACGGGAGTAGAACAGTGACCATTGGCGCGTGTTAAGGGCGACGAAGAGTCCCTTACGTGATTAAACCATCCATTTGTTGCTTTTCGTGGCACGATTCTTGATCACTTCTGTAATGAATGGGATCAGTACCTTATTTTAATAGCAGTACAACTTCACTTTTCATCATTCCGAGACACAGATTTAAATATAAATGAGCGATGAAACTTCTGTACTTGAGTAGTAGTGCATAAGAAGTGCATAAGAGATGGAAAAGGAATAATACTGCAAGGAGAAGAAATAAAAACCTTACACTTTACCGACGAATTGTAGTATTAGGGGAATCAGAAGACTTGGATACCATAATAAATGGCATGAACGGAGTCCTCGAGTAAGAGTTCAATATGAGGATTAATAGAGGGAAAGCCAAGCTAATGGAGTGTAATTTGGAAAACAGTGGAATAACAAAGGGCGTTAGATTGGGAATGGATATTTTGACTGAAGTTAAGGAATTCTGCTACTTGGGAAGCGTAATAACTAGGGATGGTAGAAGTATAGTAGACATAAAGAGTAGGATATCACAGGCAAGGGGGGATTTCGCGAAAAAGAGAAATTTACTTACGGGTAATGTAAGTGTGAATATTAGGAAATCGTTGCTAAAAATGTTCGTATGGAGCGTGGCGTTATATGGGTGTGAAACGTGGACGATAGGAGTTAGAGAAAGGGAAAGAATAGAAGCCTTTGAAATGTGGTGCTATAGGAGAATGCTGAAAATCAGATGGGTGGATAGAGTAACTAACGAGGAAGGTCCAAACAGAATAGGGGAAAAATATTAATTATTCCCATAGAATTATATTATAAAACTACTATATTTGTTTCTAAATTTACTGCTTCATCTTGTAAGGGCAATTAATAGTAAGTAGAATTTTTATAACTAAATTATGATTGGATTTGTTTGGGTAGAACATCTAGACTTAACATACATTCAATATCAGTTATGAGAAATTTAAATAATATTGCAATATGACCCATCAATAAATATGTATTAAATTTTTCACACAATGTGTATTTTCTTTCGTCTTATAGATATGTATCACAAACGAGGAAGTTCTAAAGAGAATAGGGGAAAAGCGAACAATATGGAGGACGTTGACCACGAGAAGGGATAGATTATTAGGCCACGTTTTAACGTCTTGTAAAATTCACATTAGAAATAAGTGTGTGGGGTAAGAACAGAAGAGGGAGGCCAAGGATAGAATATGCTAAGCATATTAGTAAGGATGTGGGTTGTGCTAGTTATAAGGGAATGAAAAGGTTTGCGCAAGATAGGTTAGCATGGACGGCTGCATCCGACCAGTCTTAGAATTGAATACCACAACAATAACAAGTGAGAGATTTAGCGGTGTTATAACAACATTGAACTGACTTAAATATAATGTTTAGATCATGATCAGGAGTATGGCGTTTCTCTTAAGGAAAATTATTTTTTCCTTTTGAATATAAGCAAATATTTTTGCTGTCAAAATGCTATCAAATAAGGCACGTTTCACGTCCTTCCTAGAAAAAGAAATCTTCATTTATGACAGAGTTAATACTGCGTCGACAAGACAGATGAATAGATAACCCCATGAATTAACATTATCTTAATCTCCGAGCGCGAAGGGAATGAGCAAGCTTTATTCGTGAGAGCTTCTTAAAGCCTGCTTATTCTCTTCGTTCCGGGTGAAGGCATTTAAACAATGAACTTCTCAAATTAATTGACTGAAATCGACAGCTCAATCGGTAACTATTCCCTAGATATAGTATTTATATGAAGATAATAGAACATTTAGACGATCTAAAATGCGCTGGATACATAATTGATCCTCCTTAATCGATTATCACATCCCAAACTGTTTGTCCAAGTCAATTTTTTCAACAAAAAAAATTCATTACTTTTAAATGAATCCGTTGTAATCAAAGGTGGAATTAATGGGCCTCGGAATAGATGGAATAAAGGATTTCAAGGATAAGGGAAATTAATAATTGAAATATTCATAACATCCTGTCTGACAGGAATTATTCCAACAAGATCCTCGAGACAATACACCTGGCTAACAAGACATAGATTCAGGGTAAACTGAAGTAATTGATCTGCTGTAGGTGTATTAGCACACAGAGGAGTTCTCGTGTGTACGGAGTGGCTCTTTATCTACAATCTGTAATTCATAGCGCTGATTAGTTCGCGCACAGGGACTGTGAGATAATTATCAGTGGCTCTAGACGAGCTGTTTAGCATGAAACAAATGCCAAGGTTGTCATAGACCATGGGATTATTTATCAGACAGAATTGCAGGTTTTCTATCGTCACTGCACGATGGGGACTACCAAGACTACAACTCTAATTACGAGATTATTAATGGCGGGACCAATTAAAATAAAGTCATTTAAGTGCTTAAAGTGAAAATTTTGAACTGTAATGAGTAAATAATTTTATTGACATGTGAAGTCAATAATAGCAGAACAGTCGCTGAAAGTTGGCACAGCGGAACTATAATTAATATACTATCTTATCCTGTTTAAGCAGGCCTATATAACTCCAAACAATTTCAACTTTTATGAATTCAGGCATTTTTTGATAAGAATTTAGTTAGTAAATCCTTCGTTTCATAAAAAAAAATTAATCTGGAGACGTCAGTTTTACGGCTAATTATGGAAGTAGTCAACCACCTAATTTAAATAAATATGACAGATCAGTCGGCAACAGTTCTCTGTATAAAATGTTTTCCGTGACTTACACTGACTTTTCGAGGAGGTAAACATATTTGTATCGTACTGGCAATGTGATTTTGGCTATTTTACTACTGAATTATTAATTTATACAGTCGTTAATATATTTTAAGAAGTACAGAAACAGATCAAATGCGGCTTCCACCAACACAATCTATCCCCACAAGGACCCTACTTGATCCTCACAAAGAGCTTGAAGCCCACCGACCCAACCCTAACCAAAAATTCCAAAACCTTTTCCCATCCATCCTCCCTTGGCCCAAAGGATCACCCCCCCCCGCTCCCCACCTGCGCAACTCAACAACACCTATACAATACCCCCTCGACTCCTCAGGACAACAACTGCTTCTTTTGCCGCCACCGAAAAGGTGCAGAATACCTCCATTCCCCCACAGACACTCACACCTCAAACACACCAAACAAACTCCTCACCCTTCAACCATTCTTGCGTTGCCCCCCGCTCCCCCTAGAGTACTACTGTAAAAACCCAACCGCATAGTGGTGTACAAAACCCAAGTATAAAAAATAAACTTCGATTTATAGGAAAACAGACTCACACGCACTCTAAAACACGCGCTACCAAATACGACCATCCCCCCCAAAGAATACACAAATGAACCCAATACTTAACATCCCAGCGGCAATATGTACCAACAACACCAACAAAAACCCGGTTAAGTTTCTGTAAAAAATGCCCCTGAAAACCCATTAAACGTAACTGGTGTCTCCAACAGCCATACGTGAAAAAACCCCCCCAAGCAATAGCTGACGCGATAGAACCCCCCACCACCCCCACCAATATCAAACTGTCCTCCCGAACGATTTTCCATCAGTCCAGCACCCCCCCGTCCAGCCCCAGCGAATATACGCGACACAATACCCATAGCGCCCAAAGAACAAACAGACCAAAGCATAAACCCCCCTCCCCCAACACAATACTCGGCCTTCGTTCTCCGAACCTACCGGGTCAACACCCGCAAGAGGATACACACGTACGTAACTACGGTCAGCACTCCATAGCCCCATAAGTGCACAAAAGGCAATCCAAACCACAACGACGAAGCCGTGTTTGGCCCCACCTTAAGTATAACGTTCAAACGCCTGATCCCAGATCAAGCCCCACCACAACCACCCGTCCCCACACATGCCCCCCATCAACCAAATTTACAACAAAAACCAAAAAAGACCTATCAATACCCAAAATCAACATTCCAATCCCCTCTCTTAAAATAAAAAGCAACTAGCACCTTCCCCAATGTAAACCGTATACCCTAAGTTCAAGCAACCCCCTACCCCCAAAAAGCACCCAAAAACACAAGAACAATATAACACATTCAGAATTAATACAGTCCAAGTTGGAACCACGTACGGTACCAGAAATTTTCCTTGTTGCCTTAATCATTTTGTTCCCCGTATCAGTCGTTCCGAATGCACTGGTCGAGTTTCCCCTTACACTATTTTCAATATTTGCGCAAAAATACGGGCTATGTCTCCTATTAATTCTAGCGTGATTGAGAATAAAGCGTCATTACTTTGTTTCCAGATGTTTTTATCTAATTCAAGTGAGTGGATGTTGTTCTAGAGAAAAATTTAGTAATATATGCCAGTTTTGGATAGTGTTTTTTATCTGTGAAAAAGAGAGGGGTAGAGAAATTTAATAAAAACAACGGGTGGTGACTTGTGGAGGCGCGACGACCAGCTATGTTAGAATCCCCGGACTGTACCCATGGGCGTGCCTGGCGGATGCGTCTAATATGGAAGTTGATGCATCGTAGTAATACGGCATAGCATGTCGTGTGACGTTGAATAGACGGACTCCCTGTCTGTCGATAGTGGAGCATAGATCTAGGGGAAACGTGATCCCGGCAGTGAAGTTCAGCTGAATGGGTGGCTGCATAAACATCGTCAGTTTTTGCTATATAGATGGAATTTCAGTACGAAGATGCCTACGTCACCATCCGGATTATGCGTCGGCCACAAATTGAGATTTTTTTTTTCTAGGTCAACCGAATCTGAGGCTACTCGTCCTCATCCAACTGCCATCCAACTCCCTAACGTACCTGACCCCTGTTGCAAATGGTCATACTTTTTCTGTCTAAAACTCTGCGCATTGTTGGTGCCGGCACCTGACCCATGATCACGTGAACATTCGCTAGATGCTATGTACCACTAATCAAACCTAGTTGCGAACTTAACCATAACGTGCCGCCCACCAAAATATAATAAGAAAAACTCATGTCGGAGGAAATCCATGCAACCAGTATAATTACTAAGTGCAGTTCTCTACTACCTCTGATAACCTTGATGAAGCACGAAAAAAAATATAAATTTAAAAAAAATGGAAAGGTAATTAAATATGAGAAGCAAGCATTGAATTAATACTGATAAGTTAAACGTAATAATGGTATTGTACGTAAAGGAATATAAATAGATATTTATAATAAGTGTAGTCCCGTTAACCTGCTGCAGTACTTAATTCGTCAGTAATCTCTTCGTCAATACGTTATTAAACCATCAGATAAATCATCACATTTTTGAAAATTTACCACCCCTATTATCGAAATCGCACAAATAAATGCTGAAAATAATTTTTTTTATGTTAGATTGAATGCAGCCGAAGGGCATGTGTATAAATCGTAATTCAAACAATGCACCTTTCACATTTGCACAGTTCATTTGTTCAATGTCGGATTGAAACTTAAGTAATACACTCAGAATTTACGCAATTACAATACACGGAATATATAAGCGCTCACCAATATGAGATCGAAATGTAAAAACAATGCTAAGTTACGACGCAATGAACTTGCACATGTATTGTAAGTCAAATGCCATAGATTATTCAAACTGACAGGCTGAAAATTTGGGATCATATGTTTTTACATGCGAGAAATTCAAATAGAATTGAACATATATATATATATATATGTCTTGAGCGGAAAATTAAAAATTTATTTCTGGATCTCGATAACAGCACAACCTACCGGGTCCAATTATAGCTAATTCACGTGATCCCATAAAATTAAGCAAAAAAAATCATCTAAATTGGTCACGCCATTTAGTAGGTGAAGAATTACGAACACAAGCACCCGGAAATATATATATAATGATTATTTTATCACCTGATGATGTCCCAAATCAGGGACAAATGAGTGTTTCTATTTATTTTGAATATTTATTATTCTATTGTAATCATTGTTCTTAAAAAATGAAGTAAATATCGATGTTTGAACTTATTGCCTAATAGATTTCTTGAAATAAAACGTATCTCTGCAAAAAATATTTTTTCATTTATATTACTCTCCAAGCCATTTCCGATTCTATATGTACTCCATAGTTTTCCATGGCTTACACTAGCATTAATACGTTGTCATTGTTGTGGTATTTAGTCCTAAGACTGGTCTGATGCAACCCTCCATGTTAACATATCTTGCGCAAGTCTTTTCATTTCCGCATAACAAGCACACCCCACATCCTCCCTAATCTCCTTAGCGCATTCAATCGTTGTCCTCCCTTTTCTGTTCTTACCCCACACACTTCCCTCTAATGCTAATTTTACAAGACCCTCATTTGTGATTCTATTCACCCATCTGATTTTCATCATTCTCCTATAGCACCACATTTCAAAAGCTTCTATTCTTTTCCTTTCTGCAATTCCATTCGTCCACGTTTCGCACTCATGTTACGTCACACTTCATACGAACATTTTTAGTAACGATTTCCTAATATTCACACTTATATTACCCGTAAGTAAATTCCTCTTTTTCGCGAAAGCCTTCTTTGCCTGTGTCATCCTAGTCTTTATGTCTACTATACTTCTACCATCCCTAGTTATTATGCTTCCCAAATAGTAGAATTCCGTAATTTCCGTCAAAATATCCCTTCCCAATCTAACACCCTTTGTTATTCCACTGTTTCTCAAGCTACACTACATTACATTGGTTTTCCCTCTATTAATCCTCATATTGAACTCTTTCTCCGCGTTCATGCCATTTATTTTGGTGTCCCCTAATACTACAATATCATCGGCAATGCGTAGGTTTTTTTTATTTAGTCTCCTTTCAGTACGATTCCTTTTCCATTTTTCCGTCTTAACTTTCTTCATTCGCTGTTCTATGTATAAATTAAACAGCATGGGCGAGAGATAGAATGCTTGTATTAATCCTCTCTTTATTTCTGCTTTCTTTTCTTGATTTTCAATTCTAATTACTCCTGACGTAGGCTGTTTTTTTCTTATCTTGCCTTCTAAAATTGGACGCAAAATCAATATTGCTTCTCTTGTACATTCTTCGTTAAACCAAACTGATCTTCACCTAACTCTCATTTTATTTTACGTTCTATCCTCCTATATACCATTTTAACATTAATATACGAAAACTGAATTTATGGGACATAAAAAACTGTAAAATTCAAACAAGAAATATTTGTTTCCTTCCTACAACAGTAACGATTTAAAATATATGTCAAATTGTAAACCACGTGCTATTCTTAAAAGCTTAATAATTCTTTTATCTTTGTCACGACTATCAGTTCAGAGCAGTTCTAAGTTTTATACGTTTTTCATTCATTTTTAATTTTTGGATTTCTGTAACAAATACAATGTTAATTCAAAATTTTAGGTGGGTGACGAAATGGGCAGTAGCATAACAATTTTTCGTGGGTGCAAGATTCACCGTATATCACTCTTACGCGTGTGTCTTGTATTATTATGAGATAGCTCGTAGTTACGTACGTCATAACTGCTTGAGAATAAATTCTTGGCACGATATGAGACAGGGAGATGCAGTAACGTGAATCTCTCCGTACAGCATCGCGGAAATAAGTCACGTGAAACAGCGCTTCTTGTAATGTGTGGTTTTATTCGAAAAGATGTGCTTGTACCAGGTGACTGGAGAAAGAGTTTTGGTCTCTAAATCTCTATCATGAAGTCCTCAACATTGTCTGAGGTTGTTGTGGAACATAAATAATACGGAAATCCGTTTGATAATTTAGGTTTCTCGATGTCTGAGCTTATAGATCACTAACGAATATCTGCTTCATGCCTAGAAAGCTGAAAACAAATCTAGAGAGCAACAAGTGGCCGTATCATAGAGATTCCCATAACAAATAAATGTTCAAGAACGTAATTTTTTTATTATTCATTTAAAAGTAGCTTAAAATAGTAACTGGTTGCTAAATTCGTTACATTATTCCACCGAAGTCGCGTTGTAGCCAAAGTGACCAGTTATTAAATACTAAACTTAGGAACGCAAAGGCCTGAATTTCATATATTGCAGTCGTGAAAATTCAGAAACGATAGGGCAGATGATTATCAGTAATAACTAATATACTCAGTCATGTAGCCTGCATACGCTGTAGGATGCAAAAAATTTGAGCAATTACTTATACATAAACTCTTACTTATTTGTGCTCCCTACTTGGTTTTTTACAGGCTCCAGCGTACTTAAATATTTAATGCTTATGAGTTTCGAAATTAATCTAAACACGCTTCTAAAACTATTTCCAACTAAAATTTAGAAATCGTTAGCTACTCCTTTTCTTCCTTATGCCGAGGATTATAAATGATTTACCGGGCAACGCCGTTATTAATTATAAAAATTGAAATCTAATATAATAAATTTAATATATATAAAAAAAATTAATTGGTTTTAATTTAACAATTTCCAACTACACACTGCCGCAATGACTATTTTAGTACGGATTTTTTTTGTTTTTCGTATACTCAATTCCCTTAAGTATTAATTAAATTTTCATGTTCTGACTTACTCGATAATTTTATTATAATTAATGTCAGATGAAACATCAATTATAAAACGCCTTTCAGTTTATACGACAGCAAACTCTCTAGCTTCAATATTCGCCAGTCACTGTTTCATAAATATGTTTATTATTTTGTAAACTCTTATATTTAATTCTTGTAGTTAAACAAATAAGTTACAACTAATATAAGTTTTGCAATCTGTTTATCTGTCATTATTATTACCGAGTGTTGCTGCAGCATCTCGAAATTTTAATAAGATTTTAATAGGAAGTAATTACAGCATACCAAGTTTATTTATATTCAACTATGTATATGTAATCCTTTAACATTCAGTATTGCCGAAAGCCTTGGTAATAATAGACCTTCAGGTGGTCCATGTAACCACGATTTTGATGCAGTGTGATCTATTGAACGTCCAGATAGGCATCTGGTGGCCAATCTCTGAAACTCTGTGACCCTTCACTTGCAAGCGGACTAGAATTAGTTCGTGTTCCTCCTGTATATTAATCAATAGAAAATCGTATTTAATTACAGACAGTCTCACTAACGTGAATAAATAATTTTAAAACAAAATACAAAGAGTGGCCAAAACTCAGAAATAGAATATTTTAATTTGAATTAAACTTCGGGAACACTTTAAACATTCTACAAAGAAAATGTTAAAGAATTACATATACATAGTTGAATATAAATAAACTTCGTATGTTGCAGTTACAATTAAAATCTTATTAAAGTTTCGTGTTGCTGCTGCAATATCCGGGACCAAAATAAGGTAAAATAATGCCAGATAAACAGATCGCAAAACTTATTTAGTTGTAACCCATTTTTTTACCTGCAAAAATTAAATTTTAATGTTTCAAGAATGCACAAGTAAATCACAATAATAAAGAGTCATATAATGAATTTAAAATTTGCGTAGCTGTTTTTACCTTTAAAGAATTACAATCGAGAATAATAATTGCTTTCTACATCCAAAATTTTAACTTGAATTAAATCCTGTGTTTTTTAATATACAAGTTTAGTTAACACAGATTGTTCAACTATGGGTGATTTAAGGTTGCAAAATGTTTTTTAATTCTTGCTTGAAGTTTGCGCTTAGTCTGACCAATATAACAACCTTTACAGTCCGAGCATTAAATTTTACACACAACTATGTGCTTATCAAAATTATTTATATAATCTTTTGAAGTATTAACAAAATTTAAATTATTAAATCCTCTAAGTACTACCCTAACACCGTCATATTAATTAAATTATTTTATTTATTATTATACGTAAACTGAATTTTTCCATATTTAATAAAACTTGGTGTATACCAAAACATTTCCATTTATGACTGTAAAAAATTGTTTAGTTTAAAAATAAAGAGATAACGTAAAGCGTCAAATATTAGTCGTTTAGTAACGCTGGTGTTTTAGTTCACAATCTAGTATGTTTTCGTGTGTTCAATTTTTAAAAAATTGATCTCGATAGGATATATTAAGAAATATGTTAAGTATACTGTACTAATTTAAGGAATGTTGTTCTGATTTCGCATTGTTTAAGAAGAAAAAGTTCGACGATTCTTACCGTAAAAGAGAACTTTATTTGTCTTCTAGAAGACGAATAGCAATTAAGAGCTGGTCACACGAGTCCGATCATTATTTAAAGATTTAAAGCTACTAAATTCAATTATTACAGACTAAATCTGTAATAAACTTAATTTCATGGTTTATTTCTTTAAGAATTGATTGACCAGTTATCCTTCCCTGAGGAAACGAAGTAGTCATTTGATTTTTATCGATTGTAAATAAACATCTTTAGTCCAGTTTCCTTTACAACTGCACCAGTTCTTGCATTCACGGAATAACAGAAATTAAGGTATGATTTCATGATAACCGGGTACAAGTATGTGAAAAATTTATTAATTACATGTTAGAATAAATTAAATTAAGTTTTTAGCTTCTGAAGTAAAACAACATTTAATATTCAACACAGCTACATCGATTTATGTTTGAAATGTTAACGGTAATTGAATAAAAGTTAAGTATTTAAATTTTACATCTTCAAATTATAAAGATAGAAAAATAACTGAACAATAGTAATAAATTATACGACCTTAGTTTTTATACAAAATATGAGAAACAATTAGGTATAATTTCTTTTCAAATATATCTGGACGTTTCGACATATTCTTCAGTCTATTTTTAAGACTGCATTTGTATTTAAAAATTCTGTGATTTGTTTCTCATATGAAGTTCTGGTAATATGTTATTAATCTAACGAGACGTAATTAAAAATGATCGTCTAGTTAGATTTACCCAATTAATAGAAAATAAAGTGATGAAATGATGACCACACAATGATTGCAGAAATCGTATGTGGTAGTTATTTAAACACTTGATTTTGTCAATGAATTGGCTACTTCTTTATCTAATTAAGCATTATTTAGAATTAAATCATTTGAGTGAATCTGAAAATTTCAAATTTTGAAATACTATTACAAAAAATGAAAATCTCTTACATGTTTCATATAACCCTTACTTCAAAATTTTTAAACTGGATACGATTGGACTGCACAACATAGCGAGTGGTGAATAAGATAAAAACTTGCTGCCAGAAAATATACTTGACATGTATCTTTGTATATCATATATGCTTTTAAACCTCTGTTCCTATTCTGAGTTTGACAAAGAACAGAAGGCAGGTTGAAACGTAACAACTTAAAATTCTGAAACATTAACATTGGTGCTGCACCGTAATCAAGATCAAAGCTCTTAAAAACTGAAATAAAAGTCGGAAAAGTCAGATCTGTTTCGACATGTTCTTAGACATATTCAAAAATTTAGATTGGATCCAGGGAAGAACATGAACTAGGCTCAGCACCGTCTGATTTCTTCGACATGGGAGAAATTCAATGGCAACAAATGGAACACAACTTTTAAATTCAGCTGCAGCTTTACTACGTGTGGAAAAACTTTTAGGAGAAAGTGGTAAGAGGGCCACATCTCACGTTGTAAAGAATGATACAGGTTTCTCGTGGTCTCCCACCTCCCAGTATCGGCTACAGGGTCACCGAGATCGTCGGACTTGACCCCACTACCTTCCTTTCTGTGAAGATTGGTCAAGGATGGAGTCAGTCTCATCACGATGATAGAGACAAAATATCCTTCAAATATGTATTGATGTTTAGATTACCTGGGGGAGGCCCTCGTCCGTCCAAGATACTTCTTCGGACCTTTTCTTGAACTTGTAAATAACGATTTATTATCTCCTCCGCGGATTTTCCGGAACACCAGGTGTGACCTTGGACTAGTAGTGAAGGAGAGCATATTACAGAGATTAATCAGGTGTTGATTACGTATAAGAGCAGCAAGACCATATACGAGTTATTTGATCACATTAGAGACGCTCTGATTGGAACCAAATACATGGCAGAGGCCGAAAGTGAGAACTGTGCCAAGCGACTCCCGCGCCGGAATGAGGAAATGACGTAATCCAGAGAACAGCTGAAGGGCAAGGAAATACGGGCTACGTTTCTCTCTTTTTGCTCGCTAATTGCTTTATGCGGCCGGCAGAGGCTGTGCGAATATCTGCGAAATGCACCTGCGCCTTGCAAAACTTCCATTTATGATGTCCCGCGAAAGGAATGTCAGGCGGCGCAGGTGATTTAGAGCCGCACGTCAACTCGTCGTGATGTGGCGTCGGAATCAATTACGCGTTTCGAAACAGAGCCTTTGTATCTGGGCCGAGTCCACGTTGGCCTTCCTAGCTCACGCATGCGCACAAAAATTCCCCGCTCGCCTCAAAGAATTATTGTTAATAGTAAAAGGTCGCCGTGGAGCTGGCCTTGGCACGAACGGACAGCCAGCCTTTGGGCAGCAGCGGCTCGCAGATCTCTACCAACTAACGCTCAAATACATACAATGATTTCAAATTACCAAGTATTGTACCTAAGTTGCCCGCCAGAAAGAAATAATGCTGAAGATGAATCCTATAATGTTTTGTAGGCGCTCAACAAATATCGTGTGATAAGTTCACACGTCAGCCTTCTCCTTTTGGAGCACCATGCACAGTGTTCCATATTATTCATGACATCGTAAAAAGTATTTTTAATTTAAAAGCTCAAAATGAAAGACCCACAATTACACGTTTTAGAGCTTTAATCGGTCAGGACGGAAACAACATTTGAAAACTTAGCGCTCTGCTGAAACAGCTACGACCAGGAGTATCTGGGAAATCAGCATCACAGGCGTACTTCATTTTAGATAACGGGTGAAAATAATAAAACAGTATTCTTTTTTAACGTCATGAAAATTTGATGTTAAAAAGTTTTGATTCCAGCAAGACGGTGCCACATGTCACGCAGCGTCCGAGACTCTCACACTGCTGCAGGAAAAGTTATGAGAAAGGGTGATGTGAACTAGGCGCTCAGGTAGTGCAACCTCACTCCTTTGAACGGAACAAGCTACAACTTTCCACGTGCGATATGTGTGAAAGAGTGAACGGACATTTGGTATCTAGAATACGTTCAACAAAAACAAAGTCGAGGAGAGCAGATGAATGACATTAATTTCAAAGATTGAATAATTGCTTCCATGAAGCTCAGCCAAAGATGATTACACTAAATTTGGAAAATCAGATAGGATTAATGTCTCCCGGACCCGGGACAGATTTCCTTGAGCTAGGTTGTAAAGAGTGTGACTAGCGTATGTTACGTCGGCCTGAGATTCAGGTATACAAGAATGGAGAGTTTCATTATCGGATCCTCGCAAGACTCAGATTGGCTTAGTAGTTAGTACATTCGGTCGGTAAACTGAAGGTCCCGGGTCCGGTCGACATTTTTCCAATATGATCTTTTAAATAGGTATAATTTTCTTGAAATAATAATATCAAAAATTATATTTTAATACGCACCATTATGTGCCGTTTTCATAGAGTCACGTTGTCAAATTCTGACTTAATTATCGTCTTACATGATCATGATCACAAATCCAACGGCCTCATCATCAAAAGGAATGTTTCCTCTTAGACGAGATTTTACATTGAAAAACAGTTAAAACGTTGTAAATCAGTTAATGAAATCAATCCAGAAGGCTGTATTGCGTTAATCGCGCAGTTCCATGAGGGTAACACTATTTTTCAGTTTTTTAAAGTCGCATCAACACCTAAGGTCATTACAGACCACTTCAACATTTTAGGGGATCTTATCTGCATTGTAAGGGTTACTTGATTTAGGAACACAAGGGACGAACACAAACACCCAAGACCTTGCCAGGAATCGAACCCGGGACATCTGTGGTGACGCAAAGGGGCCGCCATTGTTAATTTGTTTTCAGAACTTTTCATAATATTGCTATTGGAAAACTAAAAATACTGGTAAAGGCCAAATCCTTAGCTTTGTTTTGGGTGTTTAATAGTCCCCAACAAAAGTTCGTCCGAGTATAGCGAAACACAAAGTATTTACAAATAATCTGTTGTTTTAAGACTAAAACGAGACAAACTCAGTGAAATACGTCTTCTCCCATTTTTATCTTCTTGATAGTTATTTGAATCGTCCTGAAAATGTGTTATCCAGCATACTATGTTAATAAAAATTGTACTATTAATATGCTAATCCTAGCAATCTCACGAAATTTAATTTAAACATCTGACAGCACTGTAATATTTATTTGTGTATTGAAATATATTTTAAGCTCGAAATGTCTTCCAAAATTCAGTTCGTCGATTTGTCTGAGACATGTCATTAGATGCACCAATCTCACTCATATTCTCACTTAGAAACAGTCAATGTTTGATCGTAAGCTTTCCCGGTATAACTTCTGTATTCCGACAGTGTCAGGACATTTATTTTCCAGGCATCTAAACATTGCGGCTACCAAACGTTATCATCTGGTAGTAATACAACATTCAATGTTGTTAATTATTAATTTTTAAACATTTGGTGGCAGACTGTATTTTTTTATCTGTACCGCCAATATTTTGACAAACAAGAACAATAAGAACGGAGCGTGATTCAATACAAGGTATTACTTGGTCGTATATTCTAACGTTACTTATCATCGTACAGAGTCATTACGCTCTCTAGTGTCCTTCTAGCGATTGCAAATAGTAAAAGAGACAAACGTGACCACGATGTAAAGAAGCTTTATGAGTTTCAGAGGTATCACGTAATTGACCTGTGTGAGAGTGGGTTACGTTTCTAGAATGTACCTGAACATATCAGGAAGAATGCATCGAGACCAGTGATGGGACAGTGAACGTATGAACGTACTGGGGACAGTAAACCTGGCGAAGGGTAACGGAGAACCATTCTTGGGATGCCTGCGCGTACCTCGGCGCAACATAATCTCAAATTAGAGCAGTTGTAGCACATCACGTTATACGACAAGAAGTCGCTGCTGAAGGGTACCGCTCTTGTGTCCCAGCACAATATATTTCAGTAAAACTTCAGCATTGGAATGTTCGGGTGAATGAAGCTAGAAGAATAATGACCATGAGTCGACATAAATGACGAATACTACTCTAGGCGTCGATCCTTTAGTGCATTCCCTTCTGAAGTGATAGATACACCTGATCTGAAAAGGGAAGAATTTACAATTCTACTTATAAACGACATGAAGGTTCTCCCTCGGATTTCTGATGCTCTTTATACAATTATATTCCAAATTGCAAATGGAGAAGCTGAATTTCACGACCTGAAAAGCATGGAACACTTTACATTGGATTATGAGGAATCATATTAATGGGGTGACAAACACAATTTTAGTGAGACCAATTTTGGAAACTGGAATTAAGACTGCTGGAGAATCGACATGCTGACCACGTGTAACTCTAAATTTGGAACGTGTCATTTAAGATGACAATCCGCAGTCGATCCGGTAGGTCAAGGCCCTTAATGAGCTGTAAAGCCAAGGAGGAAGAAGAAGAATTTTGGAAAACAGGGTGGCGTGTTGGAATTCCCATCAAAAAAATAAATAGTCGTTGGAGAAATTTGTATGAGTTGGTCGAGAACATGAAAACAAAGGGGAAGGACAATGAGGTTGGGAGTTAATGCCGCAGATAAATGAGGTATCAAGTCAAAAATCCAATGTTCTATCGCTAGGTAAGACTACCAATTAAAGTAAAATGCCGGAAAAAAACAGATGCAGGAAAATTATTGTTTCTAACTCGGAGGATCAAACAACTGGAATAATTTACCTGAGGACCTGTTTAGGGAAAGTCCTTTTTAAGTAAATAAATACCGACTGAATATTAAAAGACGTGGGAAGTATAGTTCTTTCTAATCAAATAAAATCATAATCCAATACAAAGTTAATGAAGTGTTGCACAGTTTTTATATCAGACGGTGCTAATTTATTTTCAGGGTACAAACATTCCTAAGAACAATTATAATAACTATTGTTTGTCTAAGTTAGTTTGTAGGTAATATGTAAATAAACATTACTATCATGTATCTGCAACCGAAATATTTACAGAACTATAGATTGTTAAATGCATTGTAGCGCAGTAGAACCCGCGTCCGAGCAAGTTGTTTGCTAGGAAGAAGGGGTTTTTCCACCCGCCGTCTCGCCTCTCAGAATAAACAACAAAAGGGGCTGCGACTGACACCTGGACTAACGTCGCCGTTTCGGAATGCCTGGGAATTTGGTGACTGGGTGGCGTGTTTTCCCCAAATAAACAAGGGATATGATTGGAGGATATCCATCCCTGCCACCTTAGTGATAGGTGTCTGATAAGTGGGGACAAGGCTTTAAAGAGGCTGGCGGAGACAATTTTGAGGATTAGATTTTTCGAGAGATCGTGAAGTGGATGGAGAGAGGAGAAAGATTAGATTTTTTGGAGAGATCGTGAAGTGGATGGAGAGAGGAGATAGAAGAGATTTTGGAGAGATTTTGCAGTGGATTTAGGAGAGAGGAGGTAGAGGAGAGATTTTTGCAGTGGATTTAGGAGAGAGGAGATTGGTGAGGTGGCAGCGGCGACCATGCTTTGAGCAGTCCAGGAAGCAGGGAAGAAAGGCATTAGCAACAAGGAAAGGAAGACTTCGTGCTTATGTCGACCGGCCGCTTCAAGTTCCACAACACGGAAATTACAGCGAGACGCCCATGAAGACAACTCAGGTTCGTCAACGAACTGATCTGCTACACGTGATCACCCAAATCATTAGTACCCTGAGATAACTAATAAATATATATTTAAACTTAATAATTAAATTCATTTAAATAATATCCCCCCCATCATTTACAGCATACATGCAAATCTGAAAGTATGATAATTCTGTTCCCATGGAATTAACAGGAATAAGAGCCTTGAATAATTTATGATCAAGCAGGGAAAATGTAAGATTATCGTCATCAAGTAAGACCATGTCATGGCCAGATTAATTTTGTTCAGGATCTGCCGAATATTCATTCAGAAGAGACTGCGGGGAATGTCCATGGTACAGACCACGAGAACGCCAGGAAGACGGACCAATTTGGTACGTACGTGACTGACCAAAGAAAAAGAAGAAGTCATTGAACCACTGACAAGACGTGGGAAAGGGCCTGTGTTTTCAAGAGTCGCCAATGTTGTTGAGGAAAGATGGGATGTGGCTAGGGGTGGAGGAAGTCAGTCTTTAGTATCAGAGAGAGTCAAGGAGTTAGGACTTGAGAGCATTCGCCTTTTTACCATCGCATCCTCGTTATCAGGAACACCATCTTTTATGACATTTTCAAATAAAATACAGATACAGAAATTTTAATCCAAATATTTTTTTTTAATTTTTTCAGTGAAAAACGAATATTCTCGTTTCGTCATGTTTATGAAACCTTCAAGAAAATTAAATGTCGAAAGAGAAGCTCTCTGACTGACATCACAACAGAGCTGATGAGTGAAATCTGATATTTGAATTACCCGCTCCTATCAAGAAGTATTAATTCAAATCAAAGGATTTCTCAAAATTTATCAATTGAATGGGTGAGATTGAAGGATGAAGTGACATTTCAACAAAAGAGAATCATAAAGGAGCCAATTTAAATCTTTTTGCCGTAGCACACCAATAATCTAATTCGTTTTCAGCCCTCTGAGAGACACGGAGTACATTTTCCAACTCGGAGGTGACGTCACGTCAATTTGTCATATATCAGCTGGTTAAAAGGGTAAACACATGTACAATAACAAATCTAAGCAGTACTCACAGTTCTACCTTGGACAAACCAAACGTACTTTAAAAGAAAAAACATTTAAAGAAATGCTGAACAACTTGATAATATTTATGATCAAATTTCGTGATGTCACTGTTTTTATTTTTCTTCTGTATAATCTTTATTTTTCACTGTTTCTTTATGTTCTATTTAATTTTCAACAATGGGAAAGGGCTAATATTTAGACTAGTGTATCAACCCTTTGACCGACGTTTTGTAGAGTGATGATTCATTTCGTCACTTTTTTAATCAACCATAGGAAGTCTTGTTTTTTTTCTTATATGAAACACGACCACGAGTATTGTAGGAACTTAGCGCCGCCAAATTGATTTCCGTCGTTACAAAAGTATGACAGGAATCACTACAGTCTGCGTGCTGAATACAATTGTGGACGATAATCATACGTAACAACCAGACTTAAAAATAACATAGATGTACATATGACTAATTTGAATAACTAACCTTCGTTAAGTAACTGTAGACACTAAAACACTTGCAGTCGTGTCATAAATTTAAATGATAACGGTGTCAAACATTAGGCAATAAAATAAATGATTGTGGGAAAAGTTCTCAACTGTCCTCTTTTCTCGCTGAGTTTTTAAACGAATTGATAGGCTCAGAATGATTAGTGACGCTCCAGAAATATAAGTGATGGAAATTTAAAAAGCATATTTGCTTAAAAAGTAGATTATATTCGAAAAGTTCCAGGAAGCGCCTTTATTTTTCAAGAACTAATTTCAATTTTTAAATTGCAAAATGAGTGGAATAGTTCGGATTTAAGGCTGAAGGTGTTTCCATTTTAAAGGTGAAACAGGTTTTTTTTAAGCATTTGGATTTTTTCATCATCTTTTAATGATTATATGGGAGATGTTATAAATTAATAATTAAATAAATGATAATATTTTATGAAAAACAATAAAACAATTTACTTTGAAAACAACAAACATATATACAATAATAATTACAATTTCTTAATGCTTCAATATTTACGCCGGCACTTATTTTCAATAATTACTACACATATATATTTACAAAAATTATTTATATTAAATTCTTAAACACAAGCAATGTTAAAACTCATCTCAGGATCACATTTATGGGCCTTCTCATAGAACAGATATTTTATTACACTAAACCACTCGGATCTGGCAGCAAACAGAAAATTACAAAGATTTAAAGATGCAGTAGTTTGCCTAATCGTCTTCGTGCACGTTCCAGCTCCTTCCTCGTCATTTCTCAAGATCGTCACCTGCTCTCCAACAATATCCTAAAAAATCTATCTCAAAATTCCATCGCACCGCTCTCGCACCATCTGACCAATTCTCATCTCACCGCTATCGACCATCGATCTCTCACCAATCTCTCTAATTCACTCTCTACCAATCTGGCTCACCATCAATCTGATCACCAATCAAACACAACAATCTCAACATCTCTCCAACAATCTGTTCATTCCATTCTCTACCACCAATCTCTTCCAAAAATGTCTCCGCCAGCCGCTTTTAAAACTTCTTCCCCACTTCTGCAACATCTCTCACCAAGGTGGCAGGGATGGATCTCCTCCAACAATATCCATGGTTACACTTGGGGAAAACACGACACCCTGTCGCCAATTCTCACACCATTTTGGGAAACTCCCGAGCCGAGACGCCGAGTCTAAGTTTTATAGCCCAAGTGTCAACCGCTGACTCCTTTGTTTTGATTCCGCCGCCAAAGCATGAGCAGATGTATCTGTTCGGTACAATCTTAATACTTTTGATTTAATTAATAACCCCATTAAGAAACCCTATTCGAGTCTGCATGTATTTATTGCATATGTTAAAGCGTTATTTCAATATTAAGTACTTTCCGGAAACGATAGCCAAGTGCTTTAAAGAAACCTTTTTTCTATTACTATTTATCGTTCAGATCGTCATTGAAATTCACTCTGTCATTGTAGAGTCATCCATGAATACGATTCACTGCGAAAGAAAATCGTGGGAATTGATCGATAATGTTTCCTCAGTGTATTCTCACAGTTCCACAAATCCAAGGAACATGCAGCACTATTACTTTCCTTATTGGTCTCCTTGAATTTAATATTTTACCTCATCTTAACATTTCTCCATCACTCATGATGTTCGTGTGCAGTTTATTAATTCTAAGAAATATTAAATATTCAGTAAAAAAACTATCTGACAATTATGTATAATAAATAAAAAATTACAGCCAATTCGTGAACAAAAAAAATATTTCGTTAATGTAATTACGGCGTTTCGTCCATGTTTATGGACTTGAAAAAGTTTCATATGTCAGGTATTCAGTTTTCACTATGTTAAATCCGATCTAAGGATGATTATTTTGAATTTCTGAACGTCGCTAGGGGTCTGATTAAATAATGTAACCAGTAAGCGTACATATCCAATAAAAGTAATTAATTATGTTATAACAAATCATTTTATGGAAATATGCATTACTACGCAGTGAAATAAAAAATATTCATCTGCCTTTGTCCAATCTCATTTTCAATTGAAAAGTAATATTCTACGTATCCACGCTCAGTAACTGCAGTAAAGGGCGACTTTATTGATTCACATAAATGCAGAGGATCTGTAACATGTTAAGACATGGCTAAAGTTTTTTGATTTTAGTTTTTTATTACATTGCCTGTTTTGTGTTGCGTGTCGTTCTTAAAACTCTTATGGCATTTAAAATCGGACGAAAGTAATTTTTCGGTATTTAGTTTGTCCCTTAATTTTGGCTGTTCCTTCGCTACGTTTAATATTTCCTAAATTTATATAGTTAATAAAATTTTCACTTAAAAAAACGGCTTTGATTCACTTTATCAAATACGTTCAAACCGGAAAAGGCGGATACATGATAAAATTTACAAAGCCTTGTCTTAATTCTCATATGTATAAAATACAAATATCTCACTCCGTTTATTATTATTATCCAATTCTCCCAATATGTGGAAGACGTTCAGCACGTAATTCAATAAAATTTTAAATAAGTAACTTATTTGACATTTAAATAAATAATTAAATTAATTATAACAGCCTCTACGGCAGTTTTTGAAGAAGTCACGGAGTGAGGTCTTATGAACAGCCAAAGTTTGTGAATTTAAAACCATGTATTGTATTTAAATTTTTGGTAAAATATTACCTCATGTCTCTAATGAGAGTCAAAACGTAGTGTATTTCTATTTTAAATAAAATAAAACGCTGACAGATGCTGTTATAATTCTTTTATTTAATTTTTGTTGCTCCAATATGCTTTCATTCTTTTCGAGACTTGTTTACTTTCTTCCTACTGCTTTATTTTGTTTTCCCTGGTGTAACCTCCCATTCGCAAACTTGGAATTTTAAGCTTACCTTGCACGTATATTCTAGAAATTTTAAAATTTGTATGGAGCAACATCAATCTATATGATCTAAACGGTTCAAGCCATTCGTACAACACAAGAAGTCGCTCTCAGCTTCGTGTTGAAAAACATCGTCTAAGTCCTTTTGAAACAAGCATTCACTATTCCGGTATAAATCTATACAATAGTCTCCCGGAAGAAATAAAAGCTTTAAAGGTTCAAAAATCATTTATAAAGAGTTGTAAATCTTTGTTAATGAATGGAGCGTATTATTCACTCAAAGAGTTCGTAGATAGGAAGGACTAAAACAGTTTGCTGGTGTCCTATCAAATTCTTCTATTATTTTACAACTATACTCTATTAGAATTTAACTGCAGACTTATTTTCTTTTTCATGTTCGACGGGAACCTACGCACGGTCTTCTGCTGCCTTCTCCGACGACTGAAAATTGAAGATTGAATTTTATCTTTCCTTTCTTGTCAATTCTTAGTTGTAAAATTTTGTATATTTCTTGTAATATTATATTTGACGTATCCTATTTCCTCAACCGAGGACTAATGGATTGAATAATAATAATAATAATAATAATTTGTCTACTTTGTGTCTGAATGTGCCTTTTTCTAAAATGCCACTAGATCTTACGTAAGCGTTATTAAGGTCGTTTAGAATTTCGTCCAGTAACGGTGTTCAATTCTTAAGTGAGGTTACATTGCCTATTATCCTTTTTGTTCAGCGATTTTCTGATAGTCTGGTGAGATGACCAAATAATTTCATTCGTCATTTCTTAACGTCAACTTAGATTCTTGAAAACCTTTCTGTTGTTTTTATTTTATTGTAGCCTGTAACCGTCTTAGGTATGTCTTGCTCCTAGAATTTTTCTAATAATCTTTCTCTCTTCTTTATTGAGTTTCCAGTTAAGTGTCAGTGTTTCGCTTGCGTTATGGATTGCTTTTTTATGACTGTGTTTTAGTGCCAAGTTTTTGTCTTGACATGGGTTTTTTGTTGTATAAGTTTTGGACTAGCCTAGTTCTTTCTTTAACTTTTGGGGGCCATTTTTATGTCATTTTGATGAATTCTCCAAGGTATTTAAACACGGTACCCAGTTTATACCGTATTTTGTTTCCAGGCTCTTGATATCTGTCTATGAATATATGAATTTAGTTTTGTCGAATGATATTTTATGTTAAGAAAAATATTTTTTTCTAAATTGGAATTACTTCACAACTTTCGGAGATGGTAATTATTATAATGACAATGAATAATATAATATAATAGAATGTGCGGAAATATTTTTACTCTATTTCCGAAATTCATTTTTTAAATTAAAGTTTCTCTTTATTACAGCCCCATTTTTTTTGTTGCTAAACATTTAATTATGTCTAATCTTTTGCTTAGATTGGATGTTAGGTCATTTATATGTTCCTTAAAGCGTAGCTATTTATAAAAAATCATCCCTAAGATTTTTATGGAATTATATTATTTTACCAAAATTTATTGAACTCTTCAAATTTCTACTCCCAACTTAATTTTCTTCCTTTATTTTCTCCATAGGACACGTCGAATATCTGATTTATCTAATGAAAATTTAGAAAACCTGAAAAAACTTTACAAATGAAATTATTAATAAACTTATACGGTACAAAAATAAGATGAATCCATTGACTCAGAAATGCCGTATAGTATTTTTCGTATACAATAAACTTTTCTGACTTTAAAATTTACAATAAAAAGATGACCAAAAAGTCAGCATTAAATATATCATTTTTATTCACAAAAGCGACGTTTCATCTCCATTTTGAGACTTCCTCGGGCTTAAAATTTATCAATACATTCTGTTTACTACTTGACTCCCTCAGCCGAAAATATTATTGTATTTACATGTGAAGAATTTGGTGCCGCGCTGGACCATCTCCAGCGACGGATACGGCCGAAATGATGGCCGTCTTTTTATTTATTATATATTCTTCGTATAATAATTCCAAATAGAAACAACGTATTTAAAATTTAAAAACATCATTGGGTTCAGTATTCAGTTCTCTGTAAAGTGTTTCAATTATGATGTTACAATATTGGATTCTGAAACCAATTATTATGCAGAAGAATGCCTGAAATGTCAATACATTAATTTTAAAACCTATACAAAGCATATCAGCAACATTCTCAAATAACATCATTAATATCCTCTTACGTACATGTTCATCTTTGATATACCGTTGTTTCAGTTTATTTGTAGTGCATAGATGATGAGGTGCAATGAAAGTGGAAGAAACGTACTGTATTAGAAGTTTTAGGTTAACAGAATAATGTGGAGGTGACTTTTGTTTACAACTAATTCATAACTGACTCCTCGGCTATTATATATTTTTAATATTCAATGTCACAACAATGTGAAATATTTATACTATAGTAGTTGCAAGGTCCATCAATTTTAAATTACTAAATATTCAATACGTGTTAAATATAATCAGATACATTACAACAAATAAGTCAAACAGTTGTTGCATTGAAGAAAGCAGCACTGTTCAAGTATTAGCGCCTTTTATTTTCTATTTTCGCTAGTAATTAACAGAACTAAGATAATACATACATATAACAGTGAATCCCGCTTGAGTTCAGAGTTACATTGAACTAAGAATGAAAGAAATTTTTACCTATTTCTAACAATTGCAAGAAATTCTAATAAAAGTTTCAAATCAAAATATATTCATTTAAATTTACTTTATTACAATCATTATAATTTTAAAAAAATTTAATCTCTTCCAGAAAAGTATACACCGTTCAGACATAGTTCTATATAATAGTTTTTCTCGAAAGGTAATGAACAATAATAACTTTTAAAATATTTTATTGGAAGGAGAGACAATACAGGAGTTTCTTGATCGTTCCCCTAATAGTGTAAATGTTTTTTTGTCTGCAAACGTTTAGAATCTGTTACTTTTATTAAAAATAGAATATTCCTAACTTGTATATTTCCGCTTCAGTTGTTTCTGCCCTTTTCATTGTTTATTTCATACACGATCTGAAATTGCCAGGGATGGTCATATTTCTCATCGTCCAGCTCCAAGAAGTTACTTCTCCGTCGTTTGTGTATCCTTATGCAGTGTTTGTCGAGCTTCGTGCTACTGTCTATATACACATTGTCTGTATATGTAACATTTCGCACCCATTTTGTTCAGTAATTGTCTTAGTTCTCTTTTAAAAAATTATTTGCTGAAATTAATTGTTAGCAGTCTCTGTAAATGTCAAACGGTTATAAAACTATACATAATTTCATTTACGACGACCCGGATTTAGTCAAACAAGGTCTATGGAATTAATAAAGCCTATCAAGCTAATCTAATTTAACTTTCAAAGGTAAAAATTATATATTTCAGGAAAAAAATTGGTAAAATTAAATTAGTCAAGATTGGTCATCGATCGACGCATTTCCATGGGATTATTTCCCTAACGCAATCGTATTTTCTTAATGTGGCATAAATTAGTTCCAAATAAATTATAACAATGACTAAGCAAGCAAAATTTGATCATTTTGCTCCTCAGCTTGAAAAAGACTTAATATCAGCGCGGAGATTTAAAAGTCTTGAAATAAATATATAAGGTTTATCAAATCAAATGAAGAATTATTATATAAAATTGGAAATTCATTACTTAACATTAATTTATTTCACATTATACAATCATTGTATTAATTTTAATTCAGATGCCAGTCTTTCTTACTTACAATTAACAATAAATATTTTATACACTATTTACTAACAATTAACATTTTAACACATGAGATCTTTTGCTGTGCCTTCTCATAGAACCAGAGATATAGACAAAATCCCTACGCGGAATTGGCAGTACGAGAAAATCGGCAAAAGGTTACAAACATAGTAATAACAGTTTTTCATTTTAGCCTGGACTTCGACGCTCGGCCACAGATGACGTATCGGTCCCAACTAATCCTTTACATCTTTCTTGAACAATGAACACCTTGACACGAACAAAAGCAAACATTCCTATTGAAGACCACTCTCTCGTTCTATCAATCACAATTATCCAATTGCCCATATCAATTGCAATCTCGTACTTTGTAACATTACTTTTTCATATTCATTGCTTAGTATCCACTGCATAATATACACTGCTTAATGCCCGAAAATCAAATTTCCACTGATTGTAACAATTTTATTTCCTTCGGTGGCATGGACCTCTCCAATCAAAAGTATTTATCTATCGCCTTTGGGGAAAACGTCACGTCTGTTCACATCCAGATGTCGCTGAGTCTCAAAGACTTTAGAAAAACCAGTCCGGCCCATTTCAGTATCATTCAAAAATCTTAGAAAATTAATGAAGCCACTGTATGTTGCGGTAGCCAAATATTTCTGTTAAGTTTTTATATTGCTTATTAATTAAAAACAACCGATGAGATCATGAATGTTGGGGGCGAAACATCTAGCACTTGATTTTGAATTTAACTTCTTATCTGACTTTTCACCAGTTTATTGTATTTTATTTGTTAAAATTAAATCAAATTAATCACTATTTCATTTATAATAAGTGTATGATAGTTAGGAAATTTCATAACTGAATTCACTCTAAACCTTGATACTCACTGAAGTTTACCGTCGCCAATTTTAAAATTAACGTGCATGGCTATTATAACTCGCATAGATCTAAAGTAATTATACCTGTATTTTCATCCAGACAACATACCACTTTAAATTTTTATTATTTAACGTTTAGGATTAATTAAATAAAGTTGACTATGTTCTTTCTTGGAATACTATACGATTCTTGTTTTATCTGAACCTCAGGTGCACAGTCAGTCATATTTTCTTATACGATTTTTGATAGTAATGACGCGTATCTTACGTGGAAAATGATGCGATCACGATTTCTACGGCGTGTAGCCTTAAAGAATAAAGGAAACATTTTGAAAATAGAATATTTATGTTTCTCATAGGTATGGGATTCTAATACAACCGTAGATATGCTTTAAATTTTTAGGTTTTGTTTCCGATCAGGTTAATACATTAATGATAGCCAAAAAATTCAAAATAATATTTTTAAAATTAATAATTATTTATATTGGGATTGATGAATAATCTTTAGGGACAAAATACAAAACTTAGATATATCTATTCAAGTCATTAAATTTAAAACTCTTGGTAGATTAATATCAACATTAAAACGGTTTCTTTCTTTCAGAAAAGTCATTGTAGTTTTCCTCACAGTTGAATATTAGTTTAAGAATCATCAAGGTATATTTCACTGTTTTAAATTGTGCATAGCATAGTTAAGGCGACATCCCTTAAAGTTATTAATTTATTAATTATTAACACTAACAATAATTGAAAAACAGCCACATTTGTCAGAAAAACATTTAATTGCTATGTAGGTAATATAATAACTATTACGTCGTTTCGTCCATGTCTGTGGACTTCGTTAGGTAAATTATGTACTTTTAATCAGCTCAGTTCTAAATGCTATAAATGTGTATTAACAGATTAGAATGATCCAGAATCAATCGATAAAATTTTGTGTCACGGCTAATGAACTTGCAATCCTTTCCATTTTAGAACTGAGGTGACTAATCGAGTACCATCAGCTTCAGTAGCAAGGTAATGTTTAATTGCAATACACAGCATACTCTTCCTGAATTGTTCTACTCCAATTGATTTGCTCTTGTCGCAATACCTTTCCGAGGAAAATTTAGTGGCATGACGTTCCTAATGGCGTATTTGTATTACCTCCTCATTTTAACAATAGCCTTTCAAAGCACGTAACTTGTAAACCGGCTGTGTTCCAGACCTCACGCAAGATTCCTGCTTTATGCCTCACCGTTCTCGTTATCAGACTCAGCAATCGGGAAATGATTACAGTTCTTATAATCTCCGGTGATCTAAAGAGTTGTTCTCGATTCGAATCGGTAAACAACAGGAAATATGACTTTTAAACTGGTGAAACTTTTTCTAACTTTTGATCGAACGTAAATTCACTATAATTTGTGGTAAACAAGCCTAACTGAAGTAATGATAGAAATAAACCGTAATAAAAAGTTTTCGAGCTCTCCTCGGAGATGGGCATGCTGAGTTTAACTTTGAAAAATGGCAGCATTATGTAAATGGATTGCGCAATACATTTGTGAAGACAACATTTAGCGTGAAATATAATTTTTCATGTGTTATGCGACTCATACAATTATATATTCGGTGATAACAAAGCAAGAAATATGCCTTTACTTGATAGCAAATATTATTTGCAGTGAGTGGAAGAGAAGCTGCAATCATCACGCGACGCTCATGACCCAGCTGAACCAATTAATTATATATAAATATATTGTTGAAGATAAATTCTATTCGTTGCGTTTCTCTACAGACTGGACCGCAAATCGTTTTGCAATCGAAACGTTTACGACACAGCGCCCTATATATTTTCCACCATTGTTCGTATTATAATGATATGAGATGACTGCTACTTGGCCACATGTTAAGTGACTAGCGTTTTGTACCAAAGCTATTACTGAGTTTTCAAATGGCTCTCCTCTCTGACAATAACTAAAGCAACAATTAACGTCCGTGACAATAAATACGTTTGAAGAATTAACGACCCGTATAACAGACATACACACAAAATTCTGAAAATTTTTGAACATAAAGTAGACCTTTCGACCATCCATTGTGGTCCTAGTCAAACAACTAAATCAACTAAAGATATAACACAAAGATCATAGTGAAAAAATAAAATTCAATAAGAGACTAACAAACCATCATATAATTAATTCAGTTGTAAATAATACTATTATTTTAGATAAGGAAGTGAATTTTAAGAAAAAATTATTTTCAGAATTTCTTTATATTAAAATGGCACTTTACAACTAAATAAATTATATGAGGGTTTGTTAAATTTTGCTAGTTAATTTTATCTTTTGACTGTGCTCTTTGTGTTATATTTTTATTGACTTAAAGTTCTAAATTTGGGTATATGTCTGTTATACGGGACATAAATTTCCATTAACCAGCCATAAATCATCTACTTTCTCAAAACAATCCGATAAAGAAAAGCAAGTGTATGTTGGCATGTAATTCATTTAGAATAAACGGGTTTTATTCACTGCAACTAAGGATTATAAACATTAATATTTATTTAACAACTTCTTGGTTTATAGATAAGTTTTCTAATAAAACCAAGATGTTGTCTTAATATGCAGCTTTATTTTCAAATTTCTATGACATCGGTAATTTGTCAACCACATTCATCTGTGAATTGATTTCATATATATATATATATATATATATATATATATATATATATATATAAGATGTTATTGATACATTATTTATACAAATTACCTGTTAGAACAATTTAGAATATTCTTCTATTTACGCCAATAAACTTGTAACAATATCAGTGTTTTGACGTAAATGGAAGAATATTCGACATTGTGCCAGCAGGTCAATTTTGTACAAATAATGTATCCAATAATTACTATGGATTAAAAATTTGGAGTAGCTGTAATATTAAGTTACCTTCACGTTCCATGAGCGTTCTGGTGTAATATTAGACTTCTTCAGTAGGGAATCTGTAAAGAAATTTAGCTAATTATGAATATTTATTAAGTAAAATATTATGACATTAATTTACAATTCTTACCAATGGATATAAAAGCAAGACATGGTGGTACTATTCTCAAGAATTAATTCAATTCATGTTGTTTAAATAATATATATATATATAGGAATTGTGCATAATTGGAGCTTTTCCATTGCACTGACCTTTACGTGTCGCGGAAGACAGGCGTCAGTTTTTTTATACTTAGTAGACTTACGACTCCAACCTGAAATACTTCAGACGCGTCATTTAATTAACGTGAACGTTCGGAACTGTCGGACAGATATGGTAATTCGAATCGAATGTGCACTCACGTAACGTTATGTACCAACGGACATTGAATAACAAATTTATCTTGTTTGAGAGGCTGTCCTGCATCCTATTGCTCTCGTTTCTCAGCGGTAGCCTTGCGGAAGATCCTTGTGCGAGAAGGAGACAGCGGGGGAATAATTCAGGCACACACATTTGCGCGTTTCTTTAATTGACCACGGTATGGGAACCCGCTACGTCGTGCATCAAGATAATGCATGAGCTGTAAATACGGTTCGGGGAAAGCTACTCGTTGGCATAAACTACGGGATCTGTGAAAGTGAATCTTGCCCATCTGAGGCCGTCCATGATCATGTCTTCCTTAAGGACACCGGCGGTCTTGCAATCCTGCAGAACCCAAACACAGCCAGTGGCTGTGCCTCACAACTAATTTGTTCACATTTATGGACAGTACGCACTCAAATCATCATAAAACATAATAATTAATCCTGACATGTTCGACAAATATGGAAAGGATTCTGGAATACAAATCACCATTAATAAATAAACATGGCTGATCATGATATCTATAAATGAACGTATTCCTGTTTCCATATCTAAAGTCTTTAATAAATGAGCAATGGTAATATTTTTGAAATTAATGGTCAGAAAGAAGTGAGATAGGGGAACTCCGTTAGAACTGAATTTTAGTAAATAAGGATGAAACATGGTCATTGGTCAAGAAGAAATCCCAGCAGAGACAACTTGAACCAATTCTGGCTGCACCTTCTGAATGAACTTTTTTCGTCTTACATCTGTAAATTTATAATTTTTGCAACATTTCGATAGAAGGCAAGCTACAAAACGCCTCGTTTTTAACTCTTTAATGTTATATATTGGTAAATTATATGTATTTAGCTGCATATAAGTTACAAAGATGGTTTAAATCTGCTTGTATTGAGGCTGGGTGAAAGACATTAAACAAAAACTTGTGTGCGGGAATGAACGGAATACAACTGTATAAGATTCTGTACCCAAAAAGAATAGATAAATAAATAAAAAGATCAAGAAAAAGGTAAAAATGCTAGCAAAAACTGTGCAGTTGTAATCAAATCTCTTTCTGAAAGGAAAAATTGATAAAGTGATTAACCGTACGCAAAATTTAACCATAAATTTTAATTCGTTGTTTTAAGTTATTTTGATATCGGATTGAGTACATAATAAAATAAACTAATGTTTTATATATTTATGAAGCGATTTTTCTTTTTCGACAATTTTACAAGCTATGTTAAACAATAAGTGTCCGGTTCCGTCCCAACTTCACCTATATGAATTTTGGTGGACACATGATACTGAATTCAATATAAATAAATATACTAAGGACAATGGGCTAAAGGAAATAACAATAAATCTGACTATCTATATTTTACGGAGAACAGTTACATGTTACATGTTTTTCAAGAAAATGATATTCCTACAATGGGAATAACAAGAGGATGCAAGATAATATGGTAGGATGTAGCTTTTGACCAGTAAGTTTAATGATATGAGTAAGCATTATGTACAGATCTATGAAGAAATATTCAAAACATAAAAGAGGAAAAATGTTTATGTTGCGTAGGCGACAGATAGTGAAGAAAGAATCTGTATTATTACAATAAGTTTTTTGAAATATGGAGGGACGTATTTTCTATTACAATTCAATGAAATTTTTTAACATACACATTTAAAAAATTTTGCAGTACGTGTAACGACAAAAAATTAAAATATAGAAATTAATTTCGTCATTTGAACCAAATATATCATTTTATATATTTTACTATTCAAATCGCTGAATGTGATATATAGTTAAAACTCAAAATATCTGTGGACGTGTATGAGTGACATTTACGGGCAAATTACATTTTGAAATTTGGCTTTAGTACTTGCAAGAACTGGACCTCTTGCATTTTCGTGCACAAGTAGCTGATCATATTTGAACTTATGGCCGCAAAGTCCTTCCGATGAATATACACCAACCGTAAAAATAAATTATATTTAGAAATAATTCAACAATTTTTTAATTACCCCCACCCCACTCCTTATTCCGATAGAAAACTGGCAGGGTGACAGGATAATTGTTGAAGTTTTAGCTGAATTAATGCACAAACATACATTTCCCAGAAAGTGGAAGTTGACTCATTGAAGGAAGTAAGAGTTATTTCGGAAGCATGGACCGTCGTTGCCATTACGTTGTTAAAACGTTCAAAAATAATAATATCATTTCACATAACCGATATACAAGAAAATCTGGTCAGTGAGTCATTAAATTTCATTTACGTTAAATTAGACCTATTAATATAGTACAATATATAATGGACAGGCCAAACGTTTTTCAATCAAACATGTCCTAATACTTATTCATATATCTCGGTGGGTTGTAACCAAAGGTGTCCAGGTGCCAGAAGATAATAATCACGGACTCACGGGAAAGTAAAGCACAATAGCCGTTAACTTAATTATTAATGATTCGAAAATAGATGAAGAACTTTTAACTGTGAGAAAAAGCTTACGGCTTGCATTTGGCAACACAGTACAAACAAAGGTAGCTAATGTGCTGACTCACATTTCACATTCAAAATCGAGAGCGTGAGAGCGACATTGAAAATTTTCAATTAACTGAATTCTTTCCGGTTTGACCCAATTAAATGAAAGTAAATAAATGTCAATGTCAAAGTAATTAAAACAATTAATAAGTACAAGAAAGAAAGAGAAATTGGTGGTGACAGAAAAAAAATTAATTCAAAACGCGGCGTAGTTTTTAAGAAGTTTTTACTCAGTAACGATCATTCGCTAATTTTCAAATACTTAATTATTTATCCGCTCACTCGTACCTTTAATTCCTTCACATTACTGTTCTGGGTGTGCGTAAAGTCCCTTTACACAGCCTTAACCTATGAAGCGAAGAAGGAACGAAATGTGTAATGCGAAAACGATTATCGATAAGGCCGTTAGCTATGCAACGCTTGTGGTGATACCGGAAACAATACGCAACAATAGTCACTCAAAATTTCTAGTAATGATTTAGCTGATGGAAGAGCGTTTGGTGGCTTTTGTGTGGGTCCACGGATATCGAAACATCGGAAGGTATCTGGACAATTTTGAGTTGCGTTTTGGCAAAGCATAACCGTCTCGTCCAATGTTATTGCACGGGAAATGTAATTGATGTGCAACGCATTGGAGGACCTAGCACTCGACTCGAAACTTGTTCTGCTGTGGAAACATCCATTCAACGTTCCCCCGTGAAATCATTACGCAAACGTTCTGCAGAGTTGGGCATCCCGCCTTCGACAATCCGAGACCAAATAAATAAAGATTTAAAACTAAAATGTTTTAATCCAACCAGTGTCAGTTGCTGACCTGGATCGACGTGTCCATGAATGTCAGTTACTGCGTGAACGCTTTTCGGACGCATAGTACTAAAAATGTCATAGTTTCTGGCTAGTGTGTGATTTATCGTAGTCTTTTTCTGGACGAAAGACTAAAAGAGAATAATCCACCTCATGTTGTGTTTTGGCAGGTATGACAGTGCAACACCTCCTGGGTCCTTATTTCTTCGGTGACTCTGTCAATCAACACACTTAATTGGAAATGACCGAAGAGTGGTTACTTCCAGAATTGACGACACGAGGAATTGTGGGAACCGCCTTCTTTCAACAGGACGGGGCACCGGCACATTTCGCCGTCTGCGCCGCCAACACCTGGACGATTTTTTTCCAAATCGTTGGATTGGACGTGGGTCAGAACAATCTCCGGTATCATTACCTTGGCCTGGAAGAAGCGTGGACCCCGCCACATTGTGGGGTATTGTGAAAGAAGATCGATTTGAGAGGGGGTTCATTCGCGAACAATCCTCACGAGAATTTAGAACGTCTCAGTAATAGAAGGAAAGATGCCAAGTTGTGCGCAATATATAAAGCTTATAAGGGTGAACCGGCCTGGAAAGAAATAAAAAACCATCTAACGGCGCCAAATTATATTTCTAAAAATGACCACTCGTTCAAAATAATGAAAAAGGGCAACGTACAGATGTAGGAAAATTTCCATTTCTAAATAGGTCAATACGAGATTGGAATTCCTTGCCTGCAGAAATACTGACGACTTTTCCGGGTAGCGTAAATCAGTTGAGAAATAGGCTAAGAGAACTTAAGTGAGTAGTTTTTTTTGAACCAGAGAAGTGATAATAATGAAGGGCAGTGTGGTGATTCATGACCCTTACAGTCGGGTAAAGCAAAAATAATTTAGTTTTTTGTTATTTACGTATGCATGACGGAAGACGAGAATGGCTTGGTGGGGCCGAGTAGGCGGGAAAACGTCATCGTCTGCAACATTGTTGATGGCCTGGAGTAGAGATTAGAGTTGTTGCAGAGAGGCTGCCGGAGAGAGACGCTAGAGAGAGACGAAGCAGTGGCAGAACAAGGCGACATGTATGAAATTTAGTTTCTGCACATTTAAGAAAGGAGATTCATTTGGTGGGAGTACAGAAAATAAAAAGACAACATTTGATCTGAAGGAGAGGCACTAGAGAATCTTAATATGAAGAAGACGCGACCCAGGAAACGAACAACCGGCATACGAACAAAAACGAAGAACGACGTCATCAGGCGTTAACATCCGGTAACGGAAATTTACTTCGGTTTTTCCACACAAACCATTCTCGTCTAAATTCGCGATTTTAATTTTCAACTATATCGTTCGTCACCCGCGTTCCCTGGAGCAGCAATTTAAGAAGCTGCGTAGATTATTATTTTTACTTTTACCGACTGAGCTAATGATTAAATTGATATCGTAAATTTATATGTTTTCCACTCTAACTTAATTTGAGTTATAGTTCTATTCAAATTAAATATATTATTATTATTATTGTTTGTTTGATGTACAACAATATTTTTGATGGTGTAACCAACTAACACCACAGCAGTGAAGTGATTTTTTGTGTGGCTCCTTTGTTTTCTTTTTCAGATAAAAAACTACACTTCAAAATTCTTCCTTAGTGTAAACTTTTCGTAATTGTATTTGTGTTTTATTTGTATTTTCTTTGTATATAGCTGCCACCGGGCAAATTCCCAATAGCAGCTTAGTAATAATAATATAAGATGTGAGGAAACGCTGATACCTAAACGATGACCAGCTGAACTAAACAATACATCTAGAGATACAAGAGTCATTATCAGCCAAAATGATGATTCTCTAAACGAAAATTTGATAACCTGAATGATATATATTCATGCACGGGAGTTTATTAGCAACAGCAGTCTTCTCATATTTGGAGAGTTTAATTAATTTGAATAATAGGTGCTTGGTTAATCTGTTTACGTGTCTGTTGAAGAAGAATAAAATAATTCCAAGGTTAAGCCTTGTTTCTTAAAAATTAATATTAGAAATATATCTTTCTCTCAGCGTGCACTTACTAAGAAAGGGATTCAGCGACACTTCATCAGCAGCTGCAGCGTGAGAAATAAAAGACGAGCACTTGAGTTGAGAAGTATGAGCGCTATTCATGCACATGAGCCGTTTATCATGAACTCTAAATCTACTAAACTAGCGAGAGGAAGTAGCTCGGAACAACATGCTTCGTTAAATCCTCACAAGGTTCGACAGCTGCTTCACACTCTCCAGCTCACAAAAGGAGAGAAATTGTAATCGAACACGTCAAGCTGCGGTCGACTTACAAACTTACACTCCGTTGCTATTATAATATTTATTAATACGTAGCCTCAAGTCGAAGAGCTAAAATTAATCGCAGACAGCCCAATGAAAAGCTGAGGTCTGTTAACAGCTGAAGCAGTCAACGCTGAGCGCGAGGTATAAACCACTGTTGCATTTCATTTCGTGCGTTGATTTACTGGGCAGTAACTTCAAATGTGAAGCGACGTTTCCGCGTAGAAAGCAACATCTGTGTCTCCTGAACACAGGAAGAATGCTAATGAATGACCATGCCTGTAGGCTGCGTCTTACGAACAAATGACAATGAGAAGTTTTGAGTTGGGCAATTCTTCATCGCGTTTCGCCGTGATCTATGTCCATAAATCTACGTGTAGTGCTTATACTACAGTTAAATCCGACTGCTGAACCTTATAAATGTAAAATAATATACTTTTATTATATTCACAATTATTTTTGGCTTTTTGACATCACTATTCTTCAGTACAAATCATTGCAGCCATATAAATTTTTATTATGAATCAAGTCATCGACACCCTAATAACGGAGAAAGTTGTTTTATTACAATAACAATATTCATGGGAAATCCCTCCTCATGCCATTCATCTGATCTGTTGCCGGTTACAATTAATATTATTATTAAACACTATCTGGATGCCCAGAGTTGCCGGTTACTTATATTTATTAGCACGGTACAGTATTCAAATCTCTTGGTCAACATGTTTTTTGTGCCATCAAGGAGCGTGTCTATTTTTTTGAACAATTAGCTTTTCATGTCTACCTATCGCTACGGAATATTTATTTAATCAGAACCGACATAATGATTCATAGTATTGTGGCAATAAGACACTGTTTCACATGATATTTGGAGGTACGTAAGCTTTATTGAAAGGAGTTAACTGGTAGGGCAAACCGAATCATTGAGGCGTCTTGACGGGAAATTTGAGACGCTGGGATTCCTCGAAAATTTGACTGCAATAAATGATGTTAAATTATCGGTGGAAAGTGGGGTGAGTGTCCCATTCAGATACACTATGGGGATGGTTGGGATTGGGGAGGAATATGCCCCCGCCACCGATGTAAACAATTACACTGAAGTGGGGAAATCATTTTAAAAAGCCATATTTGAGAGATAGGGAGGTCCGAGTACAAAAGGATGATATTTTTTATGGAGATCAATTTTAAGGACATTTTTCGTTTCTCTTAACCTGAATGTCCAGTTAGTAGAAAAGAGACTCCAATTCTCAGTTACTCTGAGAGACTCGAGTGTGCAAAGTGTTTGTTTTCATAGCGGAAAAGTTTTAGGAAACCTTTGAACGATATTGTAGAACAATGAAAATACCATTAATGTTAACTCTTTCCACCTTCCTCAGGCAGTGCCAGTTCTGAGATAGGGTTGCAATTAAAAATTTTTTTATGATAAGGTCCAAAGTATCTGAAAAAGAATGCTGAATGTTCTAGATGTTGAAATAATAAATCTATCATTTATAAATATATATCTGAGGATGTTATTTTGTAAGAAAGAAAATATATTATAATTTATATTAATAATGTAAAATATTTTGTTCCTAAAACCAGCATATTTGATAATAAATTGTAAATGAATGTAAAATTAATTTTAATTAATTATATATTATATAATCATCCCATTTTGATAAATGTGCCCGTAATAGTTAACCCCCTTAACCTTTCGTTTCCATACGTTAATCAATACAAGAAATCTCCTGGTAAATTAAATAAGCAGGTTGACTTAAAAGAGTCTAAAACAACCTCGTCCACTGAAAGAGTGGAATATCCCTGGTACTTAAAATGGTTTAAAATTCTCCTGATACACAAAATACGTCACCCGTGAATATACATCCTGCACCTTTGAAAATAAAAAGTCTTTCGTTATTTAATTCTCTTAATATTTCCACGACATTCACAAAACGCGTTTCTGTTGACTCAATTGATTAAAACAAGTGCGTAGAGCAAAATATAAAATCTTGTGCATGCAGAGTACCTGAAACTTAAAGTATGAATTATATACATACATACATACATATAAATATATATATATTCTAAATCCACCAACTCGTCAACATTATAATTCTATGTAATGCCGGTAGTAATGTCTAACTTAAAATTTAAATAATTCAAACAATTGCACAAAGTTCAATTTTTTATATATATACGCATATTTAAATTATTTATTTCATTTTATTTACTTCAATTATAATTACTTTTTGTAGATTGTTTTCACACTTGAGGAGGTTCCAACAGAGGAACGAAACGTCGTGTTATAATTTAATAACTAAATCATTTTAATTATGACCAATTTAGGCCGTAATTTTTCGCCTTCATTATTCGAGGTACAGTCAGTTTTAAATTTATTCCACCTTAAACAGGTAACTCCCCTTTAAAGGGCATTTGAAAAGGGTGGATGTAAAAGGTAGAGCAAGGTAGCCAAAGATTGACTGAGGCCCCCAGACTATATAGTTTAAGGATCCTACCCGGTGTTTCACCCTGCATCAGGTAGGTCGGTCTCCGAATGACGGGAGATGAGTTTGCTGTGGGGTCTCAGCATTCCCCTTCTCCGTGTCTTCACCACTTTTAAGACTCAGTTTGCCAACTGATCCAATGGGATTAGCGGACAACCCTTACCATGTGCCCAAGGTCTTCGACCCCAGTACATACACCTTCCAAGGTACCTCAGCATGTGAGAACCTTAAAAAAATAGGGAGAAAACGTGTCATTCCAAACACAGTCAGGTGAGCCCCACAGTCAATCTGGAGGGAAATATCTGCGAGAGAAAACTACCACAGGCATTTCTCCTGTTCATAAATTTGAAATTTTTAAAATTGGCTACAAACCTATTATATTCTAACGATTTAAAACCTTACCTGCGGTTTTGTCTTGCTTTGACAATTACTAAAGTTAGTAATGGAAATTCAGTGCAACCAAAAGAAAAAGAAAGTTGTTCTTCCTAGACTTGCTGATTTAATTGAAAAACTCAACATCCTAAATTTCCAAACTAATAAACGTGTTTAAGATATTCTTGACATCGGTATATTCAGGCTGAGAGGGACACGTCATAGAAACAACTCCACATTTTCCAGACCATTAAGACGAATACTGTTCTCGGGTCGGAAGGTAACTACAATTGTTGCTCGTGACACCGCATAATGTCGACTCAGTTCTGTTTTATGGGTTAGTGGACTTTATTTTTCAACTTAAATAAATAACTATTCTTTTAGCGTTGTACTGTTCCAACAACACAGACTAGTGCAGTTACATTTGCTTCCATTCGTTAAACTCTGGAAGGAGCTGTTTCGCTCAAATTGAAGGATACAAAATAATATTACCATTTGAATTATAGAACTAGAGATCAATAAAGGGTGGAAGATGCTAAATACTGCGCTAAGCTGAGAAATTCATTCCTTGTTAACTTGGCCAGGTGAATTTAACAGAGAATCAAGAAATTGGTACAATTTAGAAGGTCATTAATTATCGCGGAGAAGCTTATTAAGTATATGGAGACCAGACGTAGAGGAAGGATGCAACCAGTCGCGTGGAAACAACACGAAAGTTTGATTTGGAGTCGTGAAACAGCAGCCAGAGAAAGCAGTTCAGGGACCACAGAACAAAGCCAGCTGAGTCATCCTTGTTCATCGCATGCATTTTAAAGCAGAAGCTTAAAAGAAATTTGTTTCGTATTCGATTCCAGTATATATTTTATCTCGCCAAAAGTCTCATAGAGAAAGATCATTCCTCAAAATGTTACTAAATTGTAAGGGGAAAATACCTGTATGGTTTAAAATTAATAAATATATTTCTACATAATGAAGGCCCAGTAAACAGTAAATATGAATCAAACAGACAAAATTGAGCGATAAAATAAATTCTATATAACGTTTTGCATATCTATTATTTTTGTTGTCAAAGTATGTTTGTTTATAATAGAGGCATCTTAATGGCACTCAGAACAGCCCAGGCGACGTACGTCAAGATGTTGGTATGAATACGATGAAGGTTTCTTAAGGTTTTGTGCGTTAATTTAAGTACGTATACGTATTTTCAGTAAAGACGGGTCGATGATGAATTGTTTTGTAATACATTGAGACTACGCGAGTAAAATCTGAAGGTCAGCTAAGTATTTCTTGTGTGTACCTGGTACCCTTTGTGACGGTCATTGTTACACCCTTCTTCGGACAATGAAACAGACATTTCTTCGCACAATACGGAAGGCGGATTTTATTGACAATGGGTGTCAGTCTCTTAAATAAAGGGCAGCCGTTCCTAATTCAAGAAAATTTACTTGCGTAAATCAGACACTACGTGTAGATGATTGGAATCAATTAATTGTTTAACAGACGCAAAACATATGTGAGAACGGTCTTTGACATCCGGCGGCTAGGTATTTTCCTAATGGCTGCAATTTTGTAAATACCAACCAATGGGTACTATTTGAAATTTATGATTATTGGCTATTGGCAAAGGGAAGAGGAAAATTCGTGTCGAGTCTAAACTGGGAGAACTTTGGTGCAGAGAGATTCATTAAATTGCAGGCCGCTGGCGAGAGTAGAGCTGATTTCTGTAGAGATATATAAATTTTGGTAGACGTTTCCATTATATTTGGCCCAAGGCGTCATCATGCAGCCAGATCATTTCGACGCAGCCAACGAAAAGCGCCTCCGAAAGAGACCGTCACCACAGAAAACAGCTGCAGTCTCCTGTCGGTATAGTTTATATGAAATTTTTAGAATAATGGCACTCAGAACCGACCTATTTGTCATAGAAACTTTGCTTCTTTTGTTCCAGCCCACAGGTGACCTAATTTTAATGTTTCAGTATAAAATTATTAATGCTCTACTCATTTATTTAAAGTGTTTTATTCTTTGCATGCCTTAATTTTATTATGATTTAATTCAAAATCATTAAATAAGTATTTTCTTTTCACTTCGAAACTTACGCAAAATTTATTCCTTTTGACCAATAAGTTAAACGTTGCTTATCATAATAAATAATTGAGTAATAATTAATTCATTAAATCTTTCATTTTTATTTATCACAATTGACGCTTACAGTGCATCTTAACAAATTTAAGTAAATAATCAGAATATGAAAATAAATCTCCACTTTCTGTTTATTTACAAATGTCGCCCAACTATGGGAGTCAGCATAATATAATACAATTAATTAACCATAAATAAACCTTTTTCTTTTTATTACAATTGGCTTCATCTAACGTGGGGCGTAATATAATAAATTAATTGAAAGTTAAAGTAATTCATCCTTCCTTTCCTATTTATTGCAATTGAAATGGAATTTAAAAGTTGTGTGTGATGTATTAACGGAATACTTTTTTTTTCAAAGACCCGTGTATACCCTTTCAAATATAAAAAGAATTTTGTTAATGCCTCACACACAGATCGTTTTATTCTATTTCAACATTGACTCGCCCTTTTAGAAAAAAAAATAAAGCACCTTCTTATATTATTTCAAAAATAAATTTTCAGTATGTATGATAATTCATAAATTCAATTTTCTTACACAGATATAATTTGGAGAATGTTACTGAAATAGCGCAACAAAGTTGGACGTCAGGACTAAAAATGAAACAGAAAGCGGGTTAAAAGTAAAGTACTGTTCTCTAAGTCTCATTAGGACCTTGAAGCCACAGTGTTGAAGCGGCTTCAGCTATCAAATAGTCAGCAGTTACACAAATGGTGATGTCCTTGCCTTAAGGCTGACCCCCGTAGGAGAAAACAGGGCCTAGACAGTACTGCGCCGAGACTAACCGGGTCGAACTCCCGCTAAACTCCGGGAAATCTCAGGACACCTGTCTATCCTCATCCCGGATACACGCATAATACGCACTCGTCTCACACACACACAATAGTATCATTTGTTTCACCCCTGATGACCAATTCTAAGATACCATTCCGCAAATCGGCAATCAATTAGCGGTGTTTCAATCCATATTACAAATTACCAGCCTACATTATTTACATGGATACTCACTAAAATCCCTCTAATCATCGTTTATTAAATTCATCTCCATTCATTTAGTAACAGGTTTAATTTTATGTATTTATTACGCACGTAACTACTTCCTTCTTCTAACGAACCATGCGTACTGAAGTCTTTACCTGCTTGGATCACTCTATTCCTCTGTGCATAGATTTTGTCACCAAAAACTTTGTTTCTTCCAAGTAGAACCTGTCTGACACAGAAGGAAAATCTCCGGTTGGGTTTCATAGGCACAAGCCACAATCTCTTATAATCTGTTCAACAATTAATTGTCTACTAAATTTTCATTACAAAAACTGTGTTCTCACAGTTTGCTTGCCGACAACATCTAACGAAGATCTTTATTAGGCCCGGATGTCTCAGATGTCATTCGGAATCAGATCAGAGAGGATGCTCAGTTTTAGTGCCGAGTAGTGTACAAATTGTGTAGTTAATACAACGGTGCAATACATCGTTTAAGAATATGATCCACGTGTCAATGCTTAGGATACACGTCTTTCAAATATTTACCTATTTAGAATTTATGTCTGACATTAATTAACTCTAAAATGAATATATTTGCCAATAAGTAGTGATTAAAATAGAAAATATTAATATAAAAACATAAATTCATGTTAGGTCCCTAATTTATTACTAAATCTGGTGACACAATAATAATTAGAAAAAATCAGTTATTGTAAGTATAAATAACTTGGATATAAAATTTCTTTCATTGATGTTAAATTTGAATTTCATTAAATTAATCCTGTCGAAGCATTGCATTTACCTACAGGGCAAAAATTACATTTCCATCTTGGATTCCCATGAATATCAAAAATACATTATTAAGTTTAGTAAGGACAGTGATTTTTGATTTAATTTAAATGTATTGTATTTTGTGTTTTTAAAATTTAAAAATCAAATGTTATGCAGGTTAATTATTAATTAGTGGTTAACGAATATAAAAATAGTATCTTATTTTGTAAATTCACAATTGTAAATAATACGTAAATAATTGTCAATGTGGTCGCTAATGACCAGGTAGTCGATGCGACATTTATAATTTTTTAAAAAAAAAATCACTGTGTCAGATTAATTCTCCTATGTTGAATGGTTATAAATTTTTATATGCTCGTATGATTTAAAATAGCTTCCCCCGGCGTACCTATTTCACATACTTATTTGTACTGATGTTCTAAATAATATTTTATTTACAACGGTCATACTTTTTCTGTTCATTTTTTCAAGTTTGTCAAGGAGTCCGATGGTTTTCACAAACAGGCAAGTCATTTCTGAGATTGAATCCTTGGCTTCAGCCTTCCCACTCACTTAAAGCAATTATTATGTTACACTGGGGTTCGTGGCTTAATTATCGAATGCTCCGAAACATCAAATAATGACCACGACGCATGTTTTGATTTTACACAATATATAGTTGAGCCGCGATCCGTTCTACGAACTGAAAATTATTGCAGAAAGTCGTAATTAGTTCGATTATTATTAAATCTCAAACGATCGAATCTTTAACTGGTGTTTAAGTAATGATCCCTATAGAGTATTTGTCAAACATTCCTAAATTGGTTTGGGCTTAAATGATAAATTAAGTCAAATATTTCTCTTATATTTACTAGACGTAAATTATATAAATCGAAACAATTTAAACGTAAATACGAATTATTCTGAAGCCAACATAGGTCTACATTTCAAGGGAACTGATCGTAGTTCAATGTCGAATTTAATGATAAACAATTTCAGTCCACACTAACAGGCCTTGGAGTACACTTAAAATTAATGAACGATAAGACTATTCAGGCTGACTTATAAATCTTTTATATCGCTCTACAAGGAAATTTTGTAATACAATGTAAGGTAAACTTATCTTAGACTTTCTTTGACATTTTTAAAGCCATATTTTTATGAAACTTTGAGTCATTTAGTAAACCTTTGTAATAGAAGAGAAAGTATCGATTCAAATCAAGATAAGTATAAGAAGATAATATTTTGTGGAAGTCGTGATATTAGTGGTATCAAAAGAATTCAATAGATAAATTCAAGAATTAATTAAAAACTTAATAATTAATGATCCAACTATAACTTCCTTCGACCAAGACTAAAATAACACGTCATTACAGACACAATCATAAATATAAACTTAAAGGGATTAGATAAATGAAAATACGGCCAATAAGTCAGCAAATAATTTAATTACTACTTAATTAATACATTTCGGTCGTAACCGTCACTGGAGATTGTCCGAAACATTAAATATCTCCAATTAAAATTCATCCATTGAATAATTTACCTGAATAAGTCCACAAAGCTGTGTTAATCATATAGTAATTAAAATATTTTCTGACGTATTAGCTGTATTTTTATATATAATTTAAAGTTAAAATCAAAAAATTATACTTTAAAAGGATTAGAATTATGAAATATACTCACATATTTCATGCATTTAATTGATGCAATAAATAAGTGTTATATATAAAAAGGTATAAATTTGTGGTATTTACCTGAGTCACATCACGTCCCACAGAAGACGGAAAATAAAGTAACTTTTTGGCATTTCAGATGGTCCTGAAATAATAATAATCATAATTAAACAATATTTCAATAAACGAGCATGAAATTCGTTTCTCATTGCTAAATAAAAGGTCAAATACAAAAAAAAATAACAGAAATGGTTTGATATTGTTACTTAATATACTTAATTTAGTTTGCAAAACTAAATGAAAATAAATGTTAATATGCTAAGAGAAATAAACGTTTTATTATTATTCACTAGGGTAAAATGAGTAAAAACTTAATAAAATTTTCTTACTAATTAAAATTTACATTATTTACTCTCTCAGGATACAAACTGATTTTCTCATTTATCTTTATATAATTACTTGTTAACAAGACTCTTAGTAATGTTAAGTCCTCTTCCTGTGTTCAATTGTAAATTAATTACATTGAAATGATTTGTAATTATTAAACTGCATTCTTACTTATATTGCACAGAAAGGTATTGTGTCATAAGTCAACCAGCCATACCTTTTGGTAATTTCATTTTTGTCGCATCTCATTTCCTCAACCCACGGTTAACGGGATAAATGAACAAATGAACCAATAAAATTATTAAGATATTATCTGGGTGTCCCGTGATTTCCGGGATATTAATGCTAAACTATAACTAACATTTTACTTAAGTTATGATACATTTTTGTTTCTCGCGAACGTCGTTGTCGCCACCGCCGCACGCATGCACGTAGCCTTTGTTAGGGCATAATGTATCCTCTAGTCAGTTTTATATATCATTAGGGCAGGACGGATACAAAATGAGTAGCGCGAAACACCGTAAAATTTAATTGAAACCGGAAAGTAGTTATTCGACGGAAATATCGGCCGATTTTGTATATTTAAAAATGTACGTGGTAATTTTCGGATAGCAAAGAACTTGTGTTCAAAATTTGGTTGAAATTGCTCCACGGGTTTAAATTTGAACGCAAAACATGCATACAATACCACGTACGAAATATGATCTTTTTTACCAATTAACAGTGAATTTAATTTATAAGAATAAGATCTATTTGGTCTGTGTAGCGCGAAATAATTCGAAACTTTAATCAACGTTTTATTTTATTGAAAATATATTTTAGTACTCAAAAATATGCATAGCTGTTTATATCTCACACAATGCGCCATTATAAATGGGCAGCTCGCAGTGTAAATCAGCAATTTTTCTTTAGTTAGAAAAGTTCTTAAATTAAATATTAAACATAATCCATTTTAATTGTGTCGACTTTTCACAGACCAATAGTTAATTAAGTTAATAGATGACCTTGATTCAGAAAAGTATACAAAAAAAATACAACGCTTTAGGATCCGTTCAGATTTTTGACTACAATTTAGACCTTTAATTATTTATAATTTTTTAGTATCAAATTTATGTATTTTGCAATAATGACAACAAATTTTATAAATGAATATGTATCATTGGTCTCTAAATTGTAAAAATATCCGGAAGCGGCCCTGTAGGAGGGCAAAACGATTGTAAAACGCAAGAATGTTGAGCTCTTACCAACCTTGTTAATAGACAATTCCCCCACTCACCATAACTCTCAGGCGAAGAATCATGAAGGAAATATAACTTGTTACTTATTTTTCAGCAAACACTAGCTTGAAATCCGTAAAGAGTCGTCACCACGAGACCAGATTTATTCATTGGTTAAAAGCAATAACATTTTATTGTAATTTAATAAATAACCTAATTTTTTTAATGTTTATCCAATTGTGGTGATTTTCTATTAATAAAATAAAAATTTGAGTTTGATCTCATTACATATGATTTATTGTATCAATTTGAAATGGTGGTCAATGTCATTTTAGTAAAAATTCTGAATACATCCAGAAGATATTGCATAATTTTATTATTTTGTCACGTGTTGAAGTCCCGAACACGGTACTAAAGATTGCGTTTTCTGTTTGTATTCTATATTATAACGAATTTTTATTATCTATTAAGTAATAATACTTGTTTTACTTAGTATTCTTCTTTATGCAGTAATAAGTAGTTATTATTCCCCGCCATACATTATAAATAGTACGTAAACAATTTTACTAAAAATTACTATGTACTAATTAAACTAAAAAATAAAAAAAAATAGAGCCTTTGAATGACCAGATATATATATATATATATATAGCGTATAATTTACATTATTTATGTTTCCCTTCAAATAATAGAAGTTACTCTATCAATTCATAAAACACGCGTACTCATTCCGGCCCTTTCTTGTATACATAAGTAATCCATTATAAATTAAAATACGACTATTATCTCAATGGACTTTTTAATTAGCGATTTCATTCCGCAACTATCGTGAACTCCATTAAAGAAAGGGTCATAAAATTGTTACAATTTGATCTGCAGCTCCGAATTGTTATCATTTAGGCTGCAGAAAATAGCTTGCGAATTATGGCACAGGTTGATAGCGGATCGCTTATCTGCAAGCCTTGTTCGTAATACTGCTTTTACGTTGCACATTTTAAATACTTTTTAAGTTCCTGAACGGCACGTAGACATTTCTCAAAAACAAAGATAATCACGAATTCACAACGTGAAACCGAGTTTTATTACGTCGAGAAACGAATTAATTCAATAACACCTTATCTGACATTCGAAGTGTGTATTTCATTTCCGTTAAATTAAAAAATATAGTACTATAAAGAATAAATCATAATAATATTCTAGAGTTTTCTGGGAACGTCAAATAGTTAGTAATACTTAGTTTTATGATTATCAGTTGTCAGATCTACTTGGTTTTCGATTTGCCTTTTCTAAGTTTCATATGCTACAGAAGGACGAAAATTCATTTTAGCTCAGTTACATAAAATTAAAAGTAGTTTGTGACCAAAACGAGTTAGTTTATTAAAAAATTCCGTTTGTAATACCCACATTTCGGGATGTATTTGTTTCATCTGTAAGATACGACATAACTAATTTTTTTGTAATCATTAACGTTCACTCAGTCTGGCTATGAATAAAATTTGTGAGCAGAATATGGAATATATTTAATTTCAAGCTTAAGTATGTCACTTTTTAATCAATTCAGAAACCTAACAAGGTACAAATCGGTACCGAAACGTTATTATTAGAAAATGAATAATTTACCATTTATGTGAAATAGTGAAATGCAAAATAATTCATATTTAGGTTGAACAATAGCAAAATAGGGACAAACAATGCAGGGTAAATTACAATGCGCATATATTATCGCAACAAGTAATATAATTGTTAATCAACAAATTTTTGTAACCAAAAAATATATAATATTCTCATCCATGGGAAATGACTTTGCCCTATTCCACGCAAATTTCGTATTTTCAGATTATTCCTCTTTCCATAACTTTTTCCCTGTGCTTTGCCTTTATTAAAAAATCACTTCACTTATATTTTTCCACACACTCCTCGCAGTGTCACTATTCCTTTTTCAACATATGAGGCCCACGGGTAACTTTACAATTCATCTTAAAAAATCAGAAGTTCGGCTCACCTTGGATATTCTTTACATAAATCTAACACACGGACTTGGTAACTACACCTTCTCTTGAGACGATATTTCTCATTCAATACATTAATTCAGTCAGATTCGCCCCACAGTCTACGCTGGCCTTCTAGAACGACTAATGTTTAATAAATTCCTAACTTCAAATTTTTAATTATTTTCAAGGGCATAAAATGTATCATATTTTATATTTAAAAAAATATAGTATTTAGGAGGGTGGAACGTCAAATATAATGCGAGTTAAGAGAAGATCAGTTTGGTTTTAAGAATAACGTAGAGAGAAAAGAATCAGTATTGACTCTACGTGTAATATTATCAGACAGAATTAAAAAAAGCATTGTCATGAAGGAAGCAATTAAGACTGCTAGAGAATCGATACACTGACCACGTGTCACTCCTAATTAGGAATATGTCCTGTAAGTCCACAGTCAAGCCGGTAGGCCAATGCACTGAATGGGCTGTAGAGCCGAAGAAGGAAAATTAGAAACAACAGGCCTACGTTCATGGCATTTGTATATTTAGAAAAACCCTTTAATAAGGTAAACTGGAACACAGTTAAGGAATAAAATAATGAGGAAGAAGAGTTAATCATAACCTCTACGGAAGGCAGTCAGCAGTAGCTAGAATACAAGGCGAAGTAGCCCATGCTCTTTAACTTATATATAACGAACAGGCGTTGGCATAAAGTTGAGGAAAATGGAAAAGGAATTATACTGCAAGGAGAATAAATAAAAGCCCTACGTTATGCCGATGATATTGTAGTATTAAGGGAGTCAGAAGAGGACTTGGAAACCACAATAAATACAATGAAAGTGGTTCTGGAGAAAGAGTACAACATGAAGATTAATAGAGGGAAAATCGAGAAAGTCAAGGTATTCTAATACTTAGGAAACATAATAACTATGGATGGTAGAAGTATAGTAGACATAAAGAGAAGAATAGCATAGGCAAGAAATGCTTTTGCAAAAGAGAGGAATTTACTTACGCCAATATAAGTATTAATATTAGAAAATCATCACTAAAAATGTTCGTATAGAGTGTGGTGCAAAACGTGGACTATAGGAGTTGAGGAAAGGAAAAGAATAGAATTCTTTGAAATGTGGTGCTATAGGCGAATGCTGAAAATCAGATGGGTGGATAGAGTGACTAACGACGAAGTTGTGAGCAGAATAGGGAAAGAGCGAACAATATGGAGGACGTTGACCAAGATAATGGATAGATTAATTGGTCACGTTTGTGGGTCTTGTAAAATTAGCGTTAGAGGGAACTGTATGGGGTAAGAACAGAAGAGGGAGGCAAAGGATGGAATGCGCTAAGTAGGTTAGTGACAGTTATGCGGAAATGGGTCTTGCGCATAATAGGTTAGCATGGAGGGTTGCATCAGACCAGTTTAAGGACTAAGTACTACAACAATATTTAAAAAATAAAAGTAGATAAAAATTATCCTTTCACTTTACTTTATTTGACTTCTCGTTGACTAATCTCAAACAATTTCCCTCTGGTAACGAGTTTAATCGGTTTTAGAACATTTTGGAAACGAGTTTTTTTTGCGCAGGCAGTTAATGAACCTTTAAAATACATTAAAACAATGAATTTATGACTTGAATTTGTGTTTACATCTTTCTACAATTTGTTTCCGCTGTAAGATTTATAGTCTATTAATAGCATTTTTATTACAGCAACGAGCCGGAGTTTCCTAACAAGATTGCATCTCATATCATGATGCATTATTTTAAGACGAACCGCTTGGTCTATAACTGGAGCGGATTTTTCAGATTCTGACAAATAAAGGAAATATGTGTCTTATATTAATTGCGCCCTTTTTTCTGAGTTTGGGATTCTTTGGTTTCGTGGGCAAGATGGCAGTCGTGGACGTGCCAGCACTGCTACATGAGCGTGTTCAACTTCGCCTGACATGTGGTAATCGGGGTTCGTAATGGCAATGTTTATGCAGGAGGGGAGAGCCCTGGCTTCGATCCCCGGTTTGTAGTTAGCACACTGCAGCTCTGCAAACTCTGCCTCTGCAATGCCGCAAAGGTACAGCAATCATAATAATTATGGACGAATGAATGATTTATACGGTAGCCCGTGCAACAATAGTAGTACCGTAAAAAAACTCTTAAGTATTATGGGAATATTACGTTTGTGTCCTGCTCAAGGAATACTTTTCGTATAGCAAAATCTCTAAATTAAAGAAAACTGGAAACAGAAATTATTTTACTTTCGTTGAATGAATGTTTGATTTAGTCGATAAAATACACTCGGAAAATAGAGAGTGCGAAGTCTCTAAAATTTAAATACTTAAACTGAAAATTTAAACTAAATTTCTCCTCTGTTATTCGCTAATTAACATCTCTACACTTACACTCTAATAACATAATTTGTGACATAATACGAATGGATGAGGGTTGACTGCAGAAACACAATGAAGCAATCGAACGAGCGATCTTCAGACAAGTGCTACAGATTTTTATCGGACATTACAATATTTTAAATTATTCGTCTATTTAAAATATTTTCCAGCATCTGAATTGCCAAATAATTCAACTGATATATATTTATATATTGTATGTTTGTAAGTTCAGGTAAAATTATAAAAGCTCAGTTTCCTTTTATTAATCTTTTTAACTGGTAAATTGTAATCAGAGTACTTTTGAAATGGTTATTAATCAAATTTGTCCCGTAAAAATTTATTAATAGAAAATTGGCAACATTGTGTATATTTCTCTAATTTTTTAAAATATTAATTACAAAATTATTATTCTGAACAAACAATATGATTTATAAAATTATCTTTGCATCGGTTAAAACATAAAAGCCCTGAAATTGCCGATTAAGATGTAAAAAAACATCAAAAGTATATAGTTATATCCACCCACACTTATACGAAAAAAAACGTAATTTTTAATGGGCAAAATGTTATTCTTGGATAAAGAAATCAATTATTTTTCAAGACTGATTACTGTCCGGCGTAATGGTACTGCTTTAAATTTCAAATGTTATACGAATAATTTAACAATATTTATGATACCCTCTTCTTATATTGATATAATTAGATGCATCTTTTCACTATTAATTTTTCATTTTACATGTTTTACAATAGGAACGAAATACCGTTTCGGGTGATCGCAGTGCTGGGAGAAAAATTCTCTCTTTTCGTTTATTCAATATTTAAGTTTGTATTATCATATTTTAATTATGTAATTCACAAGTAAACAATTGTTATTTTAACGAACTATTGTTCATTTAAATTTATATTTGGTTACAATTTTTATTTTGATCGTTATTAGCTTTAGTTGCAATTTGATAACTTGTAAAAAAAAGTCCGAGTAAAATGTCGTATATTAACTAAAATATATAATGTGTTCCTGAGACGTTGGCCGATTTGTTTATTTCTTTATTAAGTAGAACATGATTTAATACACTCTTAATATTATATATTGTATTCGTCTGATTCTGTATAGGAAAAGTATATTTAGTTTGAGTTATAATGTTATTAATTATTACTGTCTCCTTTGAAACAAAATTTTAATTTGTCCTAAACAGATTTGTCCATTGCTAATTATAACTACAAAAAATAAACCATTTTAACCTTATGTGAAGGTAAAAAGCATTAGAAAGTTTTAATATTTCTGTAGGTCACACAGTCTGTAAGCTATAATTCCCGGCAGCAATTGTACGAAAACGCTTGCCAGATAACTCAAAATTTATTATTACTCCCAATGTCAGTGGCAAGAACCCAGAGTCGTAAATTTCAGCGCCTTATTTGCGAACAAGTCTTCCTCCTATCAGTTCCACCGGGAGTATTTTTTTTTACTTGTTCTCAGAATCGTTCCAAACTCCACTAAAGCGCAAAGTAAAATTACAACCCCAATAACAGGTCCTAGAAAATCTTTTGTTTTTACAGAATCTAGAGGCACATTCCTTTAACACACTCGAAGCGAAAAACTTTCATAAAAAGAATCGAAAATGATATTATAACATAATTTCCCCAAGAAACATATTATAGCGTGCTCATAAGGGCATATTAAATTAATGCTTCTCTCCTTATTTTACAAGACCAATAAATGCAATTTACACAGAATAATTAATGACTACATTCCATTTTTCAATATATTCTCCGTCCCTTGTCCCTTAACAAGCGTACGTATTCACTGCGGTAAGAAGTATGTAGTTGCTTACAATCCTTCAACTTACGGGCCTCTTCCTTTATTGGTCCGAAAATATTGAAGTCTGATGGTGCTAGTTCAGGACTGAATGGTGGATGAGGCTGGACATCCCATCCCAAATTTCACAATCTCTTCAGTGGCATGACGACTGGTGTGTGGACTTGCATTGTCATGAAAAGGAAGAACAACGGCTATTGTTTATGATAGGTGAACTGAACGAAGACGCGCTTTAAGTTTTTTGAGGGTGCTGACATATCGGAAAGAAATTATTGTGCGTCCCAGCTGCAAAAAGTCAACCAGAATCACACCCTCTGCATCCCAGAATACTGTCCCCACAACTTTCCCAGCCGATCGCACAGTTTTCAATTTCTTCTTTTTGGGCGAGGTTGTGTGATGCCCTAACCTCATCTACAGTCACAATTTTCGTCGAAAAAAAACTCTCCTTCACATTGAACGCTACAAGAGTTCAGATATTGTTGTTTTTCTTGTCGCTTTACTATGTTCGTTTAACATTCTTGGTACCCACCGTGCACAAATTTTGGAGTACTCCAGTTGTTGGATAATCATCATCACATTGCCTTTACTGATGGGGGAAAAGAGTGAAACACAATTCATTAGTTGTTACCCGGCAGTCCTCATGAACGAGTTCATTGACTCGCTGAATGTTGAGTAGAGTCACATCAGTAACCGGCCTTTCATCAGCCATTTGCCCTTTAGATTCGTTACAGCGACGAGTCTATCGCCGAACAGTGCTGACATCCACTGTTGCATCAACATACACATTTTCAGCCTTACATGAATGCGAATTGGCATTCCTTTTTCCGCAATTCAATCACAGCACTCTGTAAATACTTATGTCAATATCAGCCACTTTGCAAAACGGTGCAGTGCTGCCACCTGTTGACTTGAAATTTGTTACAGTAGTGGATTTGTGAGGAATGTTTGGGAAATTATTCATATTCAAAACTTTCACATAACTAACGTATAATAAAACTAGGGACATTACTTACCGAATCATCCTCGTAGATAGGTAATGTATAGAGATTTGGGAAGAGTGCGTTCAATTTTTTATAACTTCTAATTATTAGAATGGACAGAAATAAATAATTCAATTTCTATTAACCGGTTAAAATTTTCAGTATAATTTTTACGACATAAAGTTTTTATCCCCACGCAAAAGTCCAAATAACGAATTATTCTGAACAGTTGATTGAAGTATACGGATTTTGAGAAAGTTTTATTGAAATTATTTTTAGCTTCAAAACGTAATTGTCATGATTCCATATGTCTGCATGTGCAGCTATTTCCCTGCAAGAAGTTATCTTCCAATATGTGAAAAAATGTACTCACACCGTCAATTTATCTAAAATATTACATGTAATATCAACGCCGAGATAGCAACAACGACTTCGATTTGGATTTTTACGTAGAATGAGGGTGAAATCTGAAGTCATCAGTCCACAGAATTATAAACCTTGAAACTGAGTTGTATGGTATATGTAATGATGTTATTGACGATATCGTGACAACAAAAGCCTTGGATCTATCGTTCCGCAGTATTTTGATAAACATACATCTTACTCTACAGCCATTTATTTGCGCTTACGGAACGTCTGAATAATTCACCGAGTTACTAAATAATTTCCATGAGAACGAATGCGAGGTCAACGTGTTAAAATATTTACAGTAATCGTATCTCGGACGGAAATATCGATGCTCCAACTTAACTGTTTCTTAGCAAATAGCCGTACATTTCTAAAATATAGCATAAAATATGTGGGCGGGGAAATCCCTCCTAAACAGGATCATTTTTAAAGCACCATTGTCTCTGACACAATTTTCCCTGGCAAATAATGAGTAAGTTTACTATAGTTGTATTCATTATTCGGTATTAATTGAATCAATCTTTCCACCAGTATTAAACAACGCGTTTGATTCGTTATAATAAATATTTCTGATTAGAAGGGAGGAATATTTACGTACTTGATATGGCGCATATATTTAAAGAAAACGCAACTTTATTAACGTAGTAATGATACATTGATCAGGGACAAACAGAATTTAAGACAGCAAGTGAAGTGTATAAGAAGAAACAATTAAAAATCATAATAAATGTTTACAAACGAAGCTCAGTAACTACAGACATTTCTCTATAAAACCAAATGAGATCGACGCACATGTATAAAAAAGCGTCTTAAATTCAGGACAGAGTTTCAGAAAATTTATAATTATTAAATTAATGGGAGACATAATCCTTCATTTCACTTCATCAACGTAACATTAAAACTTGAAGTTAGAGTATTTTCAGATTCAAATTAGACTAATTCAAACCGTAAATTATTTATTAAATTATTCTATAGACTATACAAAACAATTTATGTGATAATAATGTAAACAATTTTCAAACAGGTCAGCATGGGCTGTGATCCTCACCGGAAAAGTTTTACTGAGGGTCTGAACGGACGGAAGCAACAACATGAACACAACAAAACTTTTAATGTCATCCACATTAATTCCTGTAAGAGGCGAAATAGGATAATACATTAAGCCATTTCGATCACGTTGCTTTTGGGTAGAGTTAAAATTTTCAAGTAAGTCTAGAAAAAAACGTTAAATCCTAATTTTGGATAAAAAACAAATATTTTTAAGCAACGATTATCTAATATTAACTCTTATATTCCCCGTAAGTAAATTCCTCTTTTTTTCGAAAGCCTTCCTTGCCTGTGCTATCCTTCTCTACTATACTTCCACCATCCCTAGTTATTACGCTTTCCAAGTAGCAGAATCCTTCAAAATATCCCTTCCCAATCTAATTTTACACCATTTGTTATTCCACTGTTTCTCATACTACACTCCATTACCTTGGTTTTCCCTCTATTAATTCACATAATAAACTCTTTCTTCAGGACCGCGTTCATGGTCTAATTTAGCTAATATTCAATAAAAATATTTATTTTTATTTACATTTTTTATTTTAATAAATATAATTATTCGTTTCAGTCCAAATAATAATATTTGTTGGTCTCTAAAAAGCCATTAATAATTTGTACAGTACTTGCGTGAAAAAAAGGTTTTGAATTGTATGATCCTCTCGGTAAAGGAAAGATAACAATACCGAATATTTTCATTTTTTATATAAAATTCTATACAATCGAAATTTGTCTCATAGTATGGTGGGAAACGTGAGTACCAGCCGTGTAATTTTGGTTTGTGATGCAGCAGAAGCTGACTTATTGAGATGCTGAGTGAATCTCCTGACGTGACCACAGATGCTGCCCACGGTCTCTCACTAAAAGAAAGAAAAAACACCCTGGCTATTCAGGGCAGTCGGTCACGGAGCCAGACGCGAACTCAACTTTCCTACTTCGCCGGACAGCGCCATTCTTCATAACACACTCAGCTATTGGCATGTGCTTGCTTTGCTGCAACTGGTCACTATGCAGTCACGACAAGTAATTATGAATCTGAAATTCCAAGTAAATTGTTCCAAAATCCCGTGCTAGTTCGGTCCTGTATCTTAGACAACAGTTCTCCGAACTTTGCCCGCCATGAAACAATTCGTTAATCATGAACTGTTATCGAAACACATATTTTATTTGCAAGGTAGACAATAACTACTATTAAATTTAACAAAGGAGGGAAAACGTTAATTTCTTTTAAATGCAGCAAGTAATTACTAAAAATTCTATTTAGTAAGTATTTCAGTTACATAAAATTAAATGGTTGAGAAGACCGGGATTAAGACTGTTGGAGGATCGATACGCTGAACACGTGTCACTCCAAATTCGGAATGTGTCGTGCATGATGACAGTCCACAGTCGACTCGTTGGCCCAGGCCCTCAATGGGCTTTAGAGCCATGGAGAAAGAAAGAAAGAAAATAAAACATAAAATTAAATTAAACGGCCAATACAAAAACAAGCCAAGTTATTTTTTTAATTCCTACGTTACGTCATCACATTTCGATAAATTCCTGTAGAATATTTACCATTGAAGTATGCAGTTTTGCATTCATTTATACAAAACTAGCCGAAGTACTTGGCGTTGCTCAGTTTTCACGTAAATAATAAAGTCGGAATGTAGCTAAAGACAAGCACTTAAAGGTACACTACAATCAATTTCTGTAGTCAAATCCAACCTATTTTCAATTATTAGATTATGTAAATGGCGGAAAACCGTCAAAATGGTACTTTTTTTAAAGAGGCGTCATTTTGACCCATTTCCGGAGGTTTGAGAAGAAAAGATCATATGACCAAAATCGTAGAGAATCGAATTTCCAATCGCCTTTCTTTCCTCAGAATGTTTTTTTTAAGTCCTAATTTTATTCAGTAATTGTCTAAATTTTGAAATTGAACATAGTAAATGATTCAAAGTTCTTAGTAACTGAAAGTTAAATTTTCATATCAAATGTGACATCAAGTCATTTTCTGGACGTTTTGGGTAAATAAAAACAAAAATGAATTGTTTCGGAAAAATGTGATGCCACTCCTCTTTTGTCCTCTTTTTAAATAAGTTCTTTTCCCATTAATTAGATTTTCATAATAACTTCTCCTTAAGCCTGCTGTCTTAGTCGTCACTCGCATTCAGCGGTGTGATCAATAAGTTTCCAAGTGTTGTAAATGCTCTAAACATATTTTCCAAACTTCCTTTATTCTTCAAGGAAGTTCATTGAGTCATTTATACAAACAGATCTACCAAAATATTTTCCGATATTACGAAGCGTTGTCCGACAACTGAACTTTCCATATGATTCATTTAAAAATCAAATAATGATATTCTTAAAAGTAATAAAAATATATTTCACTCCTTGGGGACACGCGACCTGTTATATTAGGAAACTTATTAACCTAGCAATCGAATATCCAGGTTTATCAAATGCGTTAAGATTACAACATATGTTAAACGTAAATTTCTTGTATTAATAATCTTTGTACTAACGCATGGCTTTAGGCGTATATTCACAGTGGTAGTAGTATGACATAAATAGTGAAAAAGCAAAATTCGTCATGAATACTTACATAACAAAAAATACGAAAATTTAGTGTTGTTAATATTAAATATCAACAGCATTGTATCTACGACATTAGTCTATTAGTTTCAATCAATTAATTTTTTTCCTCTCTTAATAATATAAAAACCTAAAATACGTACGTATTTCTTTGTATTGTACACATTGTTACTCTCACTTTGATGACTTTGCATGTTTTGGAAATTATACAAAAATTTACTTATATAACATAAATATTTGGCAATTCGTTAAGCAATGCATAGAAATTGTCAAGTAAAATTCATTTATACAACTTTACATTAAACCAATTTTTAGTAACGACCAGTTTAAATATAATTTTTATTTAAATATTTAAATCCATTTTACACCTGATAAACTCCTAGATTGTGGACTGAACGTCGTGTTTATTTTGATGGTTATTAAATTATTTCTGATAAATTTTGCTTCTTGATCACAAAAATTAACTTGTAACGTAGATCAATATAAATAACTGTAAATAAATACTTATTGCATTTCAGAAGTGGCTAGAGGTTGTACTGACAGCAGTAGCGGCTATAATTCATTTCTTTTTAAGTAAATATAAAAGTTATCAAGTTGGCTTATTTTGTATTCCCGAAACACTTCCATACGACAAACTTATCAGACTGTGAGATAGTCAAAGTTTCTGGGAAGACAATTTCGTAAGGCTACTTTCCGGACAAACAGCAGATAGAAAGGAAATACCACGAGAGATTTACTCGAGCAGCTTTGCATTTGGAAGAATAAATATAACTTTCTTATCAGCAGGTCAGAATAAATAATATAAACAAAATTCGAAAGTCTTAAACACAAATGATACGGTAATGACGATTCAAATGATCGACGTGATGAATAAACAATTAATTGTTTAAATTCTGTAAGTAAAAGGACATCTTTGTGAATTATTCGCAATTTCTAATGCAAAAAAATAAAATAGGAAGTGCCCTCGAGCAACGCAGGACTGTTACACGTTGAAGGTCATTATAATACCTTATAAAACACAAAGCTTCACTAAGCATTGATTTTTTCCGTGAAATCTCAAATTTTTCCTAGTTTCATCTTCCTATTCTGTTCTATTAAGAGAAGTTCTACTTGCATAGCCTAATTATTACCTACATTGGGTGCCTGAAATTTTCCAGGTAATTGTTTGTACAGCATTCAATTAGAAACTAATCTGACTTAATGTGATTTAACCTGCAACCAGGGCGTCGATCCAAATTAAGGAACGAAACGCCGCAAATTCTGCTAATAAAGTTTATATTCATTTTTTCTAACACATCGTCTGTTTTGCTATGTATTTATCGAAATTAATTTCATTATTGCCATTCCTAGATACGGGTAATTTTTTTATTTGCAAATATGGAGATAGCAGCAAATAAAGTTTGTCACTGTGACGTCACCGCTCACTTCGCCAGAATCGCCCTACGTATTATGTCGCAAGTCATTTACATGTTACACATTAATACCATTCTTATTGTTTAAAAAATAAACTCTAACCTCAAAAAAATTTTTAAAAGCTGGTAATTTTATCTGATGTTCTATGACTGTGTTCTAATAATATTGGTTTGTCACAAAACCTCATTATTACAGTAGAAAATATTCATTTCGTGCAGTGTTCATTAACTGAAGACCTTTTCAGACTTCTCAATTGAAAGATCCACAAAATTCAAAATGCACACAAGTTTATCGAAAGTTCTCACTTCTGTAATTGAGAACAAATCTATAAAATTATGTTGGTTAAAAATTCATCCTTCCATTTCGTATTTTTCAGAATAAAAACATTTAAATATAAACATTTAAATTTTGAGATTAGCTGTGTAAACATGGCGCCATATTTATTTTTCAAGTATGGCGGATTTCCCTATATTCAGTGCTTAAATTGTTGTGACGTCATAAACTGTTACGTTTTTTTTATTTTTGGTTAACAGGCTACATGAGGGTGATCCTGAAACAGGCAACTCCCCTTTAATAGTATAGGAAGGGAATTGAAAAGGGGGATGCGGAAGGTAGAGCAAGGTAGCTGAGGGTTAACTAGGGCCCCCGGGCTATGGTTTAAGGATCCTACCAGGTGTTTCACCTAAAGAGATGCAGGGAAAACCCTAGAAAACCTGCATCAGGTATGTCGGGCATTGGGTACTATTCTCACGCCCTTCCGAATGACGGGAGACGAATCTGTTGTGGGGACGCAGCATTCCCTTCTCCGTGTCTCAACCAGTTTCAGGAGGCAGTTAGCCGACTGATCCAATGGGATCAGCGGACAGCTCTTGCCATATGCCCAAGGTCTTTGACCCCGGTACATATACCTCCTAAAATAAGTGAAGAAACTGTTACGTGTGGACACATACGTATATATTAATATTAAATCAATTAACGACTGATGTTAAAAGTCAAAAATAAAATAATTTCCCACCGTATTTTTCAGGCAGTTTTTATTTTTTATTCAAACAACTTTTCGGCATCTATAGCTGTAGGAACTAGATTAAATAACATAAAAACAATGTATTATAGCAAACCATAATGTTGTTACGTTACACAAATTAGAGGAATCCCACGAGTTTGATTGGGATAATGTACAAATTCAAGTGGATTCAGAAGAAAATTTATTTAAGAGAAATATTTCCGAAATTTTATTTATTAAAACAATCACGAACACCCTGAATTCTGTAACGATACGATAAAATTAAGTCATGTTTAGAGTCCATTGTTTAGTAATTTTTTAGCACTTGTTAATGTAACAAACATGTTACATTTATTGTTTAGTTGATAGACTGCTACATAAATCATTATTAGTATATTTTTCGAAACAAAAAAATGTATAATTTTTTTTGTGAATTGTCAAAACATTCTAATTAGAATATCATTCTGACTTTATTATTCTTAAAGGATAAAATCTATGTATGTAAATGTGACATTTACAATAGCGAGAGGAGCGACCGCTAGCCCAAGGCCACGGGGGACGGTTGTTGTAAATTTACAATACGACAGGTCAAACCCCTAAAACCCATTCAGTCTTGGGCATACTGTGGCTAAATAAGTTCTTAGTGCTGCCTCGGACCTCTCTTTGGTGTAAAGAAACTGGCGTTTATTACATTTTTATGTTTCTTATTAATAATTGGATGTAACAATAATTTGGTGACTTGTTAGTTAGTCAATTGCTTTATATATGTTTGTGCTATGCATTCGTTTATATTCAAATTGAAATATGTATTTAACAGATTTGTAAGGAGGTAAACCTGAAGAAGGTGCGAATATGCACTGAAACATATGTATATATATTTTTTCCCCGTTTACTCAAGAGATTTCTCAACCTGCCAGTGTTTGTCCTGAAGATTTTTATATTTGTACCATAATTTGTCGCAATTTTTTCACTCTTTTAAATTTGTATAAAGTGTTACAGACATAGAAATATATAAACATAATTGCTGTTTAATTATATTGATTCTGTATTGTTATGTTTTCTACGCGGGTCGAGTTCAGCTGATAGTGCTGTATCATTCCACTTCTCAAAAGAAAAACTTTCTGAAAATTCACATGTTTCGCAAAATATTCGCCAATATCGTTCAACTTATGGTCTCGGGTTACCAACCGGGTGGAGTTGTAAATACACGACGTTTCGTCGACAACTTCCCAATTCGCCGGGAAAACCTACGAATGAGAATCATTCCAGTTAATTTTTGATCGTTAAATTTTCTTCTGTAAATTTAATCGAATCCTTTAGTTGAAAATATCTTTAAAGCTCAGTTTTTATCATATCTAATTTGAGTCGTAATAAAAGTTCTGTCGATAAGTGTCAGAAATTTAAAACTCTACTCAATGAAATGAGGCGTAATAAACTATACGTAGTTCTTAGAAAACAGCCTTTAACATTATTTTAGTAAGTAAAATCACTCAAATGCCCTTCTTTCTTCCGATTATTTGAATGGTTTCTTGAGAGCACTTACTTTCACACAAATCGCGTAGTAAATTAACAAAGGTGCGTGAAATGCTCTGTTGAAGGCCACGCATTTAACGTGGCTTATTCCCGTAAACCCGATGAGTTATATTCGACTACAAGTTCACGTTTCCTAGAAATTTTACGTGCCGCTGTGTGACAAGTGGCACCGTCCTGTTGACATTTACCATTTGAGGCCATGCAGTTGTTTCGGCAGCTAACTCAAAATTGGATAATACTCTTATATCATTTCCATCCGTTCCTAAATCCTCTATCTCTGCGTGATTGACACAACAGAGTCCCGACATTTCAAGATTCTTTAAACTGTAAGTGCTTAAAATTATAAATATTCATTCTCATTTCGTGTTAATGACTGTCTATGCATAGCTCCATTTCTAACACCGTTCTCTGTAGCCGTTTTGTTTAGTTCAGCTTGTCATAGACTTACTGAGCTGTTTTATTCGACGATGAATCTAATTTAATATTAGGGCAAACGTCTTCAAGATCATTCTGTTCAGTCAGCAAACGTAGATTCATTTCATCCTTCAAAAAATAATGACTTTCATATGTAGCAAAAGGGTTAATTTCCTCAAACATTATTTTGAGCAATATAGGTATTAAGTGTCATGTTTTAATCAAATCACTTTATAAAAACTGAAACATTTGACTGCCACGTCTTTCCGTTTTTTCTCAATAGATCTTCTTGTACAACTATATTTGATAATTGCATAAAGTAACATTCTATAGACCTCCTGTGGTTGCCTCACAACCCAGAGTTTTGGGGTTCGAATCCTGGCATGGGCTTGGATGTTTGTGTTGTCATGGTCGAGAAGACCGGGATTAAGACTGTTGGAGGATCGATACGCTGACCACGTGTCACTCCAAATTCGGAATATTTCATGCAAAATGACAGTCCGCAGTCGACTCGGTAGGCCCAGGCCCTCAGTGGGCTGTAGAGCCATGGAGAAAGAAAGAAAAAACATTCTATAGATAAAACACTTTCCTGTGATATTCGGATCGCTTCAACAGAAACTAGAAGCTTTGCAAATACTTATTTTTTTCCTTCAATTTTTTAAATTCCGTAGTCAAAACTCACAACTAACAGCAGTGGTGAGCTATACCTGAGTATGACTCACGTACTCATTCAATAAGTATTTTTATTCTTTCTTGAAGTAAATTAATCTGCAGAACATAAATGTGCAAAATAGCGGACCATCCTTACAATCATTGGAGTTGTTGAACCAAGAAACGGAAGCTCGGTACGGTGACAACGAATCCCGTAAGTGACATGCGACCTTGCGAAGATGTTGAGGTTTTTACCGCTAAGTGGCAATTCGTGCTCCTGACCGAAGACCGGAAACGCGACAGTTCACGCCGGAAGTTGATTCGCAACTACGAGGACACAAGTCGTCGTCACTCCGATGTTTGTGGGAAAAAAGAACTCTCGACAACGTGTAAGATGTTTCCAGCTTGATGCAAAATTTGGTTCAGTTTCAGGCTACTACTCAGTTGTCCAGAAAGATGGTACACTGGTCTTTTCTTTCGTTCCAGTTGTCAAGGGTCTACAGAACTTGATCTCAAAACATTTTTACAATGATAATTACAATTTTGATTTTTTATGGCGGCACTTCTTTCGTCAATTAAAACTATATATATTTACAAACATGATACAAATTAATTGGTTAAACTTAAACAATTCTAACTCTAACCTCAGGGTCCCAATTATGGGCCTTCTCATAGAACATAATCTACTCAGACCTGGCAGAAACAGAAAATCAGTCAAGAGTCGTAGGGTAATTACCATGTCGGTTAATATAGGTTCCAGCTCCTTTTTCCTTATTCACGGCTGCCGACCTCCTATTCTTCCTGTTTCAGGATGTCCCTTGCCACAATTTGAACCACAGTCATGAGTAAGAAGATTAGCTTAGGCTGGCTCCAAGCGGAATTTTCTCACCAACTCCAAAATTCTGTCAAAAATCTTCTTTCCAAGAAAATCTATGTAAATTTCTTTCTAAAATCGATCTGTTCTCATCTCACCAAAGATGCAGAGAAGGATATTGGCCAATCACATTTATGTTGACACTTGAGAAAACTACCACCCAACGCAGCCAAATCTCACCAAAATTGGGAAACACCCAAGACGCGACGCGGTGTCTAGCTTTTATTGCCTCTGGATCAAGTGCTGTCTCCCTTGCTTTTGATTCCGCACAGTCAAAAGTCCAAGCAGATGCGTTTGACCGTTACAGTTACCGTATACTAATAAGCAGGTATGATAGAAAATAACAAAACGTTTATCAATTAAAAACAATTGTGATCAAAATTTCATCATCTTTCCTTAATTGTGGAGTGGATTGCGTAATTACAGTTATGACACCAAACGCAGATACACAATTCACCATCTTTTCGGGAAGTTTCATTTTACTTGGCTCTACAGTCCATTGAAGACCTTGGCCTACCGGGTCGACTGCGAACTGTCATTTTACATTACACATTTTGAATTTGGAGTGATACGTGGTCAGCGTATCCATTCTCCAACAGTCTTATTTCCTGACACCTTGACCATGAGGGGAATAACATCCAAGCCCCTTGCCCGGGACCACTGGGTTGTGACGCTAGCCACTAGACCACAGAAGGTCGGCCATTTTAATTATTACTGTTTATAACATAACTATGTAAGTATAAGTTTGATATTCCTGCCATTGACTGTTACGTAACCATTCCCCCACAATATTGTGAGCATTATCCCTTCATTACTGGTATGAGTACTGTTACCTACAGAAACACCAAATTATTTCTTAATTAAATCTGACAGTGGCTCAATAAATTTCAATAATTCTTCTCCTTCCTTGGGCTGTGCAGTCCATTCAGGGCCTTGGTCTACAGTGTCGACTGTGCACATTCCGAATTTGGAGTGATACGTTGCCAGCGTATTAATTATCCAGCAGTCTTAATCCCAGTCTCGATGATCATGACATCCAAGCCAATGTCAGAATTAGAACCCGGGACCTCTATGTTGGAGGTGAAGTCGGCATGTCAATAATTACCCCCAATCTCCATTCTCTTTATCGGAGTCGTCCTTCCGTTCAATCCTACCTGAAAGCTCATTATTCTGCAAGTTGATGGCCCTTCAAAATTATGACAGTCTTCCTAATTACTGTTTCCCAACTTGTTATCTCTCGCTCCTTTCCAACTATTTTTAGAAAGTCTTTAATTATTCATGTGGAAGGAAATCTGCAAGGTCTATAATGGGGCCAATTACTTTATATGTAATCTAAAATGTATAGTTTTCCAGATTTAAATACGAGTCTTTATACATGGTTACAAAGAACATCCCTTCCTAATTAATACCTTCATGTCGTTCCGTATTTCTATCAGCTTTAGAAGGAAGGAAAAGGGGAATGAAACTGGAAATACATTCTACACTTTGTCATCAGACACATCATTCTTTTTATTAAATAAAATAAAAATTTCATTGGAAAAGTATTAAAAATTAAGTAAACTCAGAAGAAGACGCAAATCAATTTATTGCAGAAGAATAAAATAAGCCAATATTTTTAAAAAAGCATTTTTTTCTGAAATATTTAACTAGCTATTTTTATAATTTCGTCGTTGTTCTCGTACCAAACTCTCTAGTCCATCCTGTCATTGCTGTAAAAAATTTAAAAGACCTAGATTTAAACAATTATTCTAAATATCTGGCTCATCATTTAGTTTGTAAAAAATAAAATACTTAATGTTCGTATTTTTTTTAAATTTACTAAATATTTGAAATTGTCAACCACCTTCTGTTCACCAAAAGAAGACCTCTGTACCAAATGTCCTGCACAAATAATCCTGGTTCATATTTTGATGAGCATTTTAAAGATGATATTCCAGTCTGTACTGCTTTAAGTATTACAATGTATCTTTTTGAAATTATGATTACATATTTGTAATCGGCAAACTCCCGCCATCAGAATTAATACTCTTTTTGCCAAAAATTGTGAATAAATAAATATGATTAATTTTTTGAAGTGCATTTTTATTATCAGAGCTCTGCTATTATGATGGTACTCCTTCTTTCCGTATTAGCAAAATTAGCAATATTTTGACAAAATATTAATTGTACCTACTAATAATCATTGTAATTATCCTCTAGTCATAATTTTTTAGCCAAATCGTCTTTGAGATCGAATTTTTTACTTAATTGGCGACAGCGAAAAGCTTTATGAAGGTTTTCTTTTCAAATATTAGCACATTGGTAAAATATAAACGTATGTATTTAACGTGTACAAATCACAAACGGAAGTAGCCAAAATATTAACCATAAATTAGGGACAAAAATATTTTATCAGTATTCTACTGTCTGTTTTTGACTACTTCTTTTCTTGTAATTAGTTGATTCAGTTCTTGATCTTATATGATTATGGCTGAAGTAAAGTTATTATAATTTTAGTTTCTTATACATAATTTCCTCCTGCATGATCTGTATTTGATATTACACTTTACAGATATATTTTAAGAGTAGTTTTGACTCCTGGTCCGAATGAAGATCTTCCCGTCACTCAGGCTAGTGTACGCTGACTTTTTCGGAGTCGTAGAAAGTGCTATAGCTTTCTCTTGCTTGACCTGAGTGCCGCTGCATTTACATCGGGAAACATGGATCGTAAAGTATTATCGGAAGATTTACAAACTTACAGAGCACAAGCCAGGATTGTTGCCGGCTTCAGACGAATGAATAGTTTCGTGCTCCTGTACAAACTCGGCTTCGGAAACAAATGCATTTCGCTGATAATAGTATGCGGTGAATTAAATGACAAGGTTCTCTCATATCGGTGGACATTAGAATTCCAGACAAGTCAAGGACAGAGCCCTCGGTGTCAAGGACTGATATGCCACAAGATATTTGCATCATCTGTCCACCGGGACGGAACAGATACGGAACCGATACACACGTGACGCCATCTACACAATTCGAGCACAACAATTAATTCGTTCTAAGTGATACATAAAGTTTCAGTCGTAGAAGACAACATTTATCCTCAGAGAACTAATTATTTTCCATTGAAACATCTATTTGTTTATTTGATGGCATGTCTGTTCTTAAAAAATTTGAATATTCAGTAATTCTCTTCACATATCCAAGTCCCTTCGTCGCATTCAAGGACTACTTCACTTTCGGTTCATTTAACACATTTATTACGAATTAAAACACGAAGATTTTCTGAATTTAAATTTAATATCAATAAATGAAAATACGGCCAGTAAATCAGCAAATAATTTAATTACTATTTAATGAATACAAATACAACGTTTCACCAACTTTGTGGACTTCTCCACGTAAATGATGTATGAAATATTTGCATTAGAGAAATTTTGTGTCGCGGACAATCTTCCGCGACCGTTACGGATGAAACGTTGTTAACTGAATTAAATAGTAATTAAATTATTTTGCGCATTTTTAGGTCGTCTAAAATACTTCCATCCATTACAACGTTCCTTACGAGTAATTTACTTCTCGTTCGGTTCGAACATCCGGTTGCCTAAATCGTTCCTATTTTAAAGATGAATGTAATAAACTCCCGAAAAGTTGTGAATTAAACTTCCATAAATAATGTAGACGACGAAAAAACAGAGATTTGCGAGTACCTACCTCGAATGGTTATGAAGTGCTAACAAACCCATCCTTCCAAGAAAGATTCAAGACAAACAGGAGACTCCAAAATACAGTTTCAATTCTTACTATTGAAAACATTTTAGTGAAATAAAATTTATTACGAACTCAAGCTTTGTTAAAAAAAATTGGTTAAGCAGAATCAGAATAGGAGGCAATTTTTAAAGAAACAATTGTTTATTAATAAATAATCATGAATTAATAGACGTATAAATAAGAATTATAAGCAAAGGGAAATAAAAATAGTAAAAGAGAAATATATAGAAGAAGAATGATTAATCCAAAGTTTAGTAAACAGTAAACAAACTCTGTCTTTCTTCAGGATAGAAGTCTTTCAGTGCATCAGCATAATAGTCCGATCAACTCTTTTGACGTAAAATGCAAGTATAATTTAATATTAATGATAAATTTTAAATTGAATTGTTTTGGATACTCTGTTATTATATAAAACACAAAAGGCGTTCATCTAATCAAAAACGACATAAGAGATTCCATTAATCGCCTAAATGACAGTGAAAACAAAGTGAAATATTGACAACAATTGTGTTACGGTATTATATAAACGCATAATTATCAAATTGTTTGAAATGAATAAAAGTATTCCTAATTGTAAACCTGTGCGAAAAGGTTATAATTGGTTTTGGCTTCTTATTTTGTTTAATAACGAATAAGGATCGAATATATCCACAGAACCAAAAGTGTATAGCTTGTTGCATCTAGAAGGGGCAGACAATTATAATGTATGTATTTTCTTAATTTCTATATATCTTTTCTAATTTTGTTGTGCCTTGATAATTTTGTTTTATCCGTGCAAATCTCTGCCAAACCATCGAATTTCTCAACAGAGGACTAATGGAAACAATGACTAAAATTAAATCATATTTTGGATGTAGTCTATGTTTCTTTTTTTTTCTCGTACTACTTCAACTCCCTTCAATCAGTATTTTGTCACAATCCTAGTTTTACAATTTATTTAAACTTGTATTCTTAAATGCTCATTTTTGGCATGCACTACATACAAAGAAATTTAAAAGCATGTATTCTACGTTTTGCTACAGTTGATGTATTTTTATTAGCTAATAATTACTATAAGTGCAATATTTTCTACGTCAGCGAAAATTGGTTCCAGCAGGAGCGAACAGAGAATTCAATAGGAGAAAGGGAAGGTCAAGGTGAGAGAGATCAGAGGTACAAAGATTAGGTGAAGAAAAGTGGCATAATTGAGCTTGTTTGTGTGAGTGAGAGGGAAGAATTAAGACATAAATAAAATCGTATAACACGTTTCACACAGAAGCTAGAATAAGATATGAACGTTCACTTTCTTACTAAGCAAATGCCTGTAATAGCTTTAACGTACTCTTTTGATCTAAGCGTATATTTCTTCCTCATGCTTTAGATTGTTTAAAACGCGCTACTCAAAAGAGAAAAACTATTAATCGCTTACTAAACTGTAACAGGAACAAATGAATTAATTTAATAACATCGAAAGCCTTGAAGAAATGATTCCATTGATTTGTGGAGCGTTAAGAATTCGGCTGGAAATTGATGCACTGAGCCAAACGAAGAGACACTAGAATATATTATACACAAAGAATAGATCTGGGATCCCCCATCCAGATCCAAATTGTCTACGACTTTTCCCAATGGCCAACCATTTCTCATTTCCAACTGCTTTTAATACGGAGCAACACGTCTTCTTCCACAAACGTGATACTTCACGTTCAAAAATATTTCCATATCCAGTGGAATAAGCGCGTACGTGCAAATACTGTGGCATCGGAGATATTCCCATTGATGTATTTATAATCCTTAGTCCGCGGCGAACAGTTAATCATTCACAAGTCACCGATTGAGCGAGAATGTGTTTTACCATTTCCCTTGGTACCTGCATTGCAATGACCCTCGCAAGTCCGGGGATAATAAAATTTAGTATCACAAAATTATTATAATAAAATAAAGTAACCCCCTGTTAATTTTCTAGGCGTATGCATAATATATTAGTAAACAAATGTAGTAAGTATGTTTCAGTAATCTGGACAACCTTTATAAATAAATCACCGTAGAATATTATATACCAAAATAACGTAACTTATGATATTAGTAAATAGTTTATCTATTTATTAAACTACGCTTGCTGAACACTTTCCATCAATAACTATGAATTGATTGTAAGTAGGCAAATAATATTAAGCGAACGTTGGCCAGTTCACATTCACAGCAACAGATTTCTAAATAAAATGATATAAAAATGTAACTCTACTTTTTGTCTTTCATTTCTCTCAACTGTACAAAATAATAAAATTATTAATCTTATGATACCAACTACAGTAACCTAGACGAAGCCGTAGCAATTTACGGAGCTAACTTGAACAATGTCAAATATAATGGGAAAATGTTCATAGCGACATAGATAATTACTATTAGTGTATAGGAATATAAATATATTTATGATATTCTTTCTTGATTATTTGTGAGTTGTAGTAGATTTTTTATTTTTATGTTTCACATTTGTATTTATTGAGATAGTCAACTTACAGCCAATTAGTTCCATATTATATATATTGAAGCTTTCAATGAATAATTTTTTATAGAAGCATTTATTCTACGTTTTGCTACAGTTGATGTATTTTTATTTACTAATAACTACTATTAAGTGCAATATTGTCTACGTCAGCGAAAATTGGTTCCAGCAGGAGCGAACAGAGAATTCAACAGGAGAAAGGGAAGGTCAAGGTGAGAGAGATCAGAGGTACAAAGGTTAGGTGAAGAAAAGTGGCATAATTGAGTTTGTTTGTGTGTGAGTGAGAGGGAAGAATTAATACATGCACAAGGGAAAAGAATATGTTTTCTACACTCGAAAGGTAAAATAAGAAAGATGAAGAGGAGATGGTAATCTAACAGTGGTGAGGTATACAAGAGTTTTTAAACTTGTGAGACCTGGGTGAGGCAGGTCTAGCTTTAAGACGCCCTCAGCAGAACGGCTGCTGCTCCTTTCGTCTCAATGGCCTGGGACAACACTGTCTGGAGGGCCACTTTGCATGCTCGGCCTCTTCAGAGTGGCCTCGGGAAATACGCTGCAGCTTAGATTTTTAACTAGCCCTCGACGCACCGTGCATATTCATAGATTATCAAACGCGCTTGGAGCCTCTTGTGCGAGAAGGGCCAATTACAGGCAAGAGCAGTGCCACGCGAGCCTGGCCACCATTCTTCCTTCTTTGCGACAACGATTAAGCACCTGCAACCGAGCAGTGGACAACCTAATTCAACACTAGCTTTCAAGATTGCTACCGTTCAAGGAAGGTCTCGCACAACGCGCTTCTCTTTCTTTACAACCAACGTTCTTGGTAGAACTGCTAGAGACAAATACACTTCCATAATAAACATGAAATAAAATTGTAGACAGAAAGACTTCAGCCAGAGAGAGGGGGTAATTATCGGAAAGTCTCCCTCTGCTCAAAAAAATGAATCTCAAGCATATGCTACGGGCTAGAAACGGATTCTCAACAAATTTTTCGGTTCTATCACCAAAAAAAAACTGTTACGAAGACCTGAAATTCTATGCTTCTAGAGTGTTATAGTCCAACGCAGCTCAAAAGGCGGTCGTTTGATGAGCAGAATGGGAGCTATATATATTGACGTTGCAACAACCTATCAGGTTTGCCTCTTTTACATAACGTAACTAAGTTCATAGATCAACTGAGAAACTAGTTACTCGCGAGAAAAGGAAATATTTTACTTCTACTGTACAGATTTTAAACTAAAACACATGCGCAGGCTGTCTTGGCGTAGCAATGTAGAAATTATTTATCTATCATACTTATTCAACACTCCGTTATTTTCATCCATACCTTACAAAATTTAGTCAATCCCGGAAGGTCCACAAATTCTGTCACAATAGAAAAGACTAATGCTCCATCCTTTCTTTATCCAACCTTAGAGTTATTCACCTTGTGATTGTGAAGTCCTCTAACTATATATCTTTCTCCACACACAGATATTTGGAATCAACTTACAGATAATACCTGGTTTCATGCAGTTAATAGTTCAAAGTATAACTCTCAAATGTTAATTACACTCTATGTTTATGCTTGTACCTCTTAAGTCTCCGTTGAAAGAGTAAAGAGTGGACATGCAAAAGTGAATCCCAACATCTAGTTGCGTCCGGCTAATATAAAGTTAAAAATATCTGTTTATCTTCCTGCCTGAAAGCTTCACTTTCATAGGAAAGTTCACACAGCAGGAAATTTTTCAGAAATAAAATCCTGCGATCTTTCACATTACGCGGTAATACGAAATATCCTGGCCTTGTTTACAAGAGCAGTAATACAATTTTTACAACCAGAAGAGTTAACGTTTTCCGTCGGATTTTGAATTTCAATACAAAATTAAATTCAGGTACTTCATTTTGTTCACCTCTTTATGAGCTTCAGTTGTTCGACTGTCGGACTTATTGCAGCCCTCAAATTTGGAAATCATAGATTTTGAAAAAAATATACTTCTGAAGTATATAGGCATGGGAACTACATTCTTATTGAATTGTTGTGAATATTATATTCCAGAATAATTAAATGAGATGTCTGGGAGTTGGAGTGATTGGCTTCAGTTGCAGAAGAAAATCGAAATAGTATAGATAAATCCTTAAGTCGGTCATGCTAAAATAAAGTCAAAGGTGAAAAGTAAAAGCCTATTTCACGTAAAAAAAACATAAAAAGAATATGTAGACAATATTCCATTTATAGACAAGTTTTTGCGAAAATTAAGATCAAACATAAAAAGAGGGTTCAGAAAGAAATGTTTGATTAGGTAACCGCATGTTGCAACTATTTTCAGTTAATTATAAGAACGAAGAGATCAATAACAAACATTGAATTACACGATGGTGACTATTGCAAATAATATTGATTCACTGTAGGGCGATTTTCCAATTTTAACTGTTGCAGTATACGGATATGTTACTCTTTCTTTCATCAAAAGATCCATTGAATACTATGAAGCTTTGCTTTAGGTATAGATTATATGTTTCACGTGTCCATCATTAGATCAAAATTCTGCTTCTACCCTTCTCTAAATCGGACTGTGTGGTTGCTATATAACGATGTTTAAGTAAATAAATACTGAAAAATATAAATATAAGTTGTCTGCTCTACCAATTCGGATTCAGAAGATAGATCCTGGATTCAGTAATATATTTATAAAAGGATTATTTACAATCAGAAACGTTTTACGTAAATCTTTTTCTGAGATCTAGTTCTATGTACGTGTCTGTGTAAAACATGTAGTTCTTTTTCTTATTCATATAAAAAACTTTTGTCGTAAAGACTATAAGTTTGGACAATAATGATTTAGTATATACAATATTAAAATATAGTGTATAATGTAGTTCATTTACACTTGAATTAACTTACACTGCAGTGTAGCTACGAGTCAACAGTTTGTCATCGAAATTAGCTGTTGAGGGAGCATGACTCGAAATTGTAGATTGTTGCTGGAACGCCTTGAAAAGTAAGATCGTTTCTGCGTTATTTATTGATGGAAACAGCGGAAGATGTAAATAAAATAATTCTCATTTACATGGGCTGGGAAATCTTTTACACTATTTTAACCATAGAGAAAAAAATTATAGTGGACCACCCGCCATACTGGTGATGACATTAAAAGATCAAATCGGTTAATGTGACAGGGAGACTCCGAGTTCTGCCTGCTACGTTCCCCCACACGAGACTCGGCCAAGTGGTAAGCACTCGCAAAACGTGTCACTTTCCAAGGGAAGGGGAAATGAAAAATTTGCCCGTGACAATATAGAATGGAATTATTTTATCACAGCTGTTCGTAGACCGTTATTGGAAGTTAAGATCATTGCGGTGCCAGTAACGGTTAGACACCTTCCATAATACATAAAGAGAAATATCTGTAAAGCGCATTTTGCACAATATGTACAGCACGTGTATTTAATTATTTTTATACTTAATCATATGCCTTATTTATATATTCCTGATATATGAAAAATATATAGTTACTTGTGTTTTTCTTTTTCTTCATACATATTTTCAGCAGAATGTTAATTTCATCATATCTAAACAAATTACGAAATCTAAAGAGTTCATAGAATGAAACGCATAATTCGGGCTCTGCAAGCAAAGCTAATTAGGGATTTTACCATCTGTAGCTGACATAAATATACGTAAACAGCAAAATAATGACAATAATAACAGTCAAAACAACAACTAAAACTACCGTACAGCCTCTGTACAGTAATTGTTTCATTGAAAAACACAGGTGAATATGACAATTAATATATGCACTGTTCATCATCTGAATGCAACACATAAAACATTCCCTTGCCTGTCTTATTTTTATTTTAAATTCAATCCTCACTGCAACTTCGAAAATAATAAATTCAACTTCTAAAATCATGTGGCATATAAGAAAAAAAGTTGTATCTCTTACTCGTAAATTTATAAAAAATATTTGTGAGAACTTATTGGTATAAAACTTTGAAGACCGGACTCTATTAATAACCATAATTATAAAATATACCAATGTTTGTTAAAAAAACCAATTAATCATCATTCGAATGTAATGTTAGACCATCCTAGCCGAGGCGCTCATTTTTTTGTGACGAGGAGTATGTATATATTCCTTTCCAGAATAAAATAGAACACATACCTACAATTTCGTACGCTAATTGAAACTGTACGGCTTTATTGGGAGTAACCTTGCGACGCCTAAACCTCACTGTGTAAAAGTGAATAAAGGTTAATATATCGGAGCCAGTAAGTAATAATCTCTTTTTCAATAGTCAATTGACCGACTTCTCCAAGATTATGCGGCTTAGCATTACCGAGTTCAAGGCTTCATATGCAGATACGAATCAGCATAAGCTTACTCTTTCACCAATTATATAAGGTAGACGACATTTTGACAATAGATACAAATTATTCATACCAACCAAACATTACGTTTTCCAGTTTTGAAAATTTATAAAATAAACGTAACAAACTATGTTTTCCACGTTCTGAAGAAAATGTTACAAAATTTGCCTATCAGCGTTAATTTCAGTGAGATAACATAACTCAACATTACGTCAGTGCAAATAGGTATTAAAAGCTCAGAAACGACGCAAGGACGCCACAACTTTCCCATACCGCGGCGTGAAGCGATATTATCATCTTCTACTTAATCTCCTGGTGCTCATTCACCAGCCCTCGATTTAATTCGCAATCACGTATTATCTGTAAACTTGAACACTGCCAGGAATCCACGATTCAATCATGGAAATGTACAAAGTCTTGTAATTAATTATCAGCTGCCATTCTCGAGGAGGATATAGTTTTAAGGTCAGGAGAAACTGAATCCTCCATTCCAGATATCGATTGAAATATAGGCTTCTATTAAACCGGAAGTTACGGCAAGTCTATAACTATAAAGAATTAGAAAACCGTTGTAGGAAGTCAGCAACAGATAGTAACTTCCTTAAATAGATCATCATCGACAGCAATTATTCACCCAGACATACAAAAAATAGAATAATTACTGAAGTAGGCGCAACAAAACTTAACGTATTTAAAAATTTTTATTTATAGGCTTTCGTTTAAAAATGTAACCCCTCATTGATAGACTCAACAGTTAAAACAATAGACTTTTAATCATTATTTTATGTCAGAATAAAAGACATAGAATAATTATATTAAGAGTAACGGATTTCTGGAGTTTGTGGGATTTTAAGTTCAACGCTGCAGTATTTCTTTTATAATTGCATAACTAAGTTGTGTACCTTATTTTAATAATTATTTCAGTAATAAGTATGATAGGATCCTATGCAATGCTAAAAATATGGTAGAGCTTGACACAACTAGGACTACGTTAGATTTAAAAAAAAATTTCAAAAGAATTATTGGATTTAAAAAATTGAGAACTATTCAACTTTTACCTCCATTTCATAGAACATGGTGCTGCTTAAAAGTGTAAACCCTCGAATTTCCTTTGGTTTAAAAGGCAGTCTTCCTCAACAATGGATCGACCGTACTGGACAAATTTATTCAGCTTTACATTATGTCACCGCACCTCCGAGGTGTTTTTTTATTCTGGGGGTTTATGAAAGACTCAGTTTATGTATCTTCATTTACAGCAACAATGTCATAACAGTGGAACTGCAGAACAACAGCCGTGGAAGCACTAACTCAAGACATGCTTTCTTGAACGTTGAACGAATTTTAATACGACATAGACAAATGTCGTGAATCACAAGGAGGACATATGGAGTATCCTTGCGTTGTATTTTTCTTTTATCACCAAATTAACATTAATTTTATATGTTCATTATTTTGCAACAAGTACATTTCAAATTGGATTAATATTTTTAAAAAACCATGTTGTTACTTCACGAAGAAAAAGTTAGAAATTTCGAAGACTGTAAGTAAACTTTCTGATAAATAAATTATATTATTTTCTAATAAATTAAACAGACAAAAATAATTAAGAATTAATAAAATTTACTACATAATTTAACCATTTTTATTAAATGTCATATGTTTCTGACTTGTTAGAAGTTTCATTTAAAGATTAATTTAAATTTTTGTCAGTCAATTTATTAATATTCACTAATAAATCACATAGAAATAAGTTAATTGTAGAATTAATACAGGAAATTGCATTTGATGAAGCTAAAACAAAGATAGATATAAAACTCTATAACCATACATTATATACCAAGATTGAAATTTTCTTCAGATCTTGTTTTGCGTTACTATTCTGCGGGTTTTGTGAATTGTGAAAATTTTCAAAATACATTCAAAATTCTAGGGTTTAATCCGAATTTTGTATATTTTCCATCTTTTAAGACATTGACTTAGTTTGTATTACGATATTTCTAACGTAAGAATAAAATAATAAAATCAAACTATCAGAATAATAAGCTATTTCCGTGATGAACACAATGATTAAAATAAGTGTTACTGTTGTCTTTCGCGGGGTTCTTTCCCGTGGATTTTTTAATGCACTGTAATAGATAATGTTGTGTGGAGAGAGATGAAAAGAGAAAATAGATCAACTAACATTTATTTCCTGCTCCGCAGAGATTATTTCAGTTTACTGTTTTGTTGAGAAAACAGCACTCTCATCTTGTCTTTGACTCTTGGCCCCCAACGGCAATTTGGTCACACAGCAGCTTGTAAGGTAACAGATGGCTTCATCACTCGCGTTAATATGGCCAGGTGCTGACAAACGAACAGAACCACAGGTGCAAGACTCGTTAAAATATCTATCTCTTGCACTACTTCAGACTCTTAAATTTATTGATTCGAGGTGAATTAATATTTTAGAGCTGTAGATTGAGATCGTTTCTCAACATGAACTCGATGCAGTCGTGAGAAGATTTTTCTCGTAGTAGTCGGGCTCATTTGTTGTAGGAGTCAGTAAATAGCCTTGCATTGCATAGGTCCAGTGTTCGAGTGCTGAATAAGGCAGGGCCTTTTGTGTTAATCACAACTCCAAGGTTATATTGGAACGGTCAACTCACTTGCATAATACAACCATCTCATGAATACACAGCATAAACGACGTAAGGACAGAAAAAGTACGGTTTTTTTAAGGTTCATACACTAACGATACGAATAATAGGCATTATATTCCCTGTGTCACTCTCGATTAACAAATCGACCTAAGTGAAGTATTGTACTTTTCACACGTACATTGACATTTTTCCACACCAGGGATATCCAAAATTTTTGGCTCACTTTAGAACAGGAATTAATCGTTTACTTCATTTCTGGACAAAATATTCCTAACACTAACGATAGCTGATGATCCAAAACAAAGTTAAAAATATAGTTAGCATATTCAATTTTGCCTGACTTCTGAAACATGTAAGTCCAACTTTGGTTCAAATTTCTTTAAGAAACTAAATAAATTCTTATTGGAATTTGTGGGTAAACAAAATTTATTTCCCAAAGAAACAATATGTATTTCTTTAAGAATATTGTTCTTGCTCATAGTGGCTAATAACTTCACTGTAAATTGTTGAAATTAGAAATTCACAATTATATATAACTAGATTTCCTAAAATTATGCATATATTTCGTGTTGAATTAAGAATCTGGTTCCAAGGAAATGGACGCAATTCAATTAAATTCTCAAGTTCTTAACCTTGTAATACATTAAAAGTACGGGAAAAATTCTGAAGGCCTATAAAGTATTTCTTTTTGTGTGTGGGTGGTCAAGGCTGACATCCTTCTTTGGACAATGGAAACGGACTTTTCTACAGATTTACGGAAGAGATCTTCATCCGTCCGTAATCCAAGAAATATTTGCTCCCGTCAAGTCGGGCGCTAGGTGTGGATAATTAGAAAGAACTACTGCGCGTAACTAACGGAAAACATATGTTAGGACACTTTTTTACAATCAGCAGCTAAAAATTTTCCTATTGGCTGGAATTGTGCAAATACCAACCAATGGGTGAAATTGTAGCCGATTTCCTATTGGAAAAGGGAGGAGGAAAATTCAAAACCCTCCAAGGCGACATGGGGAGAAGTTTTTGAGGCAGCAAAGAAACGTTGAAGGTTAAGCTGCAGCTTTAAGCATTGCATTTAAATATTTGCTGGCAAAATCGCAAAATATTTTATTTTAGAAACCTTAAAGAGACAAAACACTCAACTTGGCCTAAATATCCCAATTATTTGTAATTCCTATCTATTTGAAGAAAAAAACTCGTTTCTCGATTGTAGATAATCAAGCCTGTGACACAAATATGAGATAGAAGAAAGGCAAATACTACATGTCACGCACATTCAAACTGTGTAAAATTAGAGTAAACTTCAAATTATCCTCAGTCAGAAACGAAATCGTAGATATCTGTCTCCGGAACATATTTAATTTAGTGTGTTTATTTCGTGGAGGGCTAATCGGACTCTCGTTCTTAAAAGATTTCCCAGAAGTACAGATAATTTTATTTCTGTTCGAAACGTTTATCTTTTCTTATTCTTAATAGAAACAGAAAAACAACACCAATACTTTAACATTCCGATTTAATCAAAATATTAAAATTAAAGGTAGTTTTTATTAGTGCTTGTAACAGTTCCATTATTACGATATTTATGTTTGAATAATGACAGGTTGATTTTCTCTCTTTTTAACGTCATTATGTAATTTTTTTTAAAAAAAACAACGAACTGCGAATACGTGACTACGCCCATAGTCATTCGAAAGTCAAAGCTCAAATCATAATTGTCACATATACAAATTACTAGCTGAGGACCTGGTGTTGCCCGGGTATTATTTATATAGGCCCGGTACATTTATTAATTATTGGTAAGCACATGATTAAACTGTCATCGAATGATAGTTTCTTCTTCCCTAACAGCATATTATTCGCGTCTCGAGGATCGTGATTACAAAATTTGATCGAAATTGCTCGTCGCTTTTAATATTATACACATAAGTTTGTGTACGCCCTCTTCCACTTCTCTTAGCGGTTGAAGTACCAATGGGGTTCAAATTATACGCTAACAGTATCGGACGACACACCATCAAATTATTTGATACCCACAAATGATGAAAAAAATGGCCGCTTTTGGTTAGTTAAAAATTTATAACCCCGCCAATGTAGCCGTTTTTACCACTATAGTGTTGCTTTTAGGTTCGCCAAAATACGTGCTGAACATTTGGTAGAAATTGTTCCATCTGTAAAAATACGTATGCGGAAGTTTGTTTTACACCCTTCCAAACTGTCTTAGGGGATTACTTTTTTATTCATATCGACTTATAATCTAAATCAGTAGAGTATTAAGTAAGTTCGTTACATGTGAAAAACGGGTACGAGGAAACGCCCATTGATGTTTCTCGCTTTTTGCATTATTTAAAGTACATTTTTAATGTCATAATTAAACTCAACGACACACATTACACCGATTTTGAGCCTAATGTCGATTGTTTTCTGGTTATTTTACTACCTTCGATTATGAATGAGATTGAAATTATACGTTGACAAATAAATTGACCCAGAAATGTATTTATATGATGTAAATATTAGCCGTTTTTGCTCATTTAAAAATTTCCTTTCTCTCACCCCCGCTCCTAGGGGTGGTAGCCGAGTCTGATCCCCACAGTGCAGTTTTCCGTGTTGCAAAGAACACGAGTCCCGAATTTAGTCGAAGGTGGTCCACTCGTTTAGATTTGAATTTGGAGCATAAATACAGACACACACAGACACTTATACAGACAATTTTCTTATAGAGATTGAGATTATTCTATACTTAGTAATAAATGTTTTACAATTTTTTCAAGGAAGGGAATGCTCATTTTGTACTCATTTTATTACGCTGATAATTTTTCAAGATTTATTAAACTACAGGCTTCACTATTCGAACATCTACTGTATGCAGTGCTCTTTTATTTTTTTTCCCAGAAAGGTGACATCATCATTGTATTCCCGGACCTATTGTTGAATCTTTCTTATAGTCCTGTAACACTTCTGCTTGAATATTTTTAACGAAAAATACCGAAAAATAGCACTTATTTAAAACAAATTAATTAATCCGAATTACTTCTATTTAAGAAATGTTACTATTGCCTTTACACTAGATTATGGCATAAGACCTTAAATTAGGTTACTATTAATTCATCTAAAAATTTGTACGATCTGAAATAATATAGCAGAGCCTTCAGAAGTTCTGATTTCATTCCTTGATGAATCCCTTTTCAGTTCGCGTCTGACAGTAACACTAATGGCCAAGAACGACTGCACACAACATGAGAACATGGATCTGAAGACATTTAACATGTTTGCTGACCGCTTCAAATAACATCGAGTTGTTTGCTGCCCCTCGAATGCAATCATTTGGAATGTAAGCGAACAAGTTGGCTTGCCTTCAACCTTGTAACAGGAACGTGGACGAAACAATTCAAGTGCATACGTTATTTTTTTTATCGAAAAAGTATAAAGAATGAACATTAACAATTCTCTTCAAGTAGAAGTTTTAAATGACATAAATTAATTTTCATTTTTCATTTACTCAGAAGAACGACTTGTATACTCGACAGCTGAACTTATGAATATTAAAACATCCTTCTCCAATTGAAATATTTTTAAAAATTATTATAGAAATACTTTAAATATGACACAAATTAATTTATTTTCGTTGTCACACTTTTCATGGTGTGCATATCTTTGTTGTTGCTGTGGTATTCAGTCCTAAGACCGGTTTGATGAACCCTCCATGCTAACCTATCTTGCGCAAGCCTTTTCATTTCCTTATAACTAGCACACCCCACATCCTCCCTAATCTGTTTATCTTATTACATCTTTGGCCTCGGTCTTCTGTTCTTACCCCACACACTTCCCTCAAATGCTAATTTTACAAGACCCTCAAGTCTTAAAACATGGCCTATTAATCTATCCCCTCTCTTAGTCAACGTCCTCCATATTGTTCACTTTTCCCCTATTCTATTTAGAACTTCCTCGTTTGTGATACATAACTATAAGTCGACAGAAAATATACATTGTGTGAAAAACTTAATATATATTTATTGATCGGTCATATTGCAATATTTTTGAATTTCTCATAACTGGTATTGATTGTATGTTAAGTCTAGATGTTCTACTCGAACAAAACTAATTATAATTTAGTTGTAAAAATTCTCCTTACTATTAATTGCCTTTACAAGATGAAGCAGTAAAATTAGAAACAAATATAGTAGTTTATATAATATAATTTTATGGGAATAATTGCTATTTTTCTATTAAACGTTTTTTTTGACATAAGTCAATTAACAATTATATTTAAAAATGCCAGTTAATTTTATAAGTTTTTGACAAACTTGTATAGTTAAATAATTTCAGTGGGAAAATAATAAATAAAAATACCGCCAAATAATTCAGCAAATAAATTTAATGAGTATTTAGTTAATAGAAATACGTTTTGCCCAACTTTGTGGACACCTTCAGGTCTATACACAAAAAAAATTATCCCTTAACTTTCAGAACCACCAAATTTTAGTTCTTTTTTCCGCTTTTAAAAACTACATTTTGTTATCAGATTTAGTTTTAAAGATTTTTTTCTTTATTTCTCCATGGGTCTACAGCCCATTGAGGGCCTGGGCTTACCGAGTCGACTGTGGACTGTCATCTTGCATGACACAGTCCGAATTCGGAGTGTCACGTGGTCAGCGTATCAATCCTCCAACAGTAGATTTAAAGATAACCAAAATCGCTTTAGAGATGATTTTGAGTCGAGTCAATTGTACCTACGTAGACAAAGAATATATATACGTTCAAACGTTTCTATATATATATATATATATATATATATATATATATATATAAACGTTTGAAAGGTACTCCATATAAATTATTCTATATATTTTCATTCTTCGGCCTCAATGGAATATTTTATTCTGAGTTCTGCACTTTAGCATCGACTCCATTAAAAAATAGGAATCTGAAAAATAGGCATCTAAAACGTAGATAACTTCGATAAATATTTTATTAAGCCTATGTATGTTAGATAATTGAGGCCAAATGCTACATTAATACCTTCTCAATAGCGATACATATTATATAAATTTCCGTATAAGCTTGGTTGCGTAATTCTTTTGATAAATTTTCCAATTTAGAAATATAGCCTCGGAAATTTAATTTGTGGGTACTACAAATTGCCTATTTATCTTCTGTTAAGCATGTCCCAAACGTTAAACTAGGGCATAAAATTTACATTTAAGAAGATACAGTGGCCTTGGCTTCTTCATTAGAGCTTTATGCTAATACCGATGCAAACTTGTGTAGAATTCTGGAATTTTCAAGTAATTAGGAATGCGGTCGGGACAAGTTCAAATTTATTCTGAATAATGTTAAATTCCACAAATTGTTTGTAAAAATTTTAAATGAAATGTTCCCAGATAAGTATTATGAACTGTAATATAAATAATCCGTGACCATTGTCGTCTCATAACATTTATTTTAACCTTTCTTCACTCAATATTTATCGTTCTTATCTTAATTCGTAATTGTAATATGTTTTGAAGATCCGCAAGGAAGGAAGAGTAAGACTTGCATGAAGGCATTCTGAATTAGAATATTTTACTGCTGAAAAGGGGATATGTGGAAAGTAAATTAAGGTAGCTAGGATCTGGTCAAGGCCCCTGGGCTCTAGTTTAAGGATCATACCCACTGCTTCACCTAAAAGAGATGCAGAGAAAACGTCAGAAAACCTGCATCAGGTAGGTGGGCTTTAGGTTACTATTCTCACGGTCTGGATAAGTATTTCGTATTTTGATATGTCTTGGTCCCGGAACACTCTAAGAGAATGGAGAAATGGAAAGATGTTCCTCACGTACATCTTCAGCTTTTGGTATAAAATATTATTTTATTGCTACTTTATTAATAGCTGTTCAACGATTTATTTGAATTTATAATTATCCAGATACAGGCAATATTTTTACGACGTTTCCTCTATTTATGGTTTACAAAATACAACAACATGAAGAGTGCAAACAATGATTATATCTATATGCTCTAAAAGGCTCAAGCCATTAATACAACACAAGAAATCGCTCTCAAGTCCGTGTTGAAAAACATCGTCTAAGCCTTTTTGAGACAAGCATTCACTATTCAGGTATAAATCTATAAAATACTCTTCCGGAGGAATTAAAAACTTTAAGGGTTCAAAAATTAATTATAAATCTTTGTTAATGAATGGAGCGTATTATTCACTGAAAGGGTTCGTCGATAGGAAGGACTAAAACAGTTTTCTGGTGTCCTATCAAATTATCCTATTATTTTACAACTATACTCTACGAGAATTTAAGTGCCGACTTATTTTCTTTTTCATGTTCGACGGAAACCTATGAAAGATTTTCTGATGCCTTCTCCGTCGACTAAAAATGGAAGATTTCTCTTTATGTCCTTAAATTCTTAATTGCAAAATTTAATATATTTCTTGTAATATTATATTTGATGCATCATGTTTCCTCGACCGAGGACTAACGGATTGAATAATAAATCTAAATCTAAAGTTATATAAGTCTAATTATAAACTTTCAGTTGAGAAACATTCTGTTTTTAACAAAGCACAATCCTAATTTTGACTATACCAATGCCAGAAAACTGGACTTTGAAAAAACTATAATGCCAGAATCATCTAAGAAATGGTAAGTATTTACTCTAAATGTGCGGAGTCACACAAATACATTAAGTAGAATCTAGGGCCCCTTACTTTATGTTTGAGATCCTATCTTTGGTTTCCTATAAGTGGCATTTTCCTGCTAGTCTGCAGTTGAATTTAATTAAATGTACTTGAGAAAGTTTGGCAATCGGTGGAGAAAACGTTGTACTAGAAAATATTGTCTGTATCTGGGCAAGTATACGTTGTAAGTTTACGACTTTTAGCTATCACATACTAACCTTTGTGTTCCGCGTATGGGACGGAAATTAGTAAACTAAATAAATGTTTCCTACCTCACTGAAATTTAGAAGTGATACGTACGAATATTAACCCGATTAAAAAGATACACGCAGCATTATTAGTAACTGACGTATAGTCAGAAACAGAAGTCAATATAGCTGACTTCATCGCTGAATTTTTCATTCCACAATGTCTTCATTATTTGTAAAGACGTAATAATGAAAGCTATTGCTGCTATCCTTCAATTACTTAAACCAAGGCGGAGGAGAAAAAGAAAATAAGGTGAAATTTTATTTCACTGAAGTTGGACTCAAAAGGTTTTATCACAAAGCAGCACGCCTACTTAGATACGTAAGCGATAGTTACCGTCGGTGAATCTTTTATGAGAGAGAAATTATACATTGCGGAACTAGATTTACCGGCTATAAAAGAACTCTCGCCAGGGGTATTTACAGTTTGATTTATTGCAAGCGAATTTAAATTGGATACAAGGCTGAGGTTCCAACTGATCCACGTGTAGCTGTCCCACAGTCCTCGCCTCGCCTCCCTTCCCCTCCTCCTCTCTCTCTTCTCTTCGCTCCCCGCCATCACCGTAGTCCATCCCTCCTTCTTCGTCTCCCCCTCTTCCTTTCCCCTGATAACCTTGATTCACGATTCGCGAATACAGCATGCAGTTTGCACATGCAACCAAAAGTGGTTTTAAGCTCCGACTTTTTTTTCCTTTTCTTTTTGTTCGCCCTCGTCGCCTTGGCACGCTTTGATTGCCCTACACGTGCTGAGAGCCTCGGTGACGATGAATGGATCATCTCGTATGTATGCGCTAGATCCACGGGAAGGTCGCGATAGGGAATCTTTCGTCGCTCCTCACACCATCCGTAAAACCTCTTCGGTACGAGAGTCTCTGACAGAGAGCCATTATTCAGGCAAAGAGGAAATGCTGGTTCTGACCTTGGGTCCTCAAGGTTGAACTGTTAATCAGAGTTGCATATATCAGTGGGACAAAAAGCTTCGACGCAGTATCTGCGAAATGTATTACCGTTATACCCCGACAGAGAATTCGAAAGCGTTGTAATGGGATTCCACTTCGCCGAGACATCGCGAACTCCGTGTCGTTTTTTGTGACTGTGGACGTCGTGTTTCAACTCATTGTAACTTCAATGTACGTAGCACGTTGACCTTGGTTCTTTCCCAGTTTCTGGTATTCGCTTGCGTTATAAAAAAAAATAATTTAATTCCCAAACGCCCTACAACAATTTCTTCAGAAAACACGAACTCTCACGTCTTTTTTATGAATCAGTCTGTATAAGAAAATATAACAATAATGCGTCACCCATTTATTGAAATCAGTTCTGTTCTTCAATATCTGTAACCCTACAGAACAAGCACATAAACCAAAAACTCTTCTCGAATCAACCATCGTTTTCAGAATGATAGTTCTGAAATAAAATCTGAACTTGATATTCTTCAATGCATATTAAAACGTCTCATTTCCCCGTATAGGGCCACATACATGTCAAAACGAACAGATATATTTTCAATTATTACTTCAGAAAACATTTGGCCTAGCCAAACCTACTCAGACGATACAAAATAAGTATTTCTTTATATGAAACTGAGCTTTAGTCAATTAATAATAAATAATACCGAGGCTTATTAATAATCTAAACAGTAACTTCACCTCAAACAAACACTTCTCAGACAATACGCCACCTTAAATAAATAATTCGTTAATTCAAACTCCTTCGATTACGTCGTAAACCAAACGGAGCTACGTTCAAAGTTAAATATTATTCAATAGTTTTAACAAAAATGAGATACATATAAAAGCATTTATGTATTTCTGAAATATTTTCGTCGTTCCTGGAACCCTCGTGTAGGAATCATTGGCAATCTATTTTCTTAACAGTTCATCGGTATTACTCGTAATTCACATTACTGTCGTCATCAAAATAGTAGAGCCCTGAGTTTGAAGCCTCACTGTGACCATTCGGATAAACCTACGTAACTGTGAAATGTCTCGGTTTACGCAGAAATTAATTCCATTTTACGAAATGTAAATAAAAAGTTTTAAGACATTTTATACACGCGTTTTGGCGAAAAACTAAAAAAGTAAGGGGTTCTTTGTATTTCTTTCATAAAGCTCAATTTTGGCAAATCATATGTTTCAAATTGTGCTTTAAATGAACTGAAAATATAGCAAAAAACAGTGAAAACCCTTCCAAAATCATCCGCAAAGTTTTATTTACCTGTTTGTCTTTTTAAAAAATTTGTTAATTAGTGGACCTCTACTAACTCTTGGGCAGCGCATCGCAGAAGAGTGGGACACAGTTTTTCTTGTAGCGGTTATAAAATATAAGCTTCATTGATGTAGCAACGCTACGATATTTTTAATAAGCGTAGGGAAAAAGAAAGGTTTTTTGGAGCGGGAGGGTAAAGTAGGGTGGCAACCCTGGCTGTTGGCCTCACTCAGACCTTTCTCCGCTTTTCCTGGCTGTTTTCCTGGAAATGACATATTAAAATTTTGAAAACTCTGGTCTATGATAAACTTTACAATATCCTACTTTAATCAGTTATACAAGATAAAACCGTTTGAATCTTTTTAAAAATACAATATTCTCTTTCCAGAAATTGGTTCATTAATTTAAATTTCACGAATTATTCTACTTCTCTTTTGATCATTTTTCACTACGATTTACATTTAACTATTTTGGTGTTAAGTGTAATAGATTGAGTTGAATACATTGAATAAACAATGAGGACGAAATGGGCAAAACTAATTTTGTGAAGACTTATTTTTACGTAAGACGTTTCCTCTACGCTTCAGCATTACTCAACACATTTTTACCATATTATCTATACATATTATTTTGGCATTAATTTTACAATGTTTTTAGAAAGACAGGTTAAGTGACGGTTATACACTTAAGTGGCTCCCCTATAACAGAATATGAAAGAATGGAAATGGGGGAATATGTAAAACAGAGCAAGTTTGAATAAGGTCCCCGGGCAGTAGATCAAGGATCCTTCCTGGTTATTCACCTAAAAGTGCTGCATCACGTAGGTCGGACATTTGGTACTGTACCCACGCCCTTCTGATGACGATTGGTAGACAGGATTACTGTAGAGACGCAACAAATCAAACTGCTTTCAAATGTGTGTGTGGGGGGAAGGGGGGCAGTTTGCTGGCTGGTGCAATGGGATTAGAAACAACTACTCTTCCCGTACCCGTATGCTTGGCATCTGTGATCCCCGTGCATGATGCACCCCTCAAATTACACAAGGTCGTCTCAGTTGAAAAAATTAGCCCTTACGAACTTTGCAGAACTCATCTGGATGGTATTTATGCAGCGTTTTTTTAATTTTACAACGAAATCATGTCTGGACATATTAATAAAGGTCATGGTTAAAGCTGAAGGAGATCTACTAACCGACTTTCTCAGTCAAAAACATTTAATAAAGTAAAAACTGTTGTGGTCAAATTATAAATTCTAATGACTCTGTAATGAATCAGTTCAGACAGGAGGGGAGGTAATAAAAAGTGTTGTACATATTTTTATGACATTTATTAAATGTTTCTACTTAATAAACATAAAAAATATTAGGGGAATTAGAAGAAGACTTGGAAACCATAATATATGGCATGAACGGAGTGCTGAAGAAAGAGTTCAATATGAGGACTAATAGAGGGAAACCAAGGTAATTGTTTGTAGTTTGGAAACAGTAAAATAACAAAGGGTGTTAGATCAGGAAGGGTTATTTTGACGGAAGTTAAGGAATTCTGCTACTTGGGAAGCGTAATAACTAGGGATGGTAGAAGTATAGTAGACATAAAGATTAGGATAGCACGAGCAAGGAAGGCTTTAGCGAAAAAGAGGAATTTATGTTCGGGTAATATGAGTGTGAATATTAGGCAATCGTTGATAAAAATGTTTGTATGGAGCGTGGCGTTATATGGGTGCGAAACGAGGACGATAGGAGCTCCGGAAAGGAAAAGAATAGAAGCCTTTGAAATGTGGTGCTATAGGCGAATGCTGAATATCAGATTGGTGGATAGAGTAACTAACGAGGAAGTTCGAAACAGAATAGGGGAAAGCGAACAATATGAATGACGTTGACCAAGAGAAGGGATACATTAATAGGCCACGTTTTAAGGCACGAGAGTCTTGTAAAATTAGCATTAGAGGGAAGTGCGTCGGGTAAGAACAGTTGAGGGAGGCCAAGGATAGAATGCGCTAAGCTGATTAGGGAGGACGTGGGTTGTGGTGGTTGTAAAGAAATAAAAATGCTTGAGTAAGATAGATTAGCATGGAGGGTTGCATCAGACCAGTCTTAGGACTGAATACCACAACAACAACAACAATAAAAATTTGCAAAATTTATATTTATTTTATACAACGTTCGGAAGACCTTATCAACAACTAAAAACATGTACAATTATAGTGAACAATTAAACAATTAGCCGACCTCCTATGGTATAATGGCTAGTGTCGCTGTCTCACAACAGAGTTCCCAGGTTCGAATCCCGGCATGGGCTTGGATGTTTGTGCCGTCATGGCTACGGAGACCAGGATTAAGACTGCTGAAGAATCAATTCTCTTTCCGCGTATCACTCCAAATTCGAAATGTGCCATGTGAGATGACAGTCCACAGTCGACCAAGTAGGTGAAGGCCCTAAGTGGGCTGCAGAACCAAGGAAGAAGAACAATAATTAAATAATGAAGTTCGCTTGCAACATCAAAATAAATTCGCAATAATATTGGCATTATTTTTTAGTTTTAAAAGATACATTAACTGAAAATTCCGAAAAACTCTACACAGGATCTCTACGTCTGAAACAAGCGTAATCGATAACCTAACTCGCGAGTACGTTGCAACGGTTGGCTTGCATAAAACCTTTTTCGTGATTACAGGCGCAAAAATTTGTGGCATTGTCATCCGTATTTGTTTGGAATTATCGCGTAGGATTTGCAAAATTTTCTGCGTGAGTCATTGCGTGCTTAGTCACTGCAGCCTCTCACGCCACGGGCCAGAAGTCCTGGCTCCTCCTGCTCCTTGCCAACTTCTCATTCCCACATTCTCACGACTCCTTCCCGAGCAACAGCCATCAATTATGATGGGTGAGCTTTGGATTTCAATCCCCATATTACTGTCGGTATACTTACACTCTGTTACTTCCATACATGGATTTACAAATTCAGAAACAATCTGGTAACCATTTGGGTTCGTAATAAGCAGCAATCACACCTGAAACTGCATACAAAAAAACACAACAGAAACTTCACCGGGTACGAATAAATCTCTGGAAATTTTGAATGCATCATAACGCAACGAAATAGATTTTTATGAATGACTTAAAGCGGAAATAATGTATTTTAACTTCAACGACAATTTTATTATAACAAATTAGATGAGACAAATGTCAGCGAAGCGAACAATCAGACACAGAGATACATGAACTCAGTTCCTCTTTATGTGAACCCCAGAAAATAGGTCGAAGATTTCTAGAGTCCATGTTACCGTGTTTATGCCAATTTGAATATTTTAAATGAAAAATTTCAACCAGGTATTATATTCCCCTTTAACTTACATTAAGACGTTACTCAATTATAAAATCAAATAATCAAACACTAAATACCATGAACATATATTACACACACACGCACAAGGAATTTGTCGAAGTTCAAAGTTCACAAATTCAACGTCTCTATGCTTACCGAACACATTCTTCAACATACATCTACATACCGTCAAAATATTAGATTGAATTTTTTTTTCAAATGATTCAAAAACAGTTTGAATCATATACATACCACGGATAAATTAGAAATTATATATTAAACAACTTATAGGCAAAAATTTTAGATTGTCTAAATGGTACATGCAGAACGGTTCTAAAAAATTAATCAAAATTGATTTTCATTAAATTTAGTGACTTATTTAAGAACAATGATTTTTTGCCATAATAAAAGTTATTATTATTAGATATCGTGTTATCAGAACGCATCGCCAGATTTATTATCCTCGTGAGATTAATCCTGGTGGCAACGCCTGCGGTCGTTGGACCCGTCTCAAAAAAACATCTGTTCGTGACGTCGGTAATGATAAGACTTTTTTTTCACTTCAGACTTCTGTACTATTTCCATAATAACTGGTATTAATACTTCCATCAATAATCGACTCTTTCTACTTCACGAATACCGAAATGTATGAACGCGCATAACTTCCGAACGACTGCACCAAATTGGATTATTATTTTTGTTGTTGTGTTTGTTATTGTCAGGAAAAGTTTTTAAAATCACACTTAAAAGATTTTAAAATCTCATCATATGAAAAAATTCTACGGGAAGGTTTCATGGTATACATGCGTTTGAATCTCCAAAAAAGAGAATGCGGGTTAATCTCTTTACGCTCCGAAAGGGCTCAGCGGGTTTCAATGAAAATTTCACTGATCGAAAAACTTAAATTTTCGTCTAGGTTTCATTTCGATACCTTGCAGAGTTCAGAAGATATTAATGTAAATATTTATAAATCCATTGAATTGCCGCGCGATGGCGGCGTGTAAACCAACTGAGAGTTATAAGTCCCGTTAGGCGTTCCTATACTAATCATCCCACTTACCGTATCATTTTCATAATATTTTTGGCAGCGTGAGAGAGAGAGGGGGGCGAGCACTAGGAAATTATCGACTATGGTGTCGAAACCGGTGTAAAATGTGTCGCTGTGTTACATTATAACCTTTAGTATACGATATAAGTAAAAATTCATCCCTTAAGTGGGGAAGAAATTTAATTCTATTACAATACTGAAAATATTTTTAGTCCTGCTATTGTACTGGGAGTATTTTTGACTTTGTCGAGATATTGGGAGTCTATTTGGGTTCCTATTATGACGTTTTAGATGCCGGTTCCGTCATGTGTTGACCAAGAATTACATAACGTACCGAGATAATAGAAAAAAACACACGGGTAACACCGGGTCCCCAGCTAGTATATATATATATATATATATATATATATATAAATGTATGTATTGGGAAGAGGGGGGACTGCTATCCAGAATCCTGTCGGTTGACTTTCAGCAAAGCTTCTAATTTTGAAACTATTTGAATGACCACTAACCATAGTCGGCGTCACAAAAGTGTAATATTATTGTATAGTAGGTACCAGTAACGCACCTCATCCATGGCCGAGAGGTTTGTCAGGTCCCTCCATATAAATAATTTACGATTAATTTTAATTTTTAGATGTTAGGCAACGTAGACGAAACAGTCCTGAGAAAGGTACTACATTTTTATGGTGCGAACTATAGTTAAATTAAAGACACTAGTTGTCGGATTATTATAAGGAATATGTATTTTATACTGAGCATTTATTAATGCACTGTCAAAAGATATACATATCCAGAAAACGTGATAAAATATTCTAATATTCTGTGTGCGATGCTCGACATATTTATTATATAGTTTTGTAGTTAGCACTAACTTGTTTCGTTACACGGAAATGCCACTTCGTTTACCAACGTGACAGCTCATCGGAAAATTCCCATCCAGCGCTGAAGCCAAATTATTAACTCAACCTTTGACTTCAATTCAAATAGCAAACCGATATTATTAGTTACAAATTTTCTGATCTATGAAACTAGTGTATCCAGAAATAACTCCACCAAACACAAGACGAAGAAAGACTGAGAACTTCTTTGATATGAATGAGGCCTTTTACAGAAGTTATCTACGATATGATATAACTCTTACAGTGACAGCCACGTTCTCCAGCATTTGGCTCGGCGAATTTACATGTACGCTGTAAAAAGGAAGAGCGAAGTAAAATGGAAGCTTCTAAAAGACCGGATTCGCCTCAGTAGAAAAGCTGCCTGATACAGAATATAGGTTGACACAGATGCATGGCAGTGACTCGTTGAAGGTGTGTCTGGAAGGCTCACGACTCGCACATAATGCACAATAGCTAAATCTATGACACCGCGTTGTTCCCTGCTCTCGATGACGAAGGCACGTTTCATTATATCGAAGTGAAATCGGTTTGATTGGGCCAATGACATCCAACATAAACGTTATATATATATATATATATATATATATATATATATATGCGCTTTCAAAAATAAATTGAAAAAATACAGGCGTACGACAATTATATTAACTGACGACGTATTTTTCCCACTTGAAGCAGGAACCTTTTTCTTTCAAAATATTATTTTCATTTAGAAAATATAAATTTATATATAAATCTCAGGAAAGAATTCTAAATATTTAAGTTAATATCATACCATAATTATTTTGAAATAATTAAGTTGCAAAAGCGTGCAATTAGAATACTTTCTAGCACGAATTCTAGATCGAGTTGCAACCCTTTCTTCAAAACTTTGCAAATACTTACTTTACCAAGCGTATATATTTATGAAGTATTAAAGTTTGTAAAGCGAAACACTAATTTGTTTCAAACAAATGGCGAGTTTCATGAATACGCGACTAGAAATCGTTCAGCTCTAAGGTCGGACAAGCATCGCCTTGCTCTACACCAGAAAAGTATTCACAATACCGGGATAATTTTATACAACAGCCTTCCGCCAGAGGTTAAAAATAGTACCTACAAAAGCTTCGTGAAGCAGAGTAAAACTATTCTTTAAAATGGCGCGTTTTACTCGGTACAGGATTTTCTTAATCGTCCTTCTAGTATTTAAATCAAGGTTCCTGCAAAAAGTGTTGAATGAGCTGCCTTATAAAATAGCACATCACATATCTTAAAATTTCTATTCAGTTTTTTCTGCTCTTTTGTTTGTTTGCTTCATGTATTGCCTGGAGCTACGACGGAAGGACAGTTTCCTGGTCGCAGAGCTCCAAGTAGTTAAAACTCCATTGCGTGTTCCTCAGTGTGTGCTTGTTTGTGTTTCCCAGTGTGTGTGTGACATCGTGTGTCCGTGTTGTGTTTATATTGACTTTTGTCTATATACACTTTCTTTTACTAATTTATTTTAAGTTTATTTGTCTTTAATTATTTACTTTATTTTGTTCATTTTTAATTTTTAATGTATGACGTATCCTATTTCCTCAATCGAGGATTAATGAAAACAACAATAAATCTAAATCTATTCCTAATATAGCTTTGTCATAATTGAATGATGTATTAATTTATAAGTTTAATTAAATCATAAAATTTCAGTAGGGATTAATAACTGAGTAGCACAATATTTGTTGAAAATATATTAATAATTGCTCAATTTTAACCCGTCCCTGTAGTAAACAAAGGAACTACAGAATAATTTGGAGGTTCGGACATTAATAAAGTAACTTAAGAATGTCTAATGGTATTTATTAATAAAAAAGATTAATATATCAGTTTATTCACAAGTCGCTAAAATTGGATATTGGAAATAAGTATCTCATTTTAAAAGAAAATATTATTTGAAACGCGTTTTTAACGAACTTGATGTAGACAAAAATTACAAAAGAAAGAGTGTAGATATATAGATAAGAAATATATGGCTAAAAATTGTAACTTCTCATGAAATATAAATAAAAATCATTGGATTAAAGATTTCATGCACATGTAATTCACTTAACTTAAATTAGTTATGTATAAGAAATAATAATACATATAATATATTCTTATAAAAATAAAAGGTAGAATAAAATAAAAACTTATAAATGATGTGCTTAAAATAATTTATGATGTTGTTGTGGTATTCAATCTTAAGACTGGTCTGATATAACCCTCCATGCTAACCAATATTGCGCAAGCCTTTTCATTTCCTCATAATTAGGTGAACCCACATTAATGGAATAACAAAAAGTGTTAGATTGGGAAGGGATATTTTGACGGAAGTTAAGGAATTCTGCTTCTTTGGAAGCGTAATAACTAGGGATGGTAGAAGTATAGTAGACATAAAGAGTAGGATATCACAGGCACGTGTACAGTTTGGCCGATGGATGATTTAATGTTATGCCACGTGTAGTGAATTCATATGGGTGATATTTTCAACTAATCAATCTCTATTTTGTGTTTTAATTATGCACTTGTCACTAAGACATGTCTGTTTTCAATCACAAAATTGTATTATTGTAATAATGAATATTTATAGAACTACTCGTTCTTGAGGAAATGTAACTAGATGAAAGTAAAACAATAATATTTTTAATATATTAATGAACAAGTCATTTTTGTTTGTTACAAAGTAATTCTTAATTGATTTCTTGACCATCATGTAATCTCAAATTAAACTTTTTAATTTTTTATGAATTACGCAATGAAATACTACTACTGCAATACAGAAATGCAAAAAAATTAAAATGTATATTGTAATGAAAGGAACTTCCAAAAATTTTATTTAATTTAATTTTTAATTAAAATGAATGGGATTAATTAAATAAGTAAATCCAGTTTACTGAACAAATACATTGAGATTTATTAATACTAATTACACCATGGAGTTCAATTATATACAGAGCAATTTATTATTTAGGGTTCTAAATTTACTCTTTTTCCCAGGGGATTTTGGGCCAAGTAGCAGAGACACGATTAAACGAACGATTGGGTCTGACAATGCATGAAAATGATGTTGATAAATTAGGTGGATCTCACCAGGGTACAAATTTCAAGTGTCCGTCAGGGCTTCACGCAGCCTGCAGTGAGAGGGGCGTCTGAGCGTCGACGTCGGTTATGGTCGATTCGGATTAAGCTGTCGTCGGCGTCTCTCCACTTCCATTCAGAAATCTCAAATATTTTGAAAATACTTTCTGTCCGTCGCCTTTTGCGACGTCCTCCAACTCAACATGTTGCCGCCATCTCTCTCCAACCCTTGTGTCCTCGTGTATTTATTCAGCCGTCTTTTTTTGTGTGCAACTATTTAGCTGCCTGACCAGGGCGCTGTTGCCACCCCCACCTGTCACCTCTCCTCTCACCGCTAGCCCTTGACGAAAAAACATTTAACAAAATAATTTTATAATTGCGATAATGTACACTAGAATATATATATATATATATATATATATAACTTTTTAAAGCCTTTTAATTAGCAAGCCTAGCCCAAATGTTTACCCGATTAAATGTAGTATTTATTGACCGCGATATATGATCATTTTTGGAAGGGAAGTGATCCGTAGAATTTGTATTGATTTTATAAAATAGTTTCTGTTCACTAATATAAAGTCAATAGAAGTCTAGATGATAAAAATTTTAATAGAATGGTAGGATTCATTAAATTTTAAGATAATATTTGCATTAGAGAGTTGATTATACCGAACTATGCCATGTAAAATGAACACGTTTCTGCGTTAGCACCAGAAACATATTTTCTTTGGTCATGTTACAATTATTGAAAGCAACGTTCGTGTATATATTCCCAAACCGATTTAAATTTGTCATTTAAGTTCTTGATTTTTTAAACACGTTACTTTTCCCTACACATAATTCCTAAAATTTCTCAAATTATAATAGTTCTGCTGTAATTTATCTACTAAAAGATAAGGATTTGCCCCTCCAGTTTTTTATAATTACACGGATCAGCAATACTTCTTTCGTTTATTTTTCAAATGTGGATGCAGAGCGAATGTAAAAAAAAATGAAAACAGAAATCACAAAGTGGAAGTAGGGCCCTTTGCTGGTATATATTTTCTTGTAAAGCGTCATTGACCTGTCTACCTTTCTGCCCGCTACATGCATACGTATGATGTACGCAGTGATTACCAGGGATCAGGGTTTTTTTTGGTTGCTCTCTTCTAGACGCGAATAGAAGCGGTTGAACAAAGGCCTCCCTTCCCCGTGAGTATAGATCAATACGTGTCTATTCAGCTAATTACACATTGGGGTTAGTCAGGCTCACAGCCATCGGGGTTCGAACCCGCTGCATGTACACAGCGATCCCCCTACACACAGAACAGAACAAAACAGGTCTGATCAACTGTTTCATTTGATGTCAAATGGAAGTCGGGGAAAAAAGTTCACCGAGCTGTAAAATTCCGCTAGGATTTTTTTCCCCTCTGGGCATGTATGTTAAACTATCCTAACAAATAGTTCGCATTGGCTGATAGATGGAAAATCATGGATCATTTCCCTTGAACAACTCATAAAACGAGCAAATATTTCCATTTGTTGCATTATTTTTCAATTGGAAAAAAGACCACAGTTTTCACATACGTTATGACAATATATTTAACTTTACATTTATATATTTATAAACTCTAATGTTTATCTGTTAATACAAAAACAACGAAGCCAGACAAAATATATACTTACGAGATTTTGCTACTACATTATTACATCCAGGGCAAGTTGTAAAAATTAAACTAATTGGGTTCAATAACAAATCTCTATTGTTCACTCCATTAGCGTTACAAAGATTTGATACTAATGAAAACCTTGTTATATTTAATATATCATTTTTATTTAACCTGATAAAAATTATTGTTGGTTATTTGTAACGTACGATAAATCGCAATATCTAAGACTCAATTCACCTTGTTATATTTAATATATCATTTTTATTTAACCTGATAAAAATTATTGTTGGCTATTTGTAACGTACGATAAATCGCAATATCTAAGACTCCATTCACCTGGGTGGCTGAAAGAGAAAATTACTGACATGTTTTATATAAATAGGTTCTTAAATCGGTTATATTTTGATTCACGTCTAACAATTTCTTTTTATAGAATATTGACTATTCAAGTTGTTGCCCAGGCAACTATGAACAATCAGCCGTTACATTTCTACTCTGTCACGGTCCGCAGCTCTATTCTAACTTCTAGACCTGCATAACGCTACCGCATGTAGCCCGTACTGTCGTTACCTTCCTTGTGAACCATGAAACTCCCATAGGTTCGTCAACTAACAGCCCAGACATTATTAGATCTAGCAATAATCTGCAACTTTCCAGGTGTTTGAAATACTTAAAAATAATATCCAAAAGTATATACACAAAGAAAACTGGGAAACGAAGAAATAAAAGAAAAACACACTATTCTAGTCCCTCTGGAAAGCTTAATATGTAAAGCTAATAGCTACTAATTCCATTCCCTGAATATATTATATATTGGATTTAAATATCAAAGACCATATCCTTTGTAATATCACTTTATTTTCCACTTCACTAAATTTCCTTAAACCTAACCCTATTATTTTTTCTATTAATACATATTATAATTATTTAATCATTTTTTCATTGCATTACACTCAGTTTAGAGATCGCTATCACGTTTGCAGGTAGACTATTCCAGCCCAGAATTTTTCGATTTAGAAACAAAATTTTCCTATATCTGTCCGCTGTTTCCTCTGTCCAATCTGATCGAGTAATCCTTTTTAGAAAAGTGGGAGGTAAAAGAAATCTGTTTACATTTCTCCAGACCGACCGGTTCGTTTTTGTGTGCCCTGAATAATGCAAAAGTCTGGCGCGTTTCCTTCTATTTGACAAAGTAAACAAGATAATTTAGCCAACCTCCTGTGGTGTAGTGATCAGCGGGCTTGGCACTTCTGTTGTTTCAGTTCCCATACTGTGATGTCCCTACACATAAACAAATTCCCATAATGATAGACCTTCAGTTGGTGCGACTAGGAATAAAATTTAAAATAGGACAATTTATCTGAATTTTGTCCAGTGCGAGAATTTGAAACTGTTCTATACCCTAGAACAAGTCGCACTAAAGTTCTATAGGTTACGTCTTAGTCTTAGTCCTTCTGGATCTTTTCCTTAAAACCCAACGTGCTTTTCATCCCTTACTTCTTCTTTACGTCTTGGCTCTGCAACCCGTTCAGAGCCTTGTCCCACCGATTCGACTGCGGACTATCATGACGCATTCCGAATTTGGAGTAATATGTGGTCAGCGTATCCATTTTCCAACAGTTTCCGTGACCATAACGACACAAACATACAAGCTCATGCCAGGATTCGAACCTGGGACCTCTGTGGTGTGAGGCAACGACGCTGGCCATTAGACCACATGAGGTGGCAAATGAATTTGCATACACCCCCTCCTTTTGATAGTCTTTATTAAAAGTTACATTAAAAAAATTGCAGCTGTTGGTTACTTCTATTAATTCTTCCTCTAGCGGGTAATTCAAATTCATACAAACGCTTCTGCTTTGTAAATCAATAGTCTTTCACTTGGAAGCATTTATTTTCATTTTATTTTGCAAGGACCAGATAGTCTTCAGATTTGATGCACTGACGAGATCTGCAATGTTATAGTAACATTGTGCTTTCAAATTTATCGTTTTTCTGTCTGTATTACGCCAAAATTTCAATTTCTTATGAGTTTAACAAATACGAATATATATATATATATATATATATATAATCAATTTATTTTAGCCCGTTACAGTATTTGTTTTGAGAGTGATCTCTTTATCAACATCAGATTAAACCATCTGCGAGATCGATTACGATTTCACGCCACCTACTTTATGAAAACTGAATTTCATCATAATCTTCACGATGACTCGGTTTCTTACTCGAATACATTTTATTTTGTTCCATGTCGAATTAATCGATGAAAATTCAGCGTGCAAGCAAATTTAATACACGGAATACATCAGAACTCAGAAATATGAATTTGAAATGTCAAAAAAATGCCAAGCTACGACGCAATGAACTGGCGAATGTATGGATACGTACGTCAAATGAGACATTCAGGTTGAAATTTTGGGGCTACGTGTTTTATCGTGTGAGAAGACCAAAAAATTAAAAACTGGCCGGGTAATTAAAAACATTCTACCTTTTGACGACAGCGTCAACTATCGGGTGAATCTATAGGTAAAAACAACATAGTTGACCCCCATGGATCCAAGAGAATTAATAAAAATCGGTCAAGCCGTTTAAAAGGAGAACACAGGAATTTTATTTTATATATTTAAGGTTTTATTTTAATAGTTTTTCAATATATAACCCCTTGTTTTAATTAAATATTTTAATTATATTCAACTCACTATTGTACAACTTTTATTTATTAAAATAATAATTAATCGAAAAAACATAGCAATCTAGTTGTACCCTTTCCAGGGTGTAATCATTAAATGTTTATTTTCGTATTTATAAATTACAAAAATCTGGTATTAACGTTTATGTTGTTCTCATACGCTCCTCGTTAACGTATCCTGTGTATGCCTTTAAATTCCGCTTAACTACCACGTTCACCTTAATCTGCACAACGTTTTACACCCTTCTTCTGTTCTTACCCCACAGACTGCCCTCTACTGTTAATGTTACAAGACCTTCATATCTCAAAATTGGTCTATTAATCTATCCCTTCTCTAGATCAAAGCCATCCAATTTTATTCTCTCATCTCTTATTCATCTTAAAAATTCGTGGTTAGTAACTCCATTCACTCATCTGATTTTCAGCTTTCTTCTATAGCAAAACTTTCCTCTATAACTGTTATGCATAACAACCTTTACAGAAGGCAGTCAGCAGTAATTAGAATTGAAGATCCAGAAAAGAAAGCAGAAATCAAGCAAGGAGTAAGACAAGGATGCAGTCTGTCGCCCATGCCATTTAACTTATATATAGAACAGACGATGAGGAAAATTAAAACGGAATATGGAAAGGAATCATACTGCAATGAGAAGAAATAAAAACCCTTCACTTCTCAGACGATATTGTAGTGTTAGGGGAGTCAGAAGATGACTTGGAAACCATAATAAATGGCATGAACATGAGTATTAATAGAGGGGAAAGCAAGGTAATGGAGTGTAGTATGGGAAACTGGACTTACAAAGGGTGTAAGATTGGAAATGGATATTTTAAAGGAAGTTAAGGAATTCTGCTACTTGGGAAAGGTAATAACTACGCATGGTAGAAGTATAGTAGACATAAAGCGTAGGATAACACAGACAAAGAAGGCTTTCGCGAAAAAGAGGAATTTACATACGGGTAATATGTGTAAATATTAGATAATCGTTGCCAAAAGTGTGGCGTGGAAACAATGGAATAACAAAGGGTATTATCTTGGAAAAATGGATATTTTGACGGAAGTTACGGAAATCTGCTACTTCGGAAGCGTAACTAGGGATGGTAGAAGTGTAGTAGACATAAAGGGTAGGGTAGCACAGACAAGAAAAGCTTTCGCGAAAAAGAGGAATATACTAACAGGTAATATAAGTGGTAAAAATGTTCGTATGGAGTGTGGCGTTATATGGGCGTGAAACGTGGACGGTACGAGTTGCAGAAAGGAAATGAATAGAAGCCTTTGAAACGTCCTGTTATAGGATAATGCTAAAAATCAGATGGGTGCATAGAATCACTAACGAGAAAATTCTAAACAGTATAGGGGAAGAGCGGACAATATGGATGAGGCTGACCAAGTGGAGGGATAGATAAATAGGCCACGCTTTAACACACGAGGATCTTGTAAAATTAGCATTAGAGGGAAGTGTGTGGGATAAGAACAGAAGTGGGAAGCGGAGGATGGAATACGCTAAGCATATTAGGGATGATGTATGATGTGCTAGTTATGCGAATATGAAAAGGCTTGCACAAGCTAGTTAACACGGAGTGTTGCATCATTCTAGTTTTAGGAGTGAATACCACAACAGCAAATAAACATAATGCATTATATCTGTAAACGTATGTGTAGGCCAAATATTTATAATGTTGTTGGTGTGAAGGCCGTTGCGGTTTTCGCGTGCGTTGGAGGCAGGGAAGGCCTTCGAATCTGGAGGCCCGTAGGTCAGGCCAGGACAAATTCCGGCCTCATGATAAGGTTAAGTAGAGGAGACCGGTCAACGCTGCTCTCCGCGAACCGGTTGTCAAAAGCAGCTGCTCCTTGCCAGAACGCACTTTTCCTAACAACCAGAAACACGTTACCCACTCCCGAGACGAGATGACCAACACTAAAAACGCAACGTCCCATCGATTTAACCACACTATAAATTCATGACAGCGATGATCTACGAGATCCGCACCCGGCAATCAAGGTCGACTTATTTCAGGATACGCAGTGCAGCCCAAAATAAATCACTCAATACCGCCAAGTTGCTTATTACATCTGATGATTTACATACAGAATGCTCAGGGTATCTACACGACACTTAAATATTGACTAAGCGTACGTATGTATCTCAATGATAACATGTTACGGCAACACCGAGTTAGTTAAAAACTCAACTTTGTACTGTATTTGCCATTATGTACCGACCTTTTTTGTTACATTGTACGTTTGATTTGTGAAATGAACTTAAAATTATGATTACTGAAAATCAACCGGAATAAATTGCCAAGGTTTTGATTTATAAGCTGAATTAAACTTGCATGATGGGATTGTGACACGTCATCACAGTAAAATAAAAATATTCTTCTTCACGGTCGATGTTGTCTGAGACGTGGACGGCTATTTCATGCATAAATAGGGTAAGTTGTGGCTGAACATCAGAAATTTAAAAAAAATTACAATATGGTATATGTCTTAGAAACAATTAACCAGTCTTTAGATCGGAACATTCAGAGATTTTCCTCATCGTCTGTTCTATATATAAGTTAAACGGCATGGGCGACAGACTGCATCCTTGTCTTCCTCCTTGCTTGATTTCTGCTTTCTTTTCTTGATCTTCAATTCTAATTACTGCTGACTGCCTTCTGTAGAGGTTATTATGCATAAAAGTTATAGAGTAAAGTTCTTCTTTAAAAGAAAGCTGAAAATCAGATGGGTTAATGGAGTTACTAACCACGAAATTACAAGATGAATAAGAGACGAGACAAGAAAATTGGAGGACTTTGACTTATAGAAGTGATAGATTAAATGGCCAGTTTTGAGATGTGAAGGTATTGTAACATTAACAGTAGAGGGCAGTCTGTGGGGTAAGAACAGAAGAAGGGTGGAAAACGCTGTGCAGATTAAGGAGGATGTGGTAGTTAAGCGGAATTTAAAGGCTTACAAAGAATACGTTAACGAGGAGCGTATGAGAACAACATAAAAGTTAATACCAGATTTTTGTAATTTATAAATATGAAAATAAACATTTAATGATTACACCCTGGAAAGGGTACAACTAGATTGCTATGTTTTTTCGATTAATTATTATTTTAATAAATAAAAGGTCTACAATAGTGAGTTGAATATAATTAAAATATTCAATAAAAGCAAGGGGTTATATAGTGAAAAACAATTAAAATGAAACCTTAAATATATAAAATAAAATTCCTGTGTTCTCCATTTACGCAGATAAAAAAAAACAAGTGGTTCAGCTGAGCCTTACGAAAAAATTTCTGTAAAAATTAGTTGCAACCCATTTATGTCCAACTCTATACAATTTTGGTTTTTGAATATCAAACAATTTCGAGTGCGTGGGATAAAAGGACGGTTAATAATAATTTTTCTTCGTTTCCAAGGTCAGGTAATAGAGTAATATACGGCAGGTTAACAAATATCACTACGTTTATTTAAATTGTACATATAACCTACAGTATTGATTTGCTGGTTTCGAGGTCTACTATAATGTAGGAGACACCTATACAAAACTGATTAATTTTTGAAGGATAATAAACTTGGAAATATATTACATATTAATCTTTGGTTGTCGACATATCGTCGACAAAAAGAAAATCATTATTCTAGATGGGTTTGACCACAGTATCAATCCTCAAATTTGGAAGTACTCAGGGATGAAATGTAATTGCTCAGCTACGATTCTTGCTGCATTCAGGAATTGTGTCTGTCGAGAGAGAAACGTACAAAAAAATTATCTGACGACAGGAAGAAAGTGTTCCACCAAGAGAACTCTGCGAGTGAGGGGAACACATTCGCGTTTTGTGAGAGAGCACGGAGCAACTTTCTAATTTCCTAAAATACTTGTCCAGTTTTGGTAAGGCATGTGACGGCTACATTTTTGTGCACTTACAAGGAATGGCTGTTGCCAATATAACTACGAATATTGTCTGCATACATGACTCCTTTCGAGAAACGCTTCACGAGGTTGGACGCAAAATTGAAACAATAAATTTAGTGCTTACAAACATTTTTATTTGGCAACTAATTAAGAAAAGCTTCAATATTAGTTTATTCCTGCTTATTGTAAAGCGATGAACTGCAGTAAGTAATGAATAACAATTTAATGGATATACAGAAGAAACGTCGGAAACAAATTGGAAGTCATTAAAAGCCAGTAAGATCCATAAGTCAATACGTTGACTTCAACGTATTGAAAAGTCAAGAGAAGATACAAAATCAACTTATCTATAGTAAGAACTAAACATACAAAAGTGACAAAACCTTACATTATAACGCCGATATGTGCAACATCCAGATTACAGTTGAACACCTGATAAAGAACTGTCCGAAATTTGAGGAATAGAGGAAAGAAAATGACATCAACGATTATTGTGCAAGTGGCGAATGCCGTAGAAAATATAATCAACTTCCTTAAAAAAACTAAATTTTACCCAGATTTATAATTGTATATAGAAAATTTAATTTCAAAAGTGTATACGTGTGTGTAAATTTAAAATTGCAACAGTTGCTAGCAACGTTATAATGTAATTTAATTCAATAATTTATTAAGAGTACATTATTATGACATAAAAATGTTGAAGCTCCTTTAGTCATCAACTAAAATAGATATTGAACCTTATTTTGGTTTAATTTAATTAATTATAATATTTATTACAGCTCAAAGTTTTATTTATTGTTTTTACTGTGGCACAACTTAAAACGTGAAAATCAGAAAGTAGGTTCTAAAATTAATTTTTATATAGTATCCAGATTCAGCGATTCTAATTTTTCACTCGGTTGATTCAAAATCTTTTCTTTGAACTTGAATGTGGCTTATTAAAGGCGTTAGTATATTTTATTCTGTGAATGAGTGTCAAAGATAATACACTAATATTAATAATCTCTTAGTGTTTCGGTGCTCTTCAATCCTTTTCCAACCTCAATATATATCTTGAAGCTCTGACAGAAAGTAAAACGCTTTCTAGTCGAATATTTACTTCAATTTCTGACAAATGATTTTTGAATGTCCAGTTAAGATAAATTCTTATTTTATTTTTTGGTCGAAGGTACAAGAGACTCAGATGATCTTGTCATTACAAGTGCTGCTTGTAATAGAATCTAGCATGCTTGATTTTGTCCTAGAACAGGGAACAAGTAACAATTATTTTTAAAATACTCTGACGATCTAACACCTAAACTATGTAACTATCCACTTGTCGATGCGACCTAAATAAATAAAATTAAAAAAAGGGAACAATTAATTTCGAGTCCGCACCAACTAAGATTACTTGCTGGTTCTGGAACTATTTCCGCGTATACGGTCAAATAGCAATTTGTTAATTTTTCACCATAAAATGGCGAGGTACCGGTAATTTTGGTGGCATCGTTAACAATTCTATTTCTATTTTGAGGCATTTTAGTCCGAGACAAAGAGAAAAGACTGTCGCCGATAATTTAACGTGCTTTCTACTCGACTGTGGACAACTGAAAGGTAACATATGTTAGTCATATTTCTGGTACCAGTAAATATTCGTCACTTTCGGTACAAGTACTTTGAACCCTTAACATTAATAATTTACAGTATAATAATCTATTTCATAAGCAACAGTAAATATTTCCTAATTATGCGACCAAAATTTCTATAAATTAATCTAAAAATCGTAATTATTAAAGAACTATAAACAAACTCAAAAACTAAGAATTTTCATATTCGTTTAATTGAAAATTGCAATAAATGTTTAAAATTATACAACACACATAAATTGCTTCATTCTGAGACTTAGATGATAACACACTTATAATTATAGTATATAATCTCCTGCTACGTTCTAAAGGGAAGATTAATCAAATATTTGGCACGATGATTTGCATAACTTCAGAATTAATATTAAGTAAACATAATAATAGATACCTAGAAGTTCGATATTCTTCCATCGAATGTAAGTTCAGAAGACTGTCAAAATTTAATTAATGAAGAAAAATAGACAAAACTGGGGCCACCGTTCAGTGTTCTAACCATTTAAGGTACTCTGTCAATCCCACGTCCATCAGAGTTTCTTTGTCGCCTCTGTGTATATGCCTCTATGCATTCTAAGCGATCTTTAAGAAAGGAAGACATGAAGACTATGGTAATTACTGAACAATATTCCTTCTGCCAGTATTCTCCGAAGTATTTGGAAAAGTAGTTTATAAAAGGCTCGTTGATCACTTAAATAAATATAATACGTTTACCAGCTTACAATTTGGATTCAGCAAAAAAATCTCATCTTACAAAGTTTTTTTCACCCTCACTTATGAAACCTTAACTAAAAAAAATAAAGATAATCATTAGGAATTTTCTGTGGCCTATCCCAAGCTTCTGATTGTGTAGACCATAATATCATTATAAAAAAATGCAGTATTACGGAATAACAGGAATTTCCCATACTTGACCAACAGGAAACAAAGAGTTTTCTAAGGGACACATTTTCTGGACAAATGTTCCATTCAGACACGGGACAAATAAAGACTGGGGTTCCTCAGGGTTCCATTTTGGGTCCGCTGCTGACCTAAAGCAATAAATTCTTCCTCTAAAACTGTTCTCTTTGCAAATGATACTAACATTTTGGTAACAACCAAGCAAAATAGTCTGGAAAATGCTAAAAATAATACACTAATGCAGGTGCTTTAGTGGTTTCAGTTGATTGCTTGACGGTCAATCGTGATAACTCATTTCGTGCAATTTCAGAGAAACAATGCTACATTAAACTGTGTACCGCTAACAACAAACAATTGTGAAATAAGTGAAGCTGAATGCACAAGAGTTTTAGATAAATCTGTAGACAATAAGAAAACTAGACTCGGCAACCTTTGCTGTTAGAATTATGTGAAGTTGTGGTGGATCAAACATAAGAAAATTAGTTCATTCTGCATACTTTCACTCTTTAATAACATACGGTATAATATTATGGGGAATGCATCAGCGAACGACAAAGTTTTTAATCTACAGAGAAAATTTTCGATATTGTCAGGTTCCACTGAAACTATCTTTCAGGGGGCTCTTCAAGAAAATGGGAATACTTACTCTTACTTGCCAGTATATTCAGCCACTGATGTTATTTATGATTCATATCAGTCACCTATTCACAACAAACTTGATACCAGAAAGAAAAATAATTTACACAAGGAAGTCCTTAACTATAATACAAAATGGTTTCATTATAATGCTATTAGCATACATTAAACAGTTAAAAATAAATTCAAACAAGTTCAAACATGTAACTAACTTCATAAATAGCCATTATTTTTACTATGTTTAAGAATTCATAGAGTTGATTGTATCTTAGTGTAGACATGACGATAAACATAGTACATTGTTGAGACACGACTATAAGACACTTTATATGAGATATTAGCAATATTTATCAATATTATATACCAGGAACAAATTATATATCTTCTATTCTCTGTAGTACTTAAGCCTATCTTATTGTAAGTTAAACATAATATGAATGTAAATAGTAACATAGAGTTAATAGTAATTAAGCAATCATAAGAATTTATGTACAATCTCTGACTCGTTCCACATCCGTGAAACTCTACTTCTCTATTGGATCAATGGAATACTACCACTAACCGTACTTTTCGTCAAAAAAATTATTCCATGACCAAACTTTGAGACCATGCTTCCCAGAATGTTTTAAGGTCTATTACTCGCCTATCAAATAGCCGTCGTCTTGGTCCCTTGCCACTTCATAATATAAAGTTGTGACCTCTATTTTACAATCAAACGTCTGCGAGTATCGCAATGTGTCCTGCCTGTTGTCATTTAATATTTCCGCAACCGTTCGACCTACTTCTCACTAATTCTTTACTTGGAGCGATTCATTCCACCATTTCGCAACATATCCGGTTCAATTCTTTTTTCACGTGTTACATTTTTTGATTCACATGTCATTACAGTTTGCTCAAATATTTACAGACCGAGTTGTATTGTGGTCAATCAATTCATTTCTTCCACATGGATTTATGTCTACTCTACTAGAACGTCTTATTACAGCACTCTAAATTCAGAGTGTATAGATCTGTACAGTTTATGGGGAGAAATGCAAGAATTGCGCAACGAATTCAGAGCAATTTAGTGCGGTCGATTTGCTAATAAAAAATTAAAGGCACGTATGTTTGGATTATTTTCAGTATAATATAACTACAGATTTTTCACACAATTATTAGATTAATTGACACGCCAGTCTCTATAGTAATGTGGTGAGCAATATTATTCTATTAATTGAGAAAAAAATTAAGGAATATTTTGGTGAAATAACCTAATCGAAGTATTGTTCAGATATTATTATTATTTATTACTGTAAATTTCCTGCCCCACTCTTTTCCTGTCCTTGTGTTCGTCCTTCATCACTCTACAACTTCTTCTCTCTCCCATCAAGTCATCTAGAAGCTACATTATTCTTCTAACAAGACCAGGAACTCTGCCCAAGAGTCCTGATGATGTGCAGTAAGTAGTTTGTCCTTAGGATGTGTCCGATCCATTTTGCCTTTCCTTCTTCATTTCTTATTATTTTAAGATATATGTATTACAATTCTTACTTACTCTGGAATTTTAATACAAAGATCTTGAGACTTCCATTAAAATTTGTGGTAAAAGAATGGTTTTTGATATTTTCGGAGCATCTGATGAAAATGTTAGAGAACATAAAATGAGTGATTGTGCAAGTCAAACGAGGAAATGTCTAGAAGCTTCCTCATCGGCAAATAGAGGCATTCTTTTGCCAGTTGACATAGACTTAATACTCAGGAAATTACGTTATATTCGACATATCTCTGAGAAAAAATTGTGATCGATATTTGAATTCCAGGTACGTTGACAAGCGTTTCGCAACGTACGGAAACATGCATTAACCAAATCACGCGCGCTCTTGGCCAAGTAAATGAGCCAGCAAAGACGCAATGAAACTTCGTAATGTTCCAATGATACAGAATTCAAAACACACAAACATTTTAGAGAAAAAGTTCGTTCTCAGTACCAGGAACGACAGATCGGGTTTCCCGCATTCGTAAAGCTTTGCACACTCCAAACAAACCTCAGCACTAAAGCATTAACAGGTGCTTCATTTAGAATGAATTGATCATTAATGAACATTATTCGGAGGTCATTCCACAATTAAATGTCTCTCATTTTAATAATTACAGTTGCAATCAATTGCTGTAATGACGAGGCTCTGAAATCGAAAATTATAGGCTTTATGAATCGTCTTGGCCCAACAAATATATAAATATACTTCATTAAATAAAGAACAGCAATAGTCGTTCTTAGATATTTCATATTACTGCATGCAGTCATTTTAAATTTTCATGTCGGACTGAACATCTGGGAAAAATAATTCAAGTCAACGAAGCAACTGTTTCCACTGAGTTCTGCCACTTTTCAAACACACACAATTATATACAATATATTCATTCGTACATAGTCTAGTTGAATAATTTTATTGTATTGGAAAACAATATCTGTTAAGCTAAGTTCACCTATCGCTAGGAAACTGTCTGCCTAATTTCGATGATACTATTTCTTTTTGTAACCATACAACAGGTTTGACCAATATAAAGATGCCATCTTTATTTAACCTATTTAAATTTACCGTCAGTTATAAAAAATAAAACAATTAATGAAATTTATTTATTTATTTATTGAAATTATTAAGTATTAACAACATTTTGGCATAGTTTCATTACCTTCTTCGGGGATTCGTCCTACAGACGAAATATTTAAAATGAATTAAAAACACAAAGAATAATAAATATAAACAAAACTTAAAATTTTGTCGGAAACTAAATCAAACTCACAAATTAACCTACTAACAGACGAATTATTTTTGCCATAAATAAACTAACGTCGGAAACTGTTTTCATCTTCACGTGAAGAAGGCGGAAACAAGTATATGTACACTATTTTATTTTTACGTTTGTTTTTAATAACTCTTTTGTACGCAATTTTACTGACTTTTTTAATTCAAAAGTTTATTAACTATAAAAAAATTTATTTAGTGGTAGAACAACATTTATATACATATTTGTACAGCCTTAAGCTTTGTGTGACAAAAATTTTTGCAACGATATTAAAACCAGATTTATTAAGCTACACACAATTCGTGTTCTGCATAATAATAAATGCTCACATATCAATAATCTCGGATAATGTACCCCCAAGTGCTCACCAGATCAGCGAGGGGGAACTCGCCAACACGGAAAGAGCTATAAAGCTTCTGTTTACGTTCCTGGCCCATAACATGCTATTATAAAATATATAAATGGTTCATATTCTCTTGTAACTATAGTCTGTTAGCATCTTGTCATAAATGTCGCTGAGTGCAAGGTGATAGTATGGAAGTCCCTAATGACTATAATTGATAGTGGGACGTTAAAATTAACTAAAAAAATTATCTTAATGTTATTTTATTGTATAAATACAAAGTCTGACCGAGAAAACGGTTATAACATCATAACAAACCTTTCAGTCTGGGACAGACTGTAGAAGGTACAACAAATATGTATAGAAATATTTTTCTATTGTTAAATAAAAATAGAAGAATAAATTGGCGTATTGAATCACAATTTTGTAATAAAACAGAAAATTTAGAACAGATTAATAAAATAACCACAACTTATTGTTTCTTTGTTTGTAACTTCTTCAGATGCTAATATAGTTTTCGAAAATAATTTACTACATAAAATGTAAAAGAGAAAATTTCTAAATGTGCTCATTCCACACACATTTCATTGCAGAGTGCCTAATTAAAAAAATATGTTTAACTAATTTGTCGTTTGTACTTATTTATGAATTTCAAATACATACAATTATTAAAAAAGGTATGGTCCATAATTATTTTCATTTAAAAAAATATCTGTTAATTTACATTAAATACCTTTTCATATTATACTTATATACAAATTATAAATCAGTAATTTATCAGTGTTATTTTAAAATGTGGACTTTGATTTACATGATTTGATTGCATGAAAAACGAATTTGAGAGGATAATAGAAAATGATAAATATTAAAGAAACCATTCCTTTGGAGAGACAAATTGAAAAAAAGTGAATAAATACCTATTTGTACTTCTTATCTAAGGACGTCGATCAGTAGTAAATATATATTAATTACTACTAATTCACATACAAATATAGTACCCAAACTTTATACGACAATGTACTATATTATATTGAAGTATTAACCATATTTTATGTTAATAAGCTATCAGTTCATATTGGCGAGTTTAATACAACAAACGTGTTTCAAAACTCATATTATTACAAGGTTAAATTTTATGTCAAATTAATAATACCTCCGATATTTCTATAGAGGCAATAATATTTACGATCGAGGCATTGAAAGTAAATTTGATATCTGAAACCTTCAATTAGGCTACATTTAGTGGTATGACAAGGTAACAGCGGCAACGGTCAAGTCGATCTTCGCCTACCACCTTGATTCCTATATTTTATGAAGACTATGAAATTTATCGAAGACAACATGTAAAACCTATTTGTAGCCACGACACTTTATGCGTCGTAAGATGCTCAATTTACGACGTTGGCACATGTTACATTTCCTACTTACATGAACCTCTTAAATTTGGTACAAGCCGTGTAGTAATATATTCTCATATAACACATTGCACGGTTAGTGAAACATTTTAATCCCTTTTACAGAGTAAAAATTTGTAACCCATTCCAACTAATTACCTCATTAACAAAAAAGAGCTCGTCAAGACGGCATAGCGAATACTTAACCAGACTATAAACGAATGTTACAGTTTATTTTACTCCCTCAACGTGAAACCATTGGAAACCAGGAATAATGAATCTCTTACACTTACAATAATATAGCATATTTTCAACTTCCAGTTCTCCTAAACACATAATTCTCTATTTTTAAGGTATGAAATGAATAACTGAAGGAGTGAATTAAAATAAAATTGAGATAGCTGGCGGTCAATTGGTAACCTCATTAACAGGTTTATTATTTTACTACTTCCCATACGTCGACCATGGAGTGGTCAAGCTGAAGGAAAGTAAGATATAAAGTTCAAAATTACCGTTTCTTATTCTGAGTGGCTGTAGAATAGCGAAGCTATGCACAAACCATGTTATCAAGTAATTACTCTCTATATTTACTTTTGAAATTATTGGAAAAGTACATAAATCTTTTCTTGTTCTAAGTTTAATATTTAATTTCTTAATTAATCCCTTCTATATGAATTTAACCGCAGTACCAACGTGGGCTTATTAAATCTAGTAATGGACAGTTTTCCGGTGAAAGATGCATCAAATTAAAATAAGAAATTACTAACATAACCTAGCCTGAACAGATGGCAGTCAGCAGTAATTAGAATTGAAGGGCAAGGAGAGAAAACAGTAAGACAAGGATGCAGTCTGACGCTATGCTGTTTAAAATATATACAGAGTAGGCGATGAAGAAAGTTAAAAATGAATATGGAATCAAAATGCAACGAGAAGAAATATAAACCCTTAAGTTTGCTGATGATATTGTGATATTAGGATAGTCAGAACAAGTCTTGGAAATGGCATTAAAGTGATCCTGGAGGAAGAGTTCAATATGAGGGAAAACAAATGTGATGGCGTATAGTATGGGAAATAGTGGAATAACAAATGGTATTAGATGGGGGAGGGATATTTGAAGGAAGGTAAGGAATTCTGCTATTTGGGAAGCATAATAATTAGGGATGGTAGAAGTATGGTAGACATACAGAGTAGGATAGCACAGGCCAAGAAGGCTTTCTCAAAAAATATGAATTTACTTACGGCTAATTAAAGTATGAAAATTAAGAAATTATTATTAAAAATGTTCGAATGGAGTGTGGCGTTATATAGGTGCAAAACGTGGACGATAGAAGTTACACACAGGAAAGAATAGAAGCTTTCGAAATCTGGTGCTGTAGGAGAATGCTTAAAATCGGATGGGTGGATAGGGTAACTAACCAGGATGTTGTAAGGAGAAATTGTGAAGAGGAAACATTTTGGAGGACTTTGACCAAGATTAATAGGCCACGTTTTGAGAAATGAGAGTCTTCTAAAATCAGCATTAGAGGGAAGTGTGTGGAATAAGAAGAGAAGAGGAAGGTCAAGGATGGAATACGCTATGCAGATTAGGAAGGATGTGGGATGTGGTAGCTATGTACAAATGAACAAGCCGCGCATGGACCAGTCTTAGGACAGATTACCACAACAAGGAAAACAATGGGATTATACCTGAAAATAGAGATCGTCTACAAAGACAAACTATAAAAACACTTCACTTTAGCTTATTGTTTGTCTTTATTTTTAAAATGACCCCCTTTACCGAATTGTTTCTTCCATTTTATTTTGTTAGATTAATGGTCTTCCCTCTTGCGTAGCAGTTCATAAATTTGTCCTCTAACGATCATACTACTGGCGATAGTTTACGAAAACTGTCACTGAGTGACCAATTCTATTTATTTGCGCCATTACGCCACTAACAAGACAGAATGCCGGTGAGATATTTCAGATCGCCAATGAGGCAATCCAAATGTCTATCGCAAATAATTATTTGCGAGTCCGCAGAGTCTTGCTGTGTTTGTAATTTTGATACTGTTCAAACTGTACGGGCAGAATTTAAATAACCAAAAAAATAAAGAAGACGATGGAATATTTTTTAATTTCAAGATAAGGCTACCTTTTGTACGTAACTATATTTTGTCACCATTCGGTACTCTGCGATAGTAAATATGACCAAGAATATAAAATTTTCTAGTTTCTAGATGATTAAACATAATTTTTAATAAACTCAAAATTATTATATTAAAATGTCGACTATATATAACCAAGAGAAAATTTTGCTTTATACTGTTAACAGTTGACTTGAAGCTTTTGAAAATTGTCTGGTGGATTACAGTATTGTTAAGGAAGACCTTATTTTGTATATTTATTTAATTTAACACCATACACCCATTGACCTATAAATCAATTAGAAACTTCTTTTAACAATTCCATTCTTCTTCCTAGACATGCAGTTATATGTTAAAATATTTCTCGTTGTTCTTTTGTTAATAAAATACATAAACAGCATATATGTAACTTGAGAATATTAAATCTTGGTAAATGAGGATTCAATTAAAGGTTAAGAGACTTTAAGAAAAAGCTAAGCATAATTCGACGAAAATGCGACCTTAAAGCATGCTATGCTGCTGTGGTTGAATGACGATGATTTCTTGTAAAAGGAACGTTCTAAGAAATTAGTGGATATGATTCATACTGCGAGCATCAGAAACAGGTAATAGATGTGATCACGTTTGAGGAAACTAATACAAAGGAAATGGGTGTTTAAAATTTGATTAAGGTGGCATTTAAAATATGAAAAGGCCTGTATTGTTTTGTTTTACAAAACCAGGTGATAGTCAAGATACAAGACTTCACCAATATTGGGAGAACGCTGAAAATCAGATGTGGGGATAGGGTAACTAACCAAGAAGTTCTAAGCAGAATAGGGAAAGACAGAACAATTTTGAGGACGTTTACCAAGAGAAGGGATATATTACTAGGCCACGTTTTGAGACAAGAGGGCCCTGTAAATTAAGCATTAGAGGGAAGTGTGAAACGTGAGAACAGAAGACGGAGGTCAGGAATGGAATACGCTAAGCTGTGGAGAAATGAAAAGGCCTGCACAAGATAGGTTAGAATGGAGGGTTGCATCAAACGAGTCGTAGGACTGATTATCACAACAACAATTGGAAGCGCAGGGATCGATTACTGACAGGAGCCTGCGAAACAAAATGTCCTCGATTTTTGGGTTGATCCTATTTGATCCTGAAATGGTATTGATAACAGGGGTATTTTTTCTCAGCAGTTAGGGTTTTTACATCGTAGAAGAGTTAACAGCCTTATTTATTCTTATTTATAGCAGTTTACTATTTCAGTGGCTGTTTTTATCTACAATATCAGAGTCATTTACTTATATGGTTGCGGTAAAACGTAGGTCTTTAAATTAAAAATGTGAAAATTCTTTGGTGATTCTGCAGTGGAGTAACACCAACAGATACAGAAAATTACATGAAAATTAACAGAGTAATTTGCAAATATATACCATTCCATGTCAATTATCACCCTCATCCAATCCTGAGGAAGAATGGATATAATACTAAATATGGTAATATATCAGAATCCTTTTTGGTTATTTTTTAAAAATTATATTGGGGATAACTATTGTAATGCGGAAATATTGAGAAGGCGCAGAATATTTGCGAGGCAATGTTGGCGTATTTTTCGGAAACTGTCAAGGTACGGAAGGTTGCCCGAAGTTTAAAAATGGGAAGTTGTACGTAATTTATGGCTGGGAGACCCTTGTACGCCGAGTTGACAGTGAAATGACAACAGTAGCAGAGCGGACACCAAACTACACAGAATGTTTTTAAGATTTACAGAGTCATGTTATGCTGTCCCAGGAGAGCGGACGAATTAAAATTTTAATATGAAAGAATTGAGGAAAATGTTGTTGGGAGAGAGACAGTAGCTGTGGACTCGTGGTCGAGAAAGGAGGAAATTGTAAGAATATTTTAAAGTTCAATGTGAAACTACTCGGGAGGACGAAAGGAGTATTTGTAAGTGAGACAATATAAGTGAAGTGAAATTAAAATGTGCAGCATTCTGTGTCTGTGAAAGTGGTCTCCGAAGGCAAAGGAAAGGAAGAAATTGAATAACAATCTGGACTACAGTTAAGTCAAGATAAGCTTTAAATCTTTTTGTTAAATAAACAACTAAAATATCAAAGAAATTTAGACCATTCATATAAAGAAAGCCTTAAATTAGAAAACAAACATTACAATATTGCTCTGACTGAATAAGAATGTTAATATAAAATAATTTTTAAAATGTAACCAGTTTCCAGATGATAAAATTAATAAAATAAATTACATATCATGAGTTCGTACAATTAATATTCAGTAAATCCTCAAACAATTCACAAGGCAACAATAGGCTTACTTAATATTGGTTTTAATAATGGACGAATATAACAAAAATTTCAAATGCTTCCGAAAAATATATAAATAAATGTTTCATCTGGAGTCTATGGTTATCTTAATTGGAAAGAAATCACAATAGGTATTTAAAATCTGAATAGAACATGTATACGCAAATGTAACAACACTGCACTATAAAACGGAAACACCATTCTAGTAAGGATGTGGCAGCAAGTGAGTGAGAAGATATAAACCACTGGTTTCATTATTTGCAATTAAAATAGTTTAATCTATGTATCTATCCATCGATCACTCTGTTTCCCTCTCTCAAGTCTCACATACTCCATCCAACGTTATTTTAAATTACAGATTTTATTAAATAATTTTTGTTTATGGAAGAAATATTCGAGTTTCCATTACAATTTGACGGGAACTTTACTTCCATAACTAAGTGCTTTGATTCAGAAGCACGTTTCCGGAACGAATTGTGCTCACAAACCAAGGCGCTGCCGTGTTGAGTAAGATTTTCAAATTAACGTCTTCTGTCTACTTCCATCCTCACGCCGGGATGGAATTCCTGCAATTTTGCGAACTCTATTCTCCAAATGAATGCCACTTCACGTCATTTATGTTTAGTGTAAAATCAGCAGGCAATATGCAGGACATTATGTTGAGGAAAATGAGAAAGACCTGCTAAGAGCCTGAGTTTAGAAGAGAATATTAGCATGTAGGTTGTAATCGTCTACGGGAAAGGAAATCTCCATAATGTAAACAGAAGTAATTGAGAAGAACAGTTTAGGAGAAGTAAATCACGAGCCCGTGTGAGCAGGACTGCAAATTTTGAGCCGTAATATAAACGAGAGGAATTCAGACGAACGTAGAACAGTTTAGAGTAGCTAAATCACGAGAAAGCGTGAGCAGGACTACAAATTAGCGCCCACGGGCAGAGTGGCAACTTGTTTCACTTTCACACTCAGTCGGGTGGTTAATATGAGTTAGCTGGTCCCTGGACTGAAGGCGATCACAGCAGCTCTGAGTGGCCGACTAGTCGTTAAAACAGCCCAACTATCTCCATTCCCATCCATTAGGGTAATTGTGAGGTGCTTTCAAAGTCCCGTTCATATTTCACCCGCAGCCAACTTCGTCGCAAAACTTCGTAGCAGCGGGACCATGCCCAAATACGAACTAGAGCAAGTTTCTTCAGCAACTGGAGACTTCGAAACTCGTCTCCTAGAAAGAGACTATGTAGCTCTGAGACACAACAAAAGTAATCAAACAAACCAGTCGATTTATCCGTTCCACCTAATTTTTATGTATAACAGTGTTACACCAAGGTAATATTATAAATCATTCAACCAAATACCAAGGAGCGTACAAGGATTTGCATGACCAACTTTTAAAATAAAATATTACGATGTTCTTGACTTTCCTGCAATGTTCCCTGTTTCTTTCACGCGCTTCCCAAACAAAAACAACGGTAACTGTTCATGACACGGTTTTCACAAAAAAATTATACATTCTGCCGTTATTAAAGTTAAACTTTGTAAAATAGACCAAGAAAATGTGAATGAAATTAAACATATTTTCTTTGAATTTATATTACTTAGAACAGGAATATTTGTAATCCATTGTTTAAAATAAAGCATTTATTCAAACCTTAAATCGATAGTTATAACAAGATACGGGTTTAAAACGTTAATCAAAGGACTACGTGTTATACTATACAAGCTAGTTTTACAAAGCAAAGTTTGATTTGATTTGTATTCACGCATAAATATTTTATACATAACGGTGCAAGTATAAGGTACACCGTATTTACTGAAAACTATGTAAATCCAAGAGAATTTCTGCAACAGTTGATTATTACTAAAAATAATTAAAATATCATATCTATAAATTGGCTGACAAAATAAAACGTTTTAAGTAGCATCCTGAATTCTTTAATTGCTTTGGAGAGATTGTTGTTCAGTGCTCATCCGGAATTTAGAACACTGCTTTTTCGAGCGGTTGTTTTATTTAAGTTAATACAAAATAGCTGTGCACTGGCGTGTTTGTAATTATTTGTTTGTTTATTTCTTATCACTTTTAGTAGTTCTCTACTATAAATAAATTTGGTATGAAGGAACTTGACGGTTTAGTTAATTATTCTTTTTTATTTAAAGTTTTTCTGTAATAAATTGGTAAAACACAACTAAATACGGAATTTGGTAGCACAAAATCAAGAAGGTTACAGACAGGGTAATAAAACCTAGACAGTTTGGCGCCGGACTAGTTTTTATAGTCTTTGGACTCAGCAAGATCTGACTGTGAGCAGACGTGGTGTTTCCCCAAAACCTAGGTGAGTGGCTTCTCCCAAATACATAAGATAAATACTTTTGATTGGAGAAGATAGAATCCCTGCCACCGAAGGAAATATAAAGATGGGGGGAAGAAAAATTGTTAAAAACGGAGACAACTTGATTTTCTGGAATCAAGCAGTAGACAATAAAGAGTAAGAAGTTGTAAAGTAAGAGACTGGAGATTGCAATTGGCTATGAACATTTGGATAATGGGCGGAAAGCTTGTTCCTGTCCGTGTCGGCAAAGAAGAAAACTAAATAATCAAGGAGTTTACTGTTGAAGTTAAAGGATTCGATTGGTACCTGTACATCTTCTAAACCCCAGCACGAGTTCCAGCGGTGAGTTCAGGTTAAACCTGGAAACGGTAATTACTCAGTTTGTAACATTTTGCCGATACGAAACCTCCAGTCTAAGTATCAAATTTCCCTAAACCTTATTTTAATTGAGCAGTTAAAAATAAAGCACTTTGTCAATGAATCTTGTTCACTTTGCTGAACAATTTTCCTCTGAATTAGGAAATACATTATAGTCAAACTTAAACTGTCATTGGCCTTTTGAGAAGTTAAAACTTAACAAATTCACTCTCCCCAATTGAGTTTTCCATGAACCTGTGAACGTTTGTCAAGAGAAGGTAATTTTATAGACAGAGGTAAGAAGTAGCAAAGAGTATTAAATCCAAAACTGATACAGAAAAATGAAACCTCATACGGAATCTCGAAAATATTTCATTTAACTGGAAGATTTACTAAATACTTTCCAACCTGTTAATATTTTACAAATTGACAGAATTGTAACTGTCAAACACATCTGCTCGGATTTGGTGGTGCGGAGTCAAAAGAAAGGGGACAGTATTTGAGCCAGGGGTAATAAAACCCAGACATCACGGCGCGCCTGGGGTGTTTCCCAACTACGCTGAGATTTGGTGGCATCGGGTGGTGTTTTGCCCAAAAACCTTGAAGGAGAGGGACAAACTGTGACTCCCAGAGAAGACTAACCATAAATGTGGTTAGTTAATATCCATCCCTGCCACCTTCGAGATATTAACTAAAGAAGTGGGGAAGAGGTATTACAAAGGCTTGCAGAGAGATTTTTGAAACGGATTTCTGGACAGATGATTGGAGTTTAGGCAAGGGAGATTGTGGAGACGAGAACTATGGATTGGATGAGATTGGAGGTTGTCGAGACGAGCAGATGATCGACATTATGGGACAGGTAGTCAATTATTAATGTAACTTTTTGCTGATTTCCTATACTGCCAGGTCCGAGTAGATTTTGTGTGTAATATTTTGATCGATGTGAAGGTTCAGTTTAGATATCGAGAATTGTTAGTTTTAAGAAATTTATTTGTATCATTTTTGTAAATATATATGTAATGTTAATTAAGACAGAATTAACGGCTTTAAGTTAAAAATTTCAACATTTTTAATATTGATGTAAATTTGTTTAGTATAAAGTAAATTTTCTTTTTATTATAAAAGCTCATTATTAATATTGCACTAAAATAATAATCCCCCCAAGTTCACAGAAAAATGTTGGATTATTACAAAACGTTACACAATTTTCATTACTAATGGAGTTCTTGGTTAAGACAATTTATTTTGATATTCTTACCTTGCTGAGATTACCTACGTTATACATATATAACTATATTTTACTAATAAATTCACTTGACAATCAAACTTCTTTGTTTTGTGCTCAATATAAACAAGTTGAAAATGAATAATTGCAAATATTCCTATTAGAGTAACTACTTCAATATACTGGATATGAATTAATTAATCATGAATCTGTTACTTTAAAGAGTCTAATTAAATCAAATCCAATGGATAAAACATTGATAATGAAACAAATTACAACTCACTCTTTAAGAGAAATAAATAGACCTAATCTCAATCATAACAATAATAATAAACTTCAAAACAGAGCAAACCCTGTCGAGAGGATCAGATAACACTTTCGTCCTCGAATGAAATACAGGTAAACATCTCACTCGATATTTCTTTAATCTTAGAGAGATTGGCTGTAAGGAGGAAAGTCCGTCTAGTGAAACCGGATTCAGAGATGCAAAGAGCATCTGATCTATCACTCAGGAATAATAATGTAAACTTGGTGTAACATTGACATTTATCTTACTGTATTAAAACATTAAATAAATATACTGTCCAAACATACAGAAAAAGTTTCTTCATTAACAATTTAATTCGTACAATTTGAACTTTGTATCTCAACGCTTAATCACGTGATCCATAAAAGGAATATGTGATATTAATGATTCAAAAATTTCAAAGATCATAAATTTTCCGATTATTTTGATTGCAATCACTACTAATATTTACAACGCCTAGGTTCCAGAGTTTATTTCATATTACACAAATATTTTTAAGTTAATTTCTTCCATGCCTGATGTAATTAATTTCTTGAAAAAAAAGATTAATTCAAAATGACTTTGTATGATATTGAATCATTTCTCGAACTTAAACAAAATAGTCCATACATTGAAATTTATTAATATGTGCAAGATCTCTGAAGAAATCGTAGATTGCAATGTGAGTCAATCATTAGGATCTCGTCATCTTTTTATTGTTCGCCTGGTGTAGTCACAAATTATTTGTAAAACGTAGTGATATATCGTTCAAATTGTATTAAATACATTGTTAAATCTTTCGTGACTGTTTGGTAATTATATTCATTCAAAAATTTGGTATAATTTCAATGGGCACTGTAAGTGAAATGCATGCCATGTTATTAAATTAATCATAATGATTTCACAAATTTGATTCAAATTATTGCTTGTTTTACTTGTATCCAATCAATATTAAATAAATTGTGTCAATTTGTGTGGGTGAAACTGGCCGTCGCTAAAATTTCAACACTGTTCATTCGTTTTTTTGCTAAACCGCTAGAAAATCATTTTTATGACCTGTATCCAAAGTGGAAGGTATTTACAAAGCAATCACTGAGAATAAACACACAAAAAATTCTGGAAGTGAACATGGACTAGCTCAGATGGTCAGAGCAACCGCGCGGTAAGCGGAAAAACCCCCGTTGATTCCTGGGTCCGGCTGAAATTTTTCCTTCTTATCTTCTAAATTTTATGGCCATTGGTAAAATATCAAAAAAGGAGGCTAATACATAACCTCTTCAGAAGACAGGCAGCAGTAATTAGAATAGAAGACAAGAAAGCCGTAATCAAGAAAGGAGTAATACAAGGATGCAGTCTGTCTCCAATGCTGTTTAACTTATATATAGAACAGGCGATGAATAAAGACTTGGAAACCATAATACATGGCATGAACGTAGTCCTGGAGAAAGAGTTCAATGTGAGGATTAATAGAGGCAAAACCAAGGTAATTGAGTATAATAACAAAGGGTGTTAGATGTGGAAGGTATATTTTGAAAGAAGTTAACTACTTGTGTTAGTTGGGAAGCGTTATAATTACAGGTGTGTCAAGAATCGGATTTAAGCAACACCTAATTGTTTTCGACTCCAGCTACATAGTTGTAAAGTAATTTTGTTCTGTTTTTTTTAGAAAGAACGTCGTACATTTCATTTGAAGTAGTAGTTAGTTTGAGATCTTTTATTGCCCAATTACCGCGTATGACGGATCAGGGGAAATTTCAAGGTCGCCGTTTTTGTTAGCAAGTTTTTTTCTCGCTTAAAAATTCTTGGTCTAAGAATCACTTCCGTGAAGGCAGGAGATATTTCGCAAGACGAAGAACGGGCCTCGTGATTCGCCAGGCCTGTCCCAGAGGTGTCGACCTTCACAGAATAACTTCGGTGGCAAAAGGAAGTGTTAGGTAATGCGTTTCGTTACTCCTAAGACACAGTTCATGCTTCTCCTTCCTGCAATAGATTTCTATTTTACAACTGCCATTTACGATGTGGAGCTATTGATGCTTCTTGTTCCCTTTGCTTCGTATCTCTGGGAAACACGTGGCATCCACAGGCAGAGCTGTAGTTAATATGACGGTATCCATTATTACCACAATGTATTCTGTAATCACATATTAAGCATACTCAGTGGTGAGGCTGCCTGTTTATAACCATAATCCTTGCTCAAGCAAACTTTTTTGTACGTGACGCTTAGATTTCACATATCCCACTACTACACAAAAGATTTGTAATCGGGCGAAATTATCACGACACCATTGGTGGACAATTAACAAAGATCAACTTGTCCATTTTTTAAATTAATTCGAGAAAGAAATTACTTCCATTTCAAATCTGTTAATGACCACACCGCTTTGGTTTTAGGAAGAATGTACGGACAAGAGAAGCAATATTAACTTTGCGTACAATTTTAGAAGACAGGATACGTTCATGGCATTTGTAGATTTAGAAAACTGTGTGAACTGGAACACTATTAAGGATTTTTAAAAACACAGGAATAAAATATCGACAAAGAAGGCTTATACATAACCACAACAGAAGGCAGCTAACTGTAATTAGAATTAAAGATCAAGAAAAGAAAGCAGAAATCAAGAAAGGAGTAAAATAAGGATACAGTTGTCGCCCATGTTGCTTAACTTATATATAGAACAGGCGATGAAGAAAGTTAAAACGGAATATGGAAAAGTAATCATACTGCGAGGAGAATAAATTAAAACCTTACGCTTTACTGATGACATTGTATTATTAGGGAAGTTAGAAGAAGACTTGGAAACCATAACAAATGTCATGAACGTGGTCATGGAGGAAGAGTTCAATATTAGGATTAATAAAGGGAAAACCAAGGTAATGCAGTGTAGCACGGGAAAGTGTAATAACAAAGTGTGTTAGATGCGGAAGGGATATTTTGAAAGAAAAGTTAACTAGTTGGGGCTACTTGGGAAGCGTAATAACTAGGGATGGTAGAAGTTTAGTAGACTTAAAGAGTAGGATAGCGCAGGTAAGGAAGGTCTTCGCCAAAAAGAGTAATTTACTTACGGGTAATATAATTGTGAATATTAGGAAATCGTTGCTAAAAATGTTGGTATGAAGTGACGTTACAGGGGTGCGAAACGTGGACGAATGGAGTTACAGAAATGAAAATAATAGAAGCATTTGAAATGTGGTGCTTTTGGAGAATGAGATAGGTGGATAAAATCACTAACTAGGAAGTACTAAACAGAAAAGGGGAAGTGGGAACAATACAGAGAAAGAATATATTACTAGGCCACGTTTGAGACTTGAGGTTGTTATAAAATTAGCATTGGAGGGAAGTGCGTGGGGTTAGAAAGAAGAGGGAGGCCAATGATGGAATACGCTAAGCAGATTATGAAGGATTTGGTAGGTATGCGGAAATTTAAAGGCTTGCGCAAGATAGGTTAGCATGGAGAGTTGCATCAGACCAATCTTAGGACTAAACAGCACAACAACAACATTCACACCACCCTCGGTAATAACTAAAAAAGTTTTCTAGAAGTGCAGTTCATGTGAACTGTGTTATTGATTACAATAAAATTTTTCGATTTCTATAATTATTTAGTTTCAGAAACTGAGCTTTTTGGGTTCATATTATTAAATGCCAGCCGAAAAGCAATGTTATATCAATATCAAACATAGTCACCGAGTTGCGTTCGTACTAAAGACCCGTCTTTACCGTAATATTTTCACCTCAATGTTACTATCATCTAATGTTACTATTTTCCTAAATAACATTATTAATATTTTTGAATCATAAATGCTACGTCCCCACCTGCCTGTATGCCGATGCCAATGTCTTATACTTGAAAGACCTACAGGCACGTCGAAAAGTAACACTTCAAGGGGTGATCCTGAAACAGGAAACTTCCCTTTAATAGGATAGAAAGGGAATTGAAAAAGGAGGGTGTGAAAGGTACATCAAGGTAGCCAAGGGTTGACTAGGGTCCCCGGACTGTAGTGTAAGGAACCTATCCGGTGTGTCGCCTAAAGGTGATGCAGGGAAAACCATAGAAAACTTGCATAAGGTTGGTAGGGAATTTGGTACTACTCCCACGCCATTATGATAACTGGATTTCTGTAAGAACGCATCAAACCCACCTCCATGATTTGATCAAATTTGAGGGGCAGCGTTGTCTGGTCGAAAGGGATCAACGAACAACTCTTGCCATATGCCGAACGTCTGTGACACCCATAAATACACCCTTCAAAGTGCTCAAGGTCGTCTCAGCTAGTGGGAGACTTAATTTAAAAACCTTAGCCTGGGGCCAAGGGTTTAGGGGAGGAAAACCGAGTAGAACAAAGTCAGCGCTAACGGACTTTCCAGAACTCCTCTGGATCCGATTTCAGTTTTTTGAGGGTCGACTAGTTTTTTTTGTTAGCAGTTTACATGAGGGTTATCCTGAAACAGGTAACTACCATTTAACAGCATAGGAAGAGAATTTAGAAATGGGGGAAGGCCCCCAGATAATAGTTTAAGAATTCACCTGCAAGACATGCTGAGAATCCCTAGAGAGCTGCATCAGGTAGGTCGGGCTATTTCTCAGGCAGCTGGACGACTGATCTCATAGAATCAGCGATCAACTTTTACAGTATGCCCGAGATCTGCGAACCCAGAACGTAAACCTCACAAAACAGAACGAGAGGAGGCATCCCCGAAGGTAAGACCCATCATAGCTCTGGAGACAAATACCTGCGAGAGAAGCTCCAAAAGTACCTTGAATCATTACAGATTGCATTATATTGCCAAACCTATACAATTAAGTAGTTTTGTTTATATTAACCTGCTTAACCGTTATTATCAATTCTTATTTTGGACGTGTATGGAACGAAATAGATATTTTAGGGAACGTGGATATTAGCTTATAAAAGTGTGTGTGGAATTAAAAAAAACAAATTAGTAAGAGTTAAAGAGTAGCATTCACAGCCACGGCCAGTTGGGTGTTACGTGATCAAGTTATTTGCTACTCCTAGCTGGACTAATCCTTATTTGTAATCCTTTTTTGCTGATAATTGCATGAAATAACTGAATGCTTATCCAGTAGCCAATTATTTTGTTACTATTAACTCAAGATTATTATTTGAAGGGAAAACTATTGAAAAATAACGGTGCCGAAGCAAAGATTGAATAATTATCGGTTTGTGATGAACCGACGATGAACGCTTTCGAATATATGGAGGATATTGTAAATAAGTTTCCCAGTGTCATTTATTAATCTGAACGACTCATAAGTTTGCAAACGGATGTCTGAATGCGTCCTTTATTCTGCAGCTCTCACATGAGTGCAATGTGATGATGTTTTGAGTGCGTGTCCACAGAAATTCCTTTCAGCTGTATGTGCCGTGTACTCGTTAAAAAGAAGAAGACTTGTTCCTTAAAATATACCGAGTAAATGAACTCGTGGAAGATGTAGTGAGAAGGAACATGAGTAGACCCGTGGTTTATAATGGAGGACGGGCTGCGAGTGTCGGATGACGGGACAGAGAAACCGCGCCAAAAAGTTTGTCAATTTATGAGAGAAAAGACCATGGCAGAACCATAGAAAATATTTGAAGACTTTGGAAATGTATTTTACACCATATGAGGCGGAAGACATCATATTTCGAAAGTCAAACCAAGAATTAGGTGTAGAATAAAGGTAAAATAATTCAATTAGTCACCTAAAACAACTCAAAAACCGTGACAGATTGATTCTCGGTCCAATTCGATTGAAATAATCTGCCTCATAAACATTTTTTTATGCAGCGCTATACTAATCTGTATAAACACAGACTAATCTATTCACACTTAATTTTAAAGAGAAATTAAATGGAATACAGTCATCACAAACAACGGAAATGACTAAATAAATCCAAGAACGTTGTATGATCAAAATTTTACTTTTATAAAATGGTTTCTTTTTTATGTTTCCTGAAATTGTAACTATAACTCGTTTTGCTTTATTTATTCCATATAAAACATACAAATTGAGTTTTGTTTCATATTTCATTCAATTGAATTAGGATTTAAAAGTAGACGTTAATATTTCTGTTGACATAATTACTTTTTTTCGTGGCTTTTCTAAGCAGCTGAAAGTCTCTGTATACAGTAAAATTAATGTCTAAAATAACCCCATATGTATTTGTGTTTTCTTTATAGTTTCATGGCATTCGTAGAATGCAGGGGATTAAAAATAATAAACCAAACAAAGTCTTGATATTAACACCATTTGTATTCTCGTATGACATATTTTTATTTGAAATAATCTTTCGGCTACTTATACTTATAAGAAAGACAAGAATGGAAAAAATGTCGACCGGACCCAGGTCTCGAAACCAGGACTTCCCGCTTTCCGGGCGGTCACTCTACCACTGAGCTAGTCTGAGTTGAAATCCTAGCAATTAAGTTGTGTAGAATGTGATTAGTAAATCGTAGGTGAGCCTAGCTTAGGTTTTACAGGATTGGAGGGATGTTGAATCGGTCCTCGGGACGTCGACTCGGACTAGCTCAGTGGTGGAGTGACGGCCCGGAAAGCGGGAGGTGCTGGGTTCGAAACTTGTGTCCGGTTGACATTTTCCCATCTAGTCTTTCTTTTAAATTTAGCTATTCGTTTTTAAATGAGCTTCAATTGAAGCTTCCTTTGGCATAATTATTATTTTTCAAATCCTATTTTAATTCCTTAAAATACGAGCTTCGAACAATAATATCACATTATTAGTATATCACATATCTATTTTTACAAACACACGCAACACAAGGAAATAACGGCATACGTTAATGTTACAATAGGTTTGCTTCTGTTATATTATATAAACATAAATTTATTTTAAAATATTTCATTCTACCAATCAAAGGATTAGTACATGTTCTTACTGTCTTCAGGTTATTTATGTTGTTTCAACGGTAATAGAATTCAGTCTGTTACAAATTTATCTTTTATAAAACTAATTGATATGAGTACTTTTACTTCTGATACAATTAAATTTTTTTTAAAAACTTATCCCCAAGATAGACGGCATTTTCTGTCAAAGTGATGTCAAGAACAAATCGTACAAAAATTTTAATGAAATGTAACACGAATTATTATTTCACATATTTGCAACAAAAATTGATACGTTTTATTTTAAATTAAATTGTTAAATAAATAAAATAACCAATAACAATCAGTTTTATGAAGGATAAACTTGTAATAGATTAAATTCTGTTATCGTAGAAACAACGAGATGAAACTAAAGACTGAAAGATTTCCCGGAGAGTTAAATTAAGAAAGGCTTCTCAGGTTTCTACCCGGGTAATGTTGTTGATGCAGCGACGATTCGACGGCTCTTACTGGACGATGACTGTGATAATCGTCGAAACATCGCTGTTTCAACAACTTTACCCGGGTGGAAACCCGAGAAGCCTTTCTTAATTAAGGTGATGAACGTACTGAAATATTCTGAAACGACGTAAAATTGAATAAAATATTTTAAGATGTCTGTAAAATCGTCCATTAATTTATTATAGCATATTCAAAATATTTAATAATTAGTTTAAATAATAAGTTCGTAAAAGAAAAGCACGAGTGTCATTAAAGATAAGTTTATTCCACTGAAATATATTTCTATTGTAAAATCCGAACCTATTTTCAATCCTAGATTGCGTAAATAGCTAAAACTCGTGGAAATGGAAGATTTTACAAACAGGTGTCATTTTGACCCGTTTCAGGTGGTCTGAGAGGTCATATGGTCAAAATTGTAGAGAATCGCATTTACAATCGACTCTTTGTCCTCAGAACTTTTCTATAATCCTCAGTTTTCAAACTAAAGAGGACTTAAGTTCCAAATTTGATTCTTTCCTTGTGTTGTAGCTCGGGGTGGCTTCGTCCGCATTGGAAATGAAGATGTCTACTGAAACGTGTCGTTGATACAAAGAGAATATGCTCTCACTCGATTCTTTAAGTTGAGTACGGATTTTTCTAGCAAAAAAAACGAGGTTTTGTTGACATTTTCTCTTTTTCACACACATACACCCAGACATATATATATAGTATTGTTGTTATTGAAGTTTATTTAATTAATACTTTTACCTGTGATGAATATCACTATGACGCAAAAAAAATTATTTACGTATACAGCGTATCGGCGAAGTTTATTATTTCTCTGGGAGTTAGCTCTTTGCCAACGATAGGTTAATTACCACACGAGATGTTTATAATTTAAAAAATATATAGCGTTATAGAAGAAGAATATAGGCAATCTTCGTTCACTTTAAGAGATCTCGGTGAGCATATGGGACACGAAACCTCTCTAGAGATTTTTCACATATAACTTCAGTATATTTAGAAATATGAGCATCATAGGCAGCTTTGGGGCCTTGAGGAACACGTGGGCCAAATTTGGTTGAATTCGGACATGCAGTTTGGACGCACTGATACAGTGAAAAAAGGTTTCTAGATGGTTTGGAGTTGAAACACACGATCCATGTTTTATCACAAATATTATTTTTCTGGTCTTTTCATTTTCTCCGGGTTAAAGTGAAACACGAGTTGCTTATAAATAAGACTAGAAAATACTATATATCTATCTATTTTTGGCTCTACATCCCTTGGTGGGCCTTGGCCTCCTCCACAATCAGCCTCAAATATCGTCCATCCACTTACTCTCATCGTTCTCAGATCCACAACGACATCGTCCATCCATCTATCCATATAGAAAATACTAGAATTTATTAATTGGGAATGGATCATGACATTGTGGGAAACTAGAATAATAAATAAGGAAGTAACTTTGAGTTTTACATGCATACTGGGTTCAAGTGAAAACAAAAGCTTTCTGCATAAATTTCCAGTGTATTCCAAGTACAGAAATTATATTCTAAATTTGAGTAGACCAACGTGCTAAGATTAGACTAATTGTATTAAATGTTTACGTTTGGTCCTGTAAACTGAAATTGAAAATTAATAATATTGGATGTTATAGATGAATTTCTCAGATGAAATGAAAGTAGCTACAAGCAAAATTATACATAATTCAAAGCGACCTTACTGGAGTGGGCGAAAACCATTCAAAAACGGTTGTTTATCGGAGATATGGGAGACTCTTTCTTCGTCGAATGATATGACAGTTTATCTCGGACGTTCTGTTGCCAAGGTCGCAGGCTTTCACTGTCCGATTTTAGATCCATGGACGATATTTCATTGACCACACGGTAACTGACCGTAATTCAGTTCGGCACATCAAATGAAATAAAAAGCGTTTATTGAAAGGCACAAGTCGCTATCGGCCGTGTTTCTAGGTCAGCAAGATCGAGTTCTATCCAAACGTGGCCCCTGTGGCGATACGCAATCAAGTTCTAGCATAGCTTGGCGAGGTTCCACTAATACCCGCACTTATCTAAGAGAGTTAGTTTCCTCTGCTCAAAGAATTCGTTATTCCGCTGCGAGGACAAAAGACACATGCTTGTGTGTCACATCCTACTTAATTTCTTTGCAACGAATGGCCTCCAATCGACCCCTTGAGAAATCAGGTGCCACTCTCGCTTTCGCAACTACACTCATATGATACAATTAAACGGTCTTACCTGTCATAAATTATTCCCATTGCGTGAAACATCATTTCTAAAAATAATAACACTGCATTGATAGCACATCCTTTTACGTCAAAAACAGCATCCGTTTAGACCGTAAAAAGCTTTATCTTTTACCTGAATTAAATTTTTAAAAACATTAAAATAATGCTCGTTGGTATCAAATTTGGTAGGGTTTGTACGTGAAAAATAAATAAATTATATGAAACATTTGGTCAATATTTAATATTTTTCGTCCAAAGAAACCGTAGAAAGCTTCTTCTGCTGTTATAAATTGATGTGTCAAACCTCTGTTCATTTAAGTACGTCATGGTTAAATATAACAATATCGGTTGAAAATGCGGACTCGTGTTCTAATAAGCCCACTATTTAAATAAACACTAGTATACTGTTATATTTGGCTCACTCTAAAATGTTAATCAATTGCGTCAAGGGCAACTACTTTGCGTCATACTAATTTAACTATAATAACGATAAGACCCTGTACAGGAATTTATACACACCCTATGAAAATTTATTCCCATTCAAGTTTTTTTTATTTTGGTACGTGTGTAAACATAGTTTCTTGACAGAAGTCAAAATGTAACTAATGATAATTAATATTTAGCTGTACGTAAATTTTTCAAATCTTATATAAATCAAATGCATATTTTACAGACAATACAAAAATTTTATTCAACTACAAAATTTCACCCTCAATTTTGGAACAAAAGATACAAAGAATATATATGAATAATTTTCCTTAGGATTCGGAGAAAAGGGTGTACAGAAGTTTTGAAATTTTAAGTGGGAATAATTCAATAAAAATTTAATTTTCCAATTTCCAGTTTTAAATTAATTCGTTTAAATAAATTAATAATATAAACTTACATTTTTAAACGTATATAATTAACTTTGACAAGAAATAAAATGTTCAAATATTAAATTTTGAGCCATTGATGGTTACAACAGAAGTCTAACCATAATTTAGGAATACAGTACAAAAATATTTTTAAAATTAATATTGTTTACAGTTCTGAATAACTACAAATGGTCATTAGCAAAAAAACAATTGTATTGTTAGAATTTCTTATGCGAATTTGTGGGAATTAAAATAAAAATGATACATAAAATTAAATCATTATAACGAGTGTTTTAATTGAAGCTATGTGAAAATCACAATGCCAAATGAAAAAAGAGAATCAATTTCAAATATATTTTCTACAGTTAAAATTTAAATTTATTATCATATAATAGTCTTTTTCTAAGATTCTTACTACATGTCAGATATTAAAGTTATCGTGCAATTTTATTAACTGAATAATATTAAATTTAACCTTCGAATAATATTCATTTTTGAGCTTTTAAAGAAACGGTATTATTTATTTTATAAATGTAAGTAGTACACTAATATTAAACTTTGAAATAAACATATTGACTTTTAATTTTTTTCTGAAGCTTAAATCGGTTTACTTCAACTGGTTCCAACATGTGTGATAATTTGACAAAGTTGATCTAAGAATATTCTCTACATAATTGCTTAAGCCGTTTAAAATACATTTACTAAGGTTCTAACAACATTGATCTTAATATAAATCATTACAGTTACTTTATGAAATTTTAAGAAAATTTAAGCAATTTAACTTTACCTGCTTCAAGTTTTCCCCTCGTAAAACAATAACAGAGTGAACAAAGCATTATCTGAAATCAAAAATTAGGGAATTTTAACATGGAAAATAAGAAAATATATAATATTAAAACTGTGACACTGTTTAATATTTATATCTAAATATGCTGTCGCAAGAACACAAGATTAAGAGTAACTGGTTTGAGTTATACTCCAGACATTATCAGGGGAGTTATCAAACGCTGAATACTGTGCAAGTTGCTCTTACAAATGGCGAATTTCTGTGCACTGAAGATAATTCTGGATTGGCGTGTTTTATACGCTGTGTTGTTGGACGGATGCAGGCGAGCCTCAAGTCTCAATGAGTCGTGTGCTAATGTTAATTCGGCAGGTTTCGTGGTTCCAGCAAATTCATCAGCCGTGCAAACACATTACGTAATTGCAAGCAGGATGTGACCTGAAATTGTTTTCGGGGAATTGCTGGTTGACCTCGGCGAGTCCAAATGAATTTCAGTTATCACGGGAGTAAAGATCAAGTATAATTGGTGCGGGGTCCCCGCTGTGCAGCTGATAACGCACTGACCCAGTTGGCCAACGGCTAAATTACAATTACGGCTCTATTTGGTGCACACCTAGCACGGAAAGTGTTAAGAGGGATCGTCGGTACTTCCATTCAATCAATGATTGTGATCTGATGCTAAAGTATCGTCCAATGATCGCTCACAACTGAATTCGAAAATTTCGAGAACTCGGGTTTCATCTCGTGATACTGCAGTTGGTACAAGTAATTTACAAGAAGTAGGAGCTTTAAGGCTTAAAGTTTCCACCATTTGGGGTTATCAATCTGTAGGTGTAGCTACTAATTCTGAAGGATAACTTTATCTAATTTACAACATTTAAATTTATGGAAATTATGGAGTGGATAGCAGTTTGTGATTCAGATGTGAACAGCACATGACAATTAGTTTAGCATCTTATGGATGCAAAATATTAACGAAAAGGAGATAGGAACGACAAAAAGAATTCAAGTTAAGAGAATATCAGTTTGGTTTTAGGAACAAGAGAAGCAATATTGACTCTGAGTCTAATTATAGAAGACGGATAAAAAAAACAGGACTACGTTCATGTAATTTGTAGATTTAGAAAAAACCTTTGATAATCTGAACTGGAACACACTATTCATAATTTTGAAGAGGAAAGGAATTAAATACCGAGAAAAAAGGATTATCTATACGCTCTACAGAAGGCAGTCAACAGTAATTAGAATTGAAGCCAGAGAAAAGAAAGCAGAAATCAAGAAAGGAGTAAGACAAGGATACAGTATGTCGCCCATGCTGATTAAAGAATATCTAAAATAGGTGTTGAAGAAAGTTAAAACGGAATATGCAAAAAGAATCATATACCATGGAAAATAAATAAAAACCCTGTTATTGCCGATGATATTGTAGTATTAGGGGAGTCAGAAGAAGACTGGAAACCATAATAAATTTCATGAACGTGGTCATAGAGAAAGAGTTCAATATGAGGATTAATAGAGGGAAAACTAAGATAATGAAGTGTAGCATGGGAAACAGAGCAATAACAAATGGTGTTAGGTAGGGAAGGGATATTTTGAAAGAAGTTAAGGAATTATGCTTCTGGAGAAGCGTAATAACTAGGAACGGTAGAAGTATAGTAGACATAAAGAGTAGGATAGCACAGGAAAGGAAGATTTCTCCAAAAAGAGGAATTTACTTACGGGTTAAATAAGTGTGAATATTATGAAATCGTGGCGTCATAAGGGTGCGAATCGATAAGAATTGCGGAAAGGAAAAGAATAGAAGCATTTGAAATGTGGGGTTTTTGGAGAATGAGATGGGTGAATAAAATCACTAACGAGGAAGTACTAAACAGAATATGGAAAGAGCAAACAATATAGAGGACGTTGACCAAGAGAAGGGATTGATTAATAGGCCACGTTTTGAGACTTGAGGGACTTATAAAATTAACATTAGAGGGAAGTGTGTGGAGTAAGAACGGAAGTGGGAGGCAGAGGATGGTATACGCTAAGCATATTAGGGAGGATGCATGATGCAGTAGCTATGCGAAAATGAGAAGGCTTGCACAAGATAGGTTAGCATGGAGGTTTGCATCAGACCAGTCTTAGGAGTGAATAGCACAACAACAAACAACAGCAACAGCAGTTTCTCCTCAGAAATTAATTTTAGTTTAATCTAATGCAGGAGCTCGTTACTAATGCTCAAATAATAAAAATGAAAACAGAAAAAAAAATCACTCATTCCAATTAATGACGATTACTATTACCACCGAAGCATAGACCCAATATAATAATTATTAGGCTACATACAATAATGAATTATATGTATACGTTCTCCCATCCACGAGCCTCACAATCGCAACACAGGGTGTTTCAGAAAGAATAATCCGTTTTCAAATATTCATAACTTTTCAGCATTTAAACCTTTGTAATTGAACAATTTATTGTTAATATGAGTCTGTCGAGTTCCTATGGTTTACAGTAAATCTAGAAAGTTTCAATTATAGGCTTCCCGGACGTTCGATCAGACATACTAAACAAAATGATTCACATCACTGACCACCAAAATCAAGGATCCTTCACTCTCAGTGACTTTTTCCTAGTGATGGATTATGTTCTTCCATTCCATCAACAATGGTCGAACTTTGGAACCGCTTAACAACAGCCGTTGAAGAACTCAAGACATGCTCGTTCGAGTGTGGGGGTGAATTTGAATACAGCATAGACATATGCTGACGGACACAAGGCGCACCTTTGAGTTGTTATCTGAGGATAACTTAATTCATTTCCTTTATTAAAAATTGAACATCTTGTATTTTACATTCAAACTTTAAGAAAAAAAGCACGTCCGTTCTTTTAGAAATAATAAAATTGAAAATACCGAAAATGTATTGCAAATTGTTTTAATAATGTACAACTAAAATGTTTTGTTGTCTAAAAAATATTATTCAGCGTAATACGACAGAAAAATTTTGACAACGTTCCTTGTATTGATTTCGATAAAAATAAAAATTACTAGGATGCTTTCATAAGAACTATATAAGACATACGGGAAAGAATTGATTGTGAAAGGTTCTCAACATCTGGGTTACATTTTTATCATAAAAACTTGTCTACAAAATATGTGTTATTGATAGATTATTTTTTTATTTTAAATGTTCTAATATCAGATTTTTTATTTTAAATCGTTTGTCAATTGTTGCCTCTATTTAAAATTATTATTTTTTCGCTCATTCCTGAAATATATAATTTTGTTCATGAAAAATGTAGACACTGGTAAGACTGAATTTTATGATTTCCCCTCCAAATTATTTGCCAATTCTATAAACTCCTTAAACCATTTTTTTGCAAAGAAATTAAAACTTCCTGCCGAATGGGAGAAAGCCAGGACAAAAGCATCCGCATCTTTGTCTCAAAACAGAGGATAGCAGTTTTACATTGCTTAAAATGTTTTGCGGTGAATATTTTCAATGTCTTCTGAAAAGTGGACGCCATTTCATGAGAAAAAGGACCGCCATTTTGATTCGATGTAGCTGATGAAAATTTTACATTCCTAAAATCCGGTTCCTGGGTTTCAATAACGATTTTGTAATAGTTCAACTAAATCTGTACAACCCTTTTCTTATAAAAAATGAACATATTCAGTTTAACAGTCACCGGATTCTAAATCCCTGATTAATACTTGGCAATTATTTTGTAATTCGTTCCTTGTTTTAATAAAATTGATTCCCATATCAATTATTTAACCCAGATTGTCCACTTTCATCCTCAAATATCGCTGCTTCACGTTCGTAAAACGCGAAATTGGGAACTTCAGTGACATGTGAACAATGTTAAATAATTTATTATTTTATCTTAATGAACAGTAAGTGCTCAAAATGTAATAAAATACGGAATTTCACAGTCGAAGTGGATTCATCAGTTATTTCATTTCCATCAAAGTTATGTTTCTTATTCTGATGGAAACGAATTTTAAATTCTGTTCGCCCAACGTCATGTCACATACTATAGTTAAAAATAAACGTATTATTGTCTGAAGCTACGTTTTTATGCATTTTTTCATCAGTTCTGCACTGGTTCCTCATTTACATACAATCGCTTATGACAATGAACTTTTGACCGCGGATTCATGATCACGTTAATGGTGACAAATAAATAATTCTCCATAGAAAGAGATTTTAACTCTCAAAGCAATTCTGAAAAACAAAATCTCGTGGTTAATTATATGGAATTACATTAGCAGAAATACTGTACACCACAGCGTTATGGATATTTGCCATTTTCAGTAGGCGTTAGCATTGGAATTATTTATTCATTTTTTACAGGTCTCAAAATTACAGTTCAACTAATTTGCGAGTCCTAAAACCATGGTTTAAGTACACTCGAGGTTTTTTCCCACTTTGCGCGATTAGTGATACATTGCTTGAAATTGCCTTCACGAGTCGAGTTCATACGTAGCATGCTCAACTTGAGTAATTAGACAGCACTGAAGGCCGCAGAGTTAATCGAAACTTTTAGACCGACACACCGTTGTGCAACACCTTTGCAGTTCCACGCCCGTCAACCAAGAACCAAGTAAAGCCCTGCTGACAGAAGTTGTAGCTTGAGAAACATTCAACAATAATTACAACTGGCCGTATTAGGCGTACAGTTCTATACAGGGCATTTTATACTAATAAATTTATCGCTCATCGTATCTATGTTTAATAAAAATTTAAATAAATACTTCCTACCAATTCATCATTGTTTTCTAATATATTACATCATATTAATTTTAAACAATCACAGACACACTCATGCGCTGACATCAAAGAAAATAACTACAGAGAATTATCACCATGAATGCTGCCCATTTTCGGGTTGCACAATACTGTAAAGTGCGGCTCCATTTATATATATTAAAAAAAGCAGATTAACGGGTAATTTTTAATTCTACAGAAAATTGAATCAACTTTACCTATTGTGTAAATTCTACGTATTAATAGTTATATTTATCTGACTTTGTTGATATTCCTTCCTTCCTCCCTTCTTAGCTCAACAGCCCATTGAGGGCCTGGGCCTACCGAGTAGACTGCGGACTGTCATCATGCATGACACATTCAAAATTCGGAGTGACACGTGGTCAGCGTATCGACTGCGTTGATATTAATATCAAAAGTCATATTCATCATAAATAAATTTAAATAAAAAGTTTAATCAAAATAGCACGACGTACCTTCATTTGAAATCTCTTCAGGGGCTAGTATAATTTTTTTTAATTATTTAATTATTTTTAATAGGTAATTTTTCTATTTGATTAAAATATACTAAACTTCTGTTTAATTGGCTCATTTAAAGGTTGAAATTGAAATAAATTAATTTAATTTAATAACTGGATGCCTTTAGGAGTTTTCTCTCGCAGGCATTTCTTCTCCAGATTGACTGCGGGGCTAACCTGACTCCGTCGGGAATGTCTCGTACTCGGGTTTTTTTCAAAGTTCTCTACTTTGGGAGGTATATGTACTGGGGTCGAAGGCCTTGGGCATAAGGTAAGTGTTTTCCGCTGATTCCATTGGATCAGTCAGCCAACTGCCTCCTAAAACTAGTCGAGACACGGAGGGAATGCTGTGACCCCACAGTAAACTCGTCTCCCGTCATTCAGAATAGCGTGAGAATAGTACCCAATGCCGGACCTACCTTATGCAGGTTTTCTAGGGTTTTCCCTGCATCTCTTTGAGTGAAATACCGGATAGGGCCCATAAACTATAGCCCGGGGGCCCTAGTCAACCCTTGGCTACCTTGCTACCCTTTTCAATTTCCTTCCTATGCTATTAAAGGGGAAATGATTGTTTCAGGATCACCCTCATGTAGCCTGTTACCCAAATAAATAAATATATATTAATTTATCTAAAGCCACGATATTAAATGAAAATGATGTCCAATAAGTCGGAACAATTTTAATCTTAAATATATCCTTCAATAGTTAAATCTGCCTTGAAATTAGTACAAATAGGAAAAACAGGACTTTTGTCCCTAATTTGTGATTTAATGATGTAAAATTGATAGTAGTAGAAAAGATGAGAATTTAATATTTACTTTTGGTATAAATTCTTTTTCGTAATTCATTCTCAACTATTATTATGAATTCTTAAATCTGTGACGGAGCATAGTATTGTTCTATTTTTAATTAAACCATTGAAGTAAATATGGCATATCAAGCTTTTTCGGACTTATTTTCCATTGTATTTATTTATTTTATCGTACTCTAACAAAATATGCATTTGAAAAATATAGTTTCATCACTTGTGCAAAAATAGCATTGTATCCAAAGATTACGCCTGGTAAAGTGGATTTTTTGTTGCTGGTGCAGACAGGTTACATAAGACTATGCAGGTTATGGCCAATTCCCTCTAATAATATAGGAAGGGATTTGAAAAGGAGATGCGGAAGGGAGAGTAAGGTAGCCGAGCGACTCCGAGCTATAATTTAAGTACCTTTCCCGGCATGCGTCAGATAGAATAGGTTTTTGGTAGCTGTCCCACGGTCTTCCTATGACGGGAATAGGGTTTGCAGTGGGGACGCATCATTCCCTTCTCCATAACTTGGCCAGCCAATAGTAATAGCGTTTAAGACCCATTGTATACCCGAGGTCAGCGACATCTCTCAAAATATGCATGTAGCTCGGTTTATGAGAATCTCAATTCAAAAGCGGAGAAAGAAAAAGGTAGTCTTCTCCTGTCCCTTCTGATTTTTCATGTCGTGAACCTTTTCATTTTTAACAAGAACAGTAGCCAACTTAGGGAATCAGGTCGAATTGTTTCAATTGTGGAATACACTGTACCTATTAGTTCTGCAAGAGATTACACCAGAATTATAACACACCGCTTGAAACGTTTAATCTTGCCGAAAGTCCTTACTGGTAATGCACCTGCTCCAATCTCCAAAAGTCTTCCTGAATAAAGGTTCGAACACATTCATCCCATCCATCCGAGGTATACTTCCGTGTTATATTAGTGAAGTATGACGAAAATCTCCAAATAAGAACACCAGAGCTTCTCGTCAGGTTGTCGTTTCCTTTCAGATCACAGGAACATCACCAAGCACATGAGCTTCCTTGAGGGTCATGGTGCATTCAACCCATGCGACTCATTTTCATGACTTGTAGTCTTTCTTATGTTGCGTGTTGAAGATATTCGTATTTGGCGATGTTAAGTGTCAATTCCAAACCGGGCTATTTTCATTACTTCCATTAATTTCCCAGCAATTCTTGATTCAGTACGAAATGAAATTAACTAGAAAACTTTTTTCCTTTGCTCCCAGAATCGTCCAGAAAGCGTAGTTGATCCATCATAGTTTGGTTTCTTTTCCTGGTCTGAGTTTGAATAAGGTGCCAACGGGATAGAATCACTAAAACAATCGTCAGAATCAAGTGGGCGAAAACAATGTTTAGAGTTGAAGCAGCAACGCATACAAGAATGGAACATGATGTACATAGCCTTGCATGTGTATTTTAGGAGTTATCAACAACACGTGATACTCTTCCTCCTTCTCTTAAATAATTTTACTCCCACGCCTGAGCAAAGAACTGTAGTTATTGTAATTCTGGCGTGTTTTTGGACTTGATTTTTATTGATTGTTAACTTTAATAAACATAATATCCAGTTAACAAATGAAAGCTTCTTATGAATCTATACTGAGCTTCAGGTCAGGAAAGTGAAGTAGTGTTCCCTAAAGATACGTGACGGAATCTTCTGACATTTTTATTGGTATTGTAACTCGTTAGCTTCTATGGACTGCTTCTTAGAAGGCTGTGACCTTGGTTGAAAATATAAGCAACGTAAGTTTCCCCCTTTTTTTTGGAATCAGTTGAAAATGTCGATTTAAATATGGAAATACTGTCAGAAATGTTCATCCGTTCTTGTACGTGATAATTCGTACGCCTTCAGTATCAGTCTCCATTCGTTATGCAATTCCCCTCTCTCGGTCAAGGCTGAGGCATTGAATGTCAGCGCGCTCACCATTAGCCCTCCAACCAATGCTCGAATTCGTCATACCTTTTCTCGAAACATTACCTCACCTCTCTACAATCAACTCAAGCTACACATGCCAACAATCACAGGCTCATTCTCCTATTCACTCCGAAATATCGAACTGTTTTAACAATTGCATGTCCCCATAATAATTATCAAAAAAAATTATATTGCCAATATATGTAACACTTTCCAGTAAATTCACTATCATATACGATTACTTCATTCCTTTCAAGCATGGCATGTGAAATATTACTATTAGCAGCTAAAAGTCAAACTGTAGGTTGTTAGCATGACATCATCGACTGTTATAATTCAATCGACTGCATATGCGTATAGATCGAGTTAAAATAACATTAATTAATATTTATCACCGTGTGAACTTGTTATCCCACATAGGAATGCCACATTAATAGAATATGTGTTAAGAATAAATGAAAAATATTCAAATTAAACATTATCTGACAATCTAGATGAATTTTGATAACCAGTTAAGTGATATAACGTTTATTAAATGATTTTAACAATAAAATTTACATTTAATATTCAATACCTAAAATTTCCAACGAATAATTTATTTATCAATGAATCACACATATCATTCCGACTGTTAAGAACTACCGAGGAGTTATTTATTTAAACAAAAAGGAGAAATAACAATGCTATAAATTTTTTTAACAACCAGATATATTTGAAAATGAAACACGCTCAAGACTCAGGTTCAAAAAATTTCTACCATATTTAGTTTCTCCTCTTTGCTTATGATTAATATTGTAAGGAGCAAAGAGGTCCAAAATACCGATATGAAACGTTGTGAGGATTATATTTACAAAAAACAATCGTTATAAATATAACATAATAAATATAATCTACGCAATAAAAAAATTTTCTGGTTTAATTAGCCATAAATCTTTACAATTATAACAGCCGATATTCTCAGAAATATATTTTGATGTCTTTCTCTGAGTTACCGACTTCCTGAGAAGTACTCCAATATGAAACATAACAATAATGTTGTTACTGTATCACAGATAAAATGTAGATAACAATAGATTTGACCTTATTTGAATAGACAAACCTTACAAACTAGAGAAAACTAATTTACAAATTTATATATAGCGACGTTTCGATCATGGCTCAAAATAATGTTTAAGTAATATGCATAGCCAGCATCGAAACTTCGGTATATCTAAATTTGTAAACTAGTTCTCTCTATTTATTAACGTCTGTCTGTCAGAATAAGGTCAAAACTATAGTTATCCACAAACGTTAGCTGGTGTACAACAGATACAAATATTCCGAGGTAAATCTCTCAAGGACACGAACTGCAGTTGTTGGAAAGTTAGTATTTTAAATCACTATTTTGTCTATTTAGTTGAGGATTGTAAATAAAATTAGGCAATAGTGCGTTCAGCAGACATAATCTGTAATTAATTTCATCACCACAGTCATTTTTAAACATGAAATTTGTCCTCACGATTTTACAAACGTAGAAAATTATCGAAGTTTTACATTCTGTAAAGTTTTTCTGCTCTTTTGTTTCACGGATTTACTGCGAAAGGTCAGAATAAGATGCATCTCAGTGTGTGTTTGTGCTCTCTAGTGTGCGAAATTTTAGATTATATCCTGATTATTTTCAGTTAATTGTTACTTTATTTTTTTTATAATTATTTGTTACCGAGGACTTTATTTTTGTTCTTATAATTATATGTTACAGAGGACAAAAAGACACAACAATAAATGTAAATCTTCTACAGAAAGGGAAAATATGTGCCGGAAAGTTTGAAAGTAGAAACTGAAAATAATCTATTCAGATGCGACAAGTACGGCACTTTTTTTTAAGAAAAATACGAGGCACTAGCTGGGTGCGCGGATCTTCACACGGAAATCAAAAAATTTGTTTTCGTTAGGCACTTTGACAACAATTTCGTAACAATACCAGCTCCTTAAAAAATAATGACGTTTCGTTCCTTTTCACTGGAACCTAATCAGGTGCATCTGTTTCTAAGGAAAGGAACGACACGTCCTTCTATTTTCATTACCGTCTTCTAAATTTTTCTAATTAAATTCATTTTCAGATCAATGTAACAATAAAATATTATAAATATTTTTTTTTCAAATGATAGACGACAATTCTTCAACGCCTAAAATTTCTTTGCTACTTGAGAGAAAACCCGTACGGCCGTTTTTCTGTAAACCGAACAAAATCCCAAATAAGATCAGGTATAGGAAGAATTTTGGAGGTGGCAGTTTAATATTGTTTAAAACCTTGCTCCACCTCTATAGTTCGACCATATTAAGTTTTCAAGAAAATAAAGATGTTTAAAACGTACGCAGTTTCGGTTTCCAGGTGGAGGATACAATTTAAAATCACTAATAACCTTGTCGCGCCTCTGTATAACATCAACAAAAAGTTTTACGATTTCAGCCATTGACGATTTTTTTTTAAAAAAAACAAGGGGGAGTGTGACAGAAGTTTAGATGGCACGGATTTTAGAATCTGTTAATTACGATTCAGAAATATTTATCAAAGTCTTTGTATTCTAAGGAATGTGAAGATTCAACTATTAACTCACTTCTTTATATTTCGAATATTATGCTTCAAATAATTTATTTGACTATTACAAGTACCGATTTGATAGAATTGATTCGTTCCCCAGCTTTACAAAACACACCAAACCGGATAGCTTTTTATTCTACGTTAACTTATTTGTCCAGGAAATGGCCCATACTATCATGCTGCAAGCCAGACTTCTGATAAGAGATTTCATTCTCGTTGATATGACAGTGAAAAATACAAGCAGACCTAACGACATCTTTGACCTTGTACGTTTTAATAATGTTAATCGTACCTACTTCCGAAATGATGGTTACTGAGACGTAACCTATGAGAAAGAAGATAGATAAATTTATATTTTTAATTCTGTTGGTTAATTGAGACGTGTGGACACTTCCTGAAACTAAATGCGTTAAATATTTTGTTTTTATTTTAGCATTCCTCTGTAAAGTGCAACTGTGGGAACGGTTGGCTGGTAACAGCTAGAACAGGTGAACTTTAACATTAGCCAAGAAAGGGCTAGCTCTACTTCTAGTCCTTGGCATTCCTTCAAAATTTTGACAAATCGCTATTTGCATGCACAGAGTCCCCTCCCCTTCTCCTTGTCCTAGCTATATTTCCAGCCCAGTATTTCCTGACTTGTTCAGTGCGCCCATAAAACTAGTATGACCAAGGTCAGCAGGATAGGTAAGTCAAGGTGAACATGGAACGCCTGAAATTTGGAAAGAGGAAGCAGTTTCTAGCTGTAACGTAATAGAAAAAGCTGGAAAAAACACATTGAAAGAAACACCGCCTACATATGCAAATTTTTTGAGACGTTGGTAATTTTGAATGTTTTCAGCAGATTACGTAGACTTTTATGGCCCTGCGATAATTCGTAGATAATAAATCTAACCCGGAAAATACATTTGGTATTACTAACCTAGTTTTACCTAAAACTCACTGACAATACATTAACATTGACCTCAAAGAAATTAAGGATTTTTCTAGAAATGTATTTTTAAAAAATGGTAATCAGTTAATTATAAAAAAATGTTATTCCCTACAAATAATTGTTAAACAAAATTTCTTGCTTACAACATTTCTGACATCGACTAAGAATAATAATTACTGAACGCCAATAAGTTAATTCAATCATTTAAAACTTCAGTATAACCTTTCACGACATCAATATTGGAGATATGGCATGCTGCCACCCATTTCTTAATAGAGATTCCTTCCTCTGCAACATGATTATCAATCATATTTCAAATGAAATCGTATCATCAAAGTTCAGTCTTTGTAGAGTTTTCATTTCCCGTAAGCATAAAACATAGATTGAGTAATACAATAGTTATCAGCAAACACAATTGTAAAAAAGACAAACAGCCAAAAAAAATTTACAGAGTTAAATTAACGACAAGTTCACAGAAAACAAGTTTTTAATTCATACAAAGTTTCGTTCTCTCACTTGGAACTTCATCAGGTAAAACTTTCAGGACATTAAATTTTTAAACATACAATTATACATTAATTTGAAAAGAAAATAGAGGTCCAAATATATAAAACTCTTACCCTGAGATGCAACTGACTTGGAGGCAGTTCAGAACACAAATTTTATACATTTGGACCTCTATTTCCTTGTCAAATTGAATGTGTAACTACATAATTAAAAATTTAATATCGATAAGTAATTTACCTGGTGTTCCAAAAGTGAGGAAGCAATGTTGTAAATTTTAAATAAAAACTTAGTTTGTTTGTCAATTGGTCGTTAATTGGATTCTATATCAAATCATTCTCAAATAGACATTGAGTGATAAATTAATAAATAAAACTTTGGACCAATTTCAGACTTTATTTTAAAACAATTTCCAAAAAGACAAAACTTACATTAATCCTAATAACGCAACATATCAAATAAGTAAGGAAATATTGTTTTCCCTTTTTGGAAGTTGTTTTAAGAATAAATCCTGAAATTAGTCAAACATTTTATTTAATACATAAATTAGCCAAAAAAAGATTCTGATAGTTATTTCATTAATATTTACATTAATCTGACTTCAGAATCAAGGATTTCAGAGTCCGATTAGTCAGTAATAACTTTATATTTAATGGAAATATCTAAAACAATGTACTGGTAATTGTAGCATATGCCTTCCCTTTTACTGTAAGCCGCGTTTGTTTGATAATAAATAATCTCTTCAAAATAAATTATTAAAATTATTAATTATGCTCCTGAAGATGTTACAACGAAAGGAACGACATGCCGTGCTATTGTCATTGTTATATACTAAATTTTTCTCAGAAAATTTAATTCTATTTTTTACTAATTTGGTTGTGGGACTCATTTAATCATACGTTCATTAATTAACATACAACTTTAAAATCTAATTGGGCCTATATCAGGCTTGTGAAAACAAAGTTAATAAATTGTTGGGTAAAGAGTCCAATGGTATTACATTAATTTGAAAGATTAAATTAACAAACTGAAATAACAAAGGACTAAACTTACACCACATTTTACATTTATTTTTAAATCACAAATTAAAAGATAATTAGTATTCCTAAACAGAAGTAAAGGCATTGTATTAAATATATTTCAGTCTTCTTACGGTTTTCGTATTGTTTAAACGGAAACTGATTCTTAAGTAATATATATTTATCTTTTAATTCTTCTAACGTTTTTAAAAAGTCGAAAATTTGGTCTGCAAAATTAATTTTTTTATATTTATTTCCCAATTTTTTTCTCTTTGAATGTAGTTTAATTTACTTGAACAGTTTTATCTTCAATTCATTACACTCCTTTCACAAATCTGATGAGTGTCCACATTCGGATGTAACATGATTAATAGAATTATAATTTCAAAAGCTTATTTTGAGCTGCTTTATTTATTCAATTTAGATGTACCATTAAACTGTGCAGACTTCCAGAGGTAATATATTCCATTCGTTCTTTACTGAAGAATCAAAGCACTATTACATACATGAAAAACGCAACCCAACAATAAAGTACACCCTCAATACGCAGAAGATAGAAAAATAAGAAATACGCAATTGAAGAAACTGACAATTTATAAAGCGAAAAATTAAAGTATGGAAATACGTAGATGTAAACGGTCTACCACGTAAATGAGAAGAATGAGCCTTTACATAAATCTGAAAAACTTTAAAAATAATTCTATCAACGGGAAAGAAGAAATAATGTATAATGAGAACATTTTTATAATCCATGTAGCTAATTTATTAGTTTTCATCCAAGCAGTTGTCGGCTCACATTTCTCTGTTTAATCTTGTTCAATGCGATTTAGAAAATATAATAATCTAAAGAAAACTGCGCTGTGTCCTTACAACTATGAAATAAACCTAATTCTATAAAATTACGATCTCTGTTACATCCAACAATTAATTACGTTATAATTCACCACAATTTTGTTCAACACAAGAATGACCTTCGTTCCACGAATCATGCGTCATCGGAACCACAGCTATTCGTATTTCATTAGAATGGTAGATGTATATTGGAAGAGAATCATGTACGGAGATAAATAAAATTCTAGGATTCTGTTAAGAGTGTTGGAACCCGGTGGAAAAAGAAAAAAATATGAACGGATTATATCCTTGAAAACATTTAAATTAGAAGATCTCATTTTATGAAGAAATAATTATAATTTATTTAAGAAAACAACAGAGGAATATATAGTCACAAAATTTACTGTGAATTCTTTTCCTTCATGAGTTAGTATGAATTTCTCTTTCTTCTAAGAGCTGGGAGGCGGAAAATTAATTTTAGGAAGAAACTTTTTGCGTCTCAAGCCGAACAATTTTTCGGCACAAATAATCGAAAACTCTTTCCTTGCATCCCCTTCCCTTAACGGCAGTAACCGAGTTTCATTCTTTGTTACTCGTAAATATACACGTCACTGATACAACGACAGAGAATATTTCACTATCATTAACTTGTCTTCGGTTATCAAGTTTCATGTCAAATTTATTTTTCTACTAACCGTACAAATTAACGCTGAAGTAAACCAATCTTTAATTCATTCACAACAAATAAGATATTTATAATAATAGTTATAATCTTATGGCTTACTTGGGAATCAATCATTGTACGAAAAATTTAATTCAATAAAAAAATCACAACGTTGCGTTCCTATCATTAAAGATGAATGTAATGTTAATCTAAAAATACAATGACAACCATAATTCATAAGCATGAAATATATTTCACACACAACCACACGTAATTTTCACTCCCTGTGAAACATAAATTGATAAATTTTTGTCAAACCAGCTCATATATATTTATTAATTGTATTATATATTATACATTTAAAAATTCTGGTTCTCATTGAATTTTTTAAATTTAAATTAATTTATTATCCACCCGAACAGTTTCCAGCGTTTTTTCTAATAAATTTAATTTTTCTGACTCTGACTGATTTAGTCATTTAATAATTATGATTTACTTCACCGTCAGCTAACATTTTATATTACTTAAATTTTCGTAAGCGTAATTTTGGCAACATGAGAGGGGGGGGGAGCGAGTATTCTAGTCCATTTGTTGTTGTAACAGTTTTGTTGGAGGTCATAGCATTGTTAGTTCTGATAACAGACATGTGCTCGCTTTTAGTTTCAGCTCCACACAAATTTGCAAATCAGATAAAATTAATGGTTTTATAATAGGGTCAAGACTGGTTTCCGGGAACAAAGCCGAGAATGCGCCTCACAGAAGTTTGAAACTGGGAAATGATCCCGGAAAATATAAAATATAATTGATTACTTGGGCATTCAAGTTCCGCGCGAATTAAATACCTTATATGTTTCGATTTTATTCAACTTGTATTTAAATACAATTTTTGACCTATTTCAGATTTTATTTTTAATACAATTTAAAAAGAAACAACGTTTCGGTTTGTATGTGTATTTTTTCAGGTTTTTAACCTAATTATTACCATAAGGTTTAATTATTATATTTATAAAACATAACGCAAATTTTCAATTTTTTAATGTCTCCCAAGGCTCCTCCACAGATGTAGTATTCTGTTTCAAGGCATGAAATCCCAATCGCCTAAAACTTTGTATTACGCGCAATGAAAGTATAAAAACGTTTACGTGCAATCAGCAATAATTCATTTTTATATAACTTCTACTAATTGTTAACCATATGAACACTTTTAATTTTTTCCCAGGCTTTCATTCCTTCTTAATCTTATGTAACCGATCAATCAAACAAAGGCCAATAATAAATAAGGTAATTATCTTGATTGATAATGAAGACATATTTCCCTCGCAACTATGAATATCACTTCCAAACAATATTTCTCATAAATTTCAAGAAAGCTTTTGATGGATTATTAACACTGTCTAATTACGTGAGGTGCGTAATTATGTAAAATAAATTGATTACAGTAATTGTTTGAAAAAAATTACAAGAAAGTAAGTGGTCTCCGTATTCCTCTAAACGTAAGCTGTTCGCCTCTAGTGGGGTTCTTCCTTATAGCTTAATAAGTGTTATTTTTGCTGTGGAAACCCCCATTTCCGCAGCTGCGGGGAAGGTAACCTACTAATAACCGTTGCCACGCGGGGAAAAAAGTTTCCATATTATTGCCTTATTTACTCCTTCCTTAGTGAAACGGAACCCGAATAAATAAATCATTCCTTTCATAGAATACGATAACAACATTCGCTTCAGCAGGTGGAATTTGATTGGTAAATCTTACACGTTCATCTAAATTTGACAATCTGATGTATTATGTTTGTTACTTGTGCAAACATATTTTAAGCATTCAAACAGGCTCATTAAAACAATTACACAGCTGAAGGTAAACACTGAATTTGTGAAGTTGTCTCAACCTTGAGTGTAGGCCTAGTCAATTTCAACAATATATATTTCTTCTTTATAAATGCAGAAAATTTAAGATTTGTGAAGACAAGCAGTAATTGCAATGGTGGACAAAGTTTTCTTCTTAAAAAAAACTTATTAGATAATCTACGGCACTTTTTTATTGATTTCAGATATGTAGTCAGAATTCTTCAATCAGGCACAGTTTTCTTTGTGACAGTTACTTTTTTATAATTTGATTTTCATACGAATTTTTACCTTATATGTTTCGATTTCATTCAACCTGTATTTAGAGAAATTATTTGTAACATCATGCATAATCACCAAAAGACATGGCAGCGCAGGCTCATTCATGTTTTGACCGTGCACAGACCTGTTAATCTGGCATCGACATGTGTCATGAGTATTGAGATGACTGTTAGCTTGTTAGAACGAATATCACTAGTGAAATATTCTCTTCCTTTCTATTTAGAAGTGCATTGTGTTTGTTGTGTTTTATTGTTTTGTCATGTCAAGAAAATGAGTAAATCATGCAGATAATTTCTGTCATATTTGTGGTGAGCTGACCTTCAGGTCTCAGAGGGAAATTTCAGACGATTTGCGAGTGTGTTATGAACTTTACTTTTTCTGTCAAGCGGGTGATTTTGATAAGAGCTGGGGCCAAAATATATGACACGTTTCGTCTGTTAGACTGTTGACTGAGTGGAAAAAACAACAGGTCATTTGCAATTCCCATTATATAAAGGGAACTGAAGGATCATCTAACTCATTGCTATTTTTGTTTATAAATTATAAATCACATCTAACTCAAAATATACAGTTAATTATCCGAATTTTCCATCTGCTATGAGGCCTGTCTTCCACACAGGAGCGTTCACTATACCAATATATGCGAATAAGACTTTAACCTACAACTCTGATTCTGACCTAGCTCAAACTGAAAATGATTCAGATGAAAATAAAAATGATCCTACATATTTAGGTAGTAGCTATTCATCAGAACCATATTTTTCCATTCATCAAGACCTTAAAGACCTTATTCCGGATTTAAAACTATAAACAGAAAGCTCAAGCTTTAACGACCAGACCAAAAACTGGAATCTAAGAAGTTTAACGTAACCGTCATGATGATTTGAAGATCTACATCTATGAATAAAATGGCATTGGGTTTTGTATTGATATTTGTTCTTTTATGGAGCTCTTGGGCATCAACACTGGACAGATGAGTGGCCAAGGTTCATAGACTCGTCTGAAGTTAATTTGAAGGCTGTACTGCTAACATATTGGCACTGACCTTCCGTCATGACCTGTAGCACATGTCGATATGAAAGATAAATATGAAAATGTGGTTGCTGTAACCATCTGAACTAGTCCACATGAAACCACCAGATCCGATGCCACACTCTTACACTCTCGTAAGCCTACAATTTACTTATCACATTCTTCACGACCTTAGCTAGGAAATGAGTGAAAAATGAACATAGTTTAAACTGATCAAAGGTGCATGAATATCAATACCAACAGAGAAGAAGAATTTCTACATCTGAAGCTCAGCCAAAGGACGTGAAACTAGTTTTATAGAAAATCCAATACGAAAAATATGAATGGTATAAACATTATACGTATAGGAGAGTGCTGAAAATCAGATGGGTGGATAGAATCACTAACGAGGAAGGTCTAAGCAGAATAGGGGAACAGCGAACAATAAGAAGGACGTTTAACAAGAGAAAGGAATAGATTAATAGGTCACGTTTTAAGACATGAGGTTCTTATAAAATTAGAATTAGAGGGAAGAGTGTGGAGTAAGAACAGAAGAGGGAGGCAAGGGATGGAGTATGTTAAGCAAATTAGAGATGTGGGATGTGCTTGTTGTGGAGAAATGAAAAGGCTTGTGCAAGATAGGTTAGCATGGAGAGTTACAACAGACCAGTCTTAGGACTTAATACTTCAACAATAAAAACAAAAATTAAATAATTCAAATTAATATCACACAAAACGTCTTCCTGATGGGGAATAACTGAAATAATATTTGAATACAGCATGAAAAATACTTGTATAATGTCGTATCTTATCTCATCAGTACTTTTTTGTAGACCAGTGTTATTATTTTCTCTCCAAGTACAGAGTAAAAATTTCGAATACTTTATTAATACTAAAATATAAAGAAATTTAATTGGTGTGGTTTTCAAAGTATATAAAATAGCTTATAAGAAACATTCATACGAAACGTAATTCACTTATCAGTTGTGTGCAAATGTTAAAGCTATGGGGGACTATTTTTTTGCTTGGAGATATCGCCTTACCCGCATATGTGAAAATTGTACTTTTCTCACCCATTAAAACTGAAGTTTCCCTGAGATAACTTTTATTGTGTATTTAAACTCATTTCAAGGTAATCTACATTTATATAAAAGTATTATACACTTTTTACTAAAGTACAAAGATATATTTTATATCACTTTCGTGAATACCGTAATTAAATATCATTAACTTCAGAAATTTTAGTTTCTGCATCGTAAATAGTTCACTCCGCGTTTGCCGTTCTTGTGTAATGTATATAGACAACTTTATTTTCATCGATAAAGATAGTTTTTCGTATTCAGCATAAAATCAACTATAAATGTTGGGAAAGTCAGTCCTGACGTAAGAGTACAAACTTATAAAATTATTGTCCAACAGAAATCAGTGCAACACGGAACTCGGATGGCTATATTTACCATCCTAATTTTGTGAGCAATTGGAAACTCCGAAATCTACAAGTCAATTTCATAATATGATTAACAAACTTCAAAACTAGAATAAATTCTTACATCACGTTTTATTCAGTTAACATATTCCATATATATGGTGGCAAATTACTTCTAGAATTATTATCAGTAAGAATGTAATATGTATTCCTAATAACAAATAAATTGTTAATATGATGATATAATCATCAATCGGACTGGTATTTATATAATACAAAATATTTAAATAAACTCATTTAACAGACCCTTAAAATATTTATATAAAGTGATTCTGATTGTTAACTGTCTAATAAAAAAATATGTGAATGAGCTTTCGATTTATACCGTAGGTGTTTTCCCATATTATTTCAAATTTAAAGATAGTTCAAAAATTCAAATATACAGGAAGTTTTTAAAAAGTACGATTTGACGGGCATATATTTTGAAAAATTATGAACATATAAAATTAATTTTGTAAAAAAAATCTATAACGTTTGTTTGTATAACAACTCAAAGGTGCTGAATATGTTGCCCTTGAGAAGCATGGCATATGTCTATATGGTATTCAAATTCGTCCCACACACTAGAGAGAGTAACTACTTTCACAACTGTTATTATGTGCTTTCGCAGTTTGTTTCTGAAAATGGAAGAACATAAACTGAGCCTTTAATGAAGCCCCAGAATAAAAAAAACCATTCAATGACTTCCGGTGACCTTGGTGGAGAGTGATGTAAAGCTGAATCATTTCTTCCAGATCGGCAGAGCCATCGTCGAGGAAGACTGTCATTTAAAACACGTGAAACTGATTAGTTTTCTCGTTTTAGCAATATATATTTAAAAGTTGGATAGTTATGTATTTTTAAAATCAAATGATTGTTATGATTATAATTTAACATATATTAAAATTATAACAAGTACAATTAATTTCTGATGATATATCCAAGATAAATGCTTGGTTAGATATTGTCTGTTAAACTTAATTGGAATCTGTTAAGATGATTTTTGAGACTGAAATGTAGACGAAACAAAAGTACATAAGCACAATTGAAAATTATCTGATCTACCTGTAAGATATAACTCATAATTTAGTAATAGCAATAAAAAGAAGAGTTCTTTATAACCTCTACAGAAGACAGTAATTAGAATTGAAGGGCAGGCAAGAAAAGAAAGTTGAAATGAAGAAAGGAGTAAGACAACTATGTTGTCTGCCGCCCATTCGCCATGTAACAGCCATTGAAAAGGGTTAAAAATTAATATGGAAAGGGACTCAAACAGCAAGGAGAAGAAATAAAAACCATAAAGTTTATTGATGGTATAGTGGTATTAGGGAAGTCAGAAGAAGACTTGGAAAATAGGTGCAATACGTGGACGGTTGCAGAAAGGAAAAGAATAGAAGCTTTTTAAATGTGGTGCCAAAGAAGAATACTGAAAATCAGGCGGGTGGATAGAGTAATTAAGTTACCAGGAAGTTCTAAACAGAATAAGAGAAGAAAGACCAAGAGAAGGGATAGATTGATAAAATTAGCATTAGAGGGAAGAGTGTGGGGTAAGAATAGAAGAGGGACGCCAACGATGTAATACACTGAGCAGATTAGGGAGGATGTATGATTTGATGGTTACATTGAAAGGTAAAGGCTTGCGCAGCATGGAGGGTTGCATTAGACCAGTCTAAGGACTGAATACATAACTCCTTAGGGGACTAATTTGTCATAAATCATGTTCATATTGGATATATCCAGAGGAAAAAAATATATTAAGTAATGCAAAAGGAATCCAAATTACATATCACAATGAGAAATTTTAAATAGAAAGTAATATAGTAAGTATTAATTTTAATAAAATGTTGTAAATTAGAATGAATACCTTCAATAATGAATGTTTGCATTCTAGGTTCTACTTGTAATGGTACGGTATTAACTGAAAGACGGTAGCGCCTAATTTTCCGCCCCATTGTTTAGGTTTTTAAATTCAAGATGTTACTAAATTTACGGCAAATTAAGTTTGTTATTGTGTATTGGAGAGGGTTCAAAATTTTTAATTCAGATTACAAGCTATTATTATTTTTCTGAAATTTAGCAGCCCCTTAAAGTGCCGCCTGGGGTGGGTCACCCCCTCAGCCCCCGCCATGCTGCGCCTCTGCTGAAAGCTAATTAGAAAATGCCATTAAAGCACTATAAAATGAGTTTTTACTAGCCTGATATTTTGGGGGATTATTAAACACAGCGTCTAATACTTAAATTAGATGGCTGATTTAATTTTACTGAATTTATGTTTCTCTGCACTGCGTAATAAATTAAGATTATAATTGTGGGTTTCATTAGGAACTGTTGAGCCGGGTGAGAGCAGGCATTGGCTGATATCACTTGATAAACGATGACAGTGAACGTCATCGAAACGTCGTGGCCAATGCCTGCTCTTACCCGGTCGGAAGCCCAAGAGTTCCTAATGAAACAAATACACCGGGAAAACCTGCGATCTTTGATAATATTGGGTGTTATAAATGTTATGTAAAATATTTTTATCCTGAAGCACATCTAAGTAACATCATTATTTCTGTTGCTCAACGATTTAACCACACGTTATTAATAAAAGTATCTGTTCAACACGTTGTCGGCTCGCATGTTATTGTTATTATAACAGCTATATTTTGATCGCAATAAACACGCGACTGACTTGAATTGGTTTCTTGACAGGTTAAGTTAAGCTTTAACCGTGTTCATACGTCGTGGTCACAGCGAACCTGTTGAAGCTGTTTTCACCGCATTCATAATAACCAGGCGATAAGCCATACATCTTTAAATGGTCCTGAGAGCATTATAACTAATTGACAGTATTGAAATATTGAATTGCTGCTCCGATTACCGTATAACTTTCGACATGAAAGGCATTCGACGGGCCTAGAACATTAAAGACGGAGCAAACTATGATGGCAGGTCTTCAAAACGACATAACTCGATTTTCATAAACAGGAAATCGTAAATAATATTCAAATAATGGACAAAAGTCAGAAATGAAACATTTTAACATTTCGTCGCAAGCTTTCGGGACCTCCTCAGTTCATTAAGTAGAGAAACTAAAACAAAAATTACACAATGGTTTTCGTTTCAACATTATTTTACTGATGACTCCATGAAATCACTATTTACAATTTCAAAAGCAAAATCATCCGAGTAACATTTTTAAATAAAACGTGTTTCTTAAGTTTATACTATACCGCTTTTTTTGACATTGAATCTTTCGCTTATGCTACAAAATCAAATTCTCTCACCGTTGTCACACATATTGTTGAAGGTGAAGTGAAACAATGAGGCAATATTTCCTAATCCTCAGCTTTCATTCGCTGAATGCTAGAAGGGCTTCTATTTTAAAAAGATCATAGTATTAAGATTAGGTCATGCGCCATAGACGTCAGTGAGAAACTGGCCGTAAATTTTGTGGAATAATTGACATCTACTCGAAAAATGATTCCCCTATACGGTTAATTAATTTCCTCCGCAATTGTCCTGGTATTATTTACAAAAGCTTAATTTTAATACAAATTCTTTTTTCATAAGGTGTTGAGAACAAAACGATTGGTTGTCTTTTAATTTTTGATATCTTTTGAGCGTTTAATGTTATGTAATAGCCTATTAAGTATAGTAATATTATCATAATGGACTCCTTTCTCTTAATTTGATGGTGTGGTGTTTGTATACCTTTTCTTGTTTAATGGATCCATAATGGATCCTTGTGGAACTCTCAACTTGATTCGTCAGGAATCAGAGTGAAATGTGTTCCCTCAATCGGAATCCTCCAGTGTTATTCCATGCTTCCTGTTACTTAGAGAACCAGATATTGGTGATTCATTACTCCGAAGTAATATAGAACGGAAGACAACGATCAATAAGATAGGTCACAGTAACCTAATTCACATTGTGTTTTATCTCAGTGATTCTAACATCATTTTCAGTTGGTTGGCACATTATGTTAAATCGTACTGGCGGGGAAAAAAACTTTTTGTAAGATTTTAGATGAAACTGGAACAGTGGAACTGGACTACAGTTTACTGAAACTACTGCATTGTCCTAATTGCACTCGAAATTTCGAAAACTTAAAATAAAAACGTTAGTGCTTAAGTGTACAAATTGCAAAAAGAAACAGTCAACATATAGACTAAAGCAAATGCCACACTACGTGTCTCTTAGAAATGTAGCTTTCGTAAGGCGATGAGAAAACTCGATAGCTTTGTCACTTGGTTTATGTTGTGTATCGTTCTTGTGGGTCTCACTTTTTTCATGACCTGACGAAAGCTACAAGATGAGCAGAAACGCTGTGTGGTATACATTTTATTACTAATTAACTGTCTGTATTTTGACTATTTTTTGCAATACAATTTTCCTACTATTTTGCACCTTTTGTCACATCAAATCCAAAAAAAAGTAAACAAAAATTTGTATACAAAACCTTTTCATTTTCGACGGGAATCTACGCAAGATTGTCTCCTCCTTCGACTGAAAATTGAATATTAATTTTATCTTTTATCCTTTTGTCCTTAAACATTAATTGTAAAAGTTTATATATTTCTTGTAATATTATATTTGACGTATCCTATTTCCTAGACCGAGGACTAAAGGATTGAATAAAAAATCGAAATCAGATATTCATTTATCTCCTCCCTTTGCGGAAATTGTCTTCAGACATTTTGATGACGTCTTTTGTATTGCTTCTAGAACTTCAGTTAATCAGTTAAGCAACGTGTTCGACAGTTAAATCCCAAAGCTCCAATTAATCGGCGATATTTAAAATAATCCATTCTTAATTTTCTACATGTTTGCATTCTCGTGAAGGGCAATAAATTACTGACTAATTGGATTCTCAAACCGGCGTTTTCTGGAAGGGTTCTTGATTTTCATTCCAACCAATTATTATTTTAAAACGGTTCTATGCTCTACAATTTGGTTGACAAAGATATTCGCTTTCCTGCCCAAGTTTCCAAAAAAAATAGTAACTTAAAAATTGATGGCCAATTTTTATCCGGTAACACTATCAAGAGTCTACACAAAATATAATGTCCATACAAATTTCTCATCAGGCCTACTGTTTTAAAACGTTCATCCCTTCATAAATAATTTACATTTTTCATTAATTCAAGTATTTGTATCAAAGAACACTGATGTCATACAACCCATTCTCTGCCCTTTAGTATAAAAAAAACAAAATGCGGTATTAGATTTAGATAAATACAGAGGATACAATTTCCTATAAAGACTGTTACATAGGACAAACAAAGGGAGCATTGAAAACTCGACTGAAGAACGTTTCAAATTTGAAAAATCCCAGTGATAAACCTTCAGTTCTCAATAAACACATCAACTCAAAAAACCACGGTCTTGATTGCGAGATTAGTGTCCGAAATATTAGACATTAAATCAGATTTGACATCAATTAATTATAAAACCAATCCAGCAACGTATATGACAGTATTCTGAATTAAACTCTTACTGCACACCTGATGAGGTCCAGGAATTGTGTATAAGTAATTTTTGGCAACATAATGTGCAAGTAATTTTAGTCCTTAATTAAACAATTCTGAACCGACTTCTTGTGTATTTACATATTCAATTAGTGTATTTTCTCCATAATTGAATCTCAATTTTTAGTCTTCTCTTTAAATAGATGTATTACATATTTCCTTCTAAAGAACTGGATCATTTGATGCGCATGCGCCATTTGTAGCTCTGCTTGAACAAGCAAATTCTCAAAATAATTCCTGTTTACAGAGATTTCAGATGTTACTACTAATTTTGTTTCCGTGGTTTCGTTTCGGATCGCGACATGTCCTTAAATTTGTCAGTTTCTTGCTTTTCTTTTATTCAGATTCGGTTTACAGGTTTAAGGATTCTCGGAGCAGTCGGGAGTCCCTGACTGGAAAGCGGATCGGTGAACGCATGCGATGTTCTGAAATCACGCTCCGGTTTGAGGAAGCGTGACAACTTTTTACTTTATTGCAGGTTGTACGCGAAGACCGGTGAAAACGTCAGAGTTTCCTCGTTAGTCGGTTCTTCGCAAATTACCTCCCGAAAGCCGGGGGCGAATTCGCCTTCGACAGCAAAGTCAAGACGTTTATTTGTCAAGGCCAGCAGCAAACAAAGAACCACCGCTCGCAGGCTTCCAACTTTTCTCGCATTCCGACGTTTCGATTTTTTTTATTTAATGTAAAATCGTCTCGCCACTTTCTTAATGTTTCTATGGAATCTGAGGAAACCTTGTCGACTGCGTGTCGCGAACTTAAATTAAATATATCACGTCTCCGGAGGAGAATAACTAGAAAGTAACCGACACATCAGCAGAGGATTTATGTTTCATAACCTCTGAATTAATTCCTACTATCCCATAATAGCAGACGATCAACCCTGTCCTAACCGCAGTGTTGTAAATTTAGCGAACTGTAAAGTCGCGTATAGGGAATTTATAGCTCTCCGGAGACCAGGTAAGCGCAATAGAATGAATTAAGTTGGTTCTTGCCCAACGCAACTCTACAAGGACAGGACTGCGCAGTAGCTTTTGGCACCGCCACACAAATAAACGAGTTAGGCCACCACTTGATAATGCTAAAAAATGTCTTCTCGTACCGATGTGACGAAATCGGTGCAGATCGACTTTCAACTTGGGCGCTGAAACCATTTCCACCGTCCGAACAAAGGATCCTTCGGAGCGACAGAGTCGCTGGCAAATTCGCGTGGATAACGAAGTTCGACGTTTTCGTGGCGATAATGACAACACGGAAAGAACATCACGCTTGGAAGAAACATAGCAGACTAATTTATATGTTGCAGGACGTTTCAACGAAACAAAACGAATCTCTTTGTCGATAGACAAAGAATGTTACGACTGAGGTCACATCAGCCGTTTCAGAGAGATGTGGTGTAATGCGTGTTTTTAGAATTTGTTACGAACACATTTCGCAGTTTTGTTCGTCGACAGTGTTAATTGAAGTCTGAACATATTTTATTGATTTTCGACTTCGCTGAATACCAACTAGGCACGGGACGGTGAGCCTGCGTAGAATTTTCGACTATGTTACTGTCGTGTAGGAATCGTGGCGTCCAAACAACCTCCCAACAAAACCGTCGGAAATTCACGTAAATCCACCATCGCAGCGCGTCAACGGTCACGGTTATGATTTATACGACTTTAACCTCCATGCCATTCATGTTCAAACGAACAAACTGACCACAGTACAAAAACTGCATGAATACGTTTTTCCTGATAATAATTGCTAAATAAAAATCTTTTAGATTGGTAATTAACTATATCATTGTTAAAAGTAAACAAAAACAGCCAACAGTCAGAAAATCACTATATTATTCAATTTATTAGAAACGTTTCGTCCACAATTTTGGGACTTCTTCAAGTAATACGATACATAAACAAATTTTTTATCGTCTTACATTTTTCATAAAGGCAACTTAGAAATATCTTAATTAAGAATAGAGGACCAAGACACAAAAATTTCTCGTCCTTTGACATTTATAACTCAAGATTTCGACTGTTTTAGCGTATATTTTTTAAGTTTACAAATTTCAGACAAATATTGCACTGTTGCATACTATCAACCAAAGTCAACTTATTATTCAAGATTTTAACCGTAATGTTTATATATATTTTTGGAATGCTAAAGTAGTTGTTACAATTTAATTTATTGAGGTTCTTCATCGTAGTTAGTTTTACTAAATAAAGTTTCGGTTAGACGACTGCCTGGAGGTGGGTGCCGAAACGTTTCTATTTTAGACTGGAGCTTTTATGCACTGTCTGATATTAGTGACATAATAAAAATAACACACGTAAAACTAAAAATATTAATTAAATTTTTATTTATATAAAGACGAATAAGGATAACGGTTAAAGCTTCTTTGACTACTAAATTCAATTAATATTAGGGGGGAGGAGAATCTGTTTTACTAATGTTGAATGAATTACAATTAGTTAACTTAAATAAATCTTAATAAAAAAATTAATTTATTTATAGGAAAAGGTGATTAAACTTTTTTCCAAATTCATTAAAACTTAACATCGGTGGTACATAATAAAAAGTGGCACAATCCTTTTTAACTGATAGAAATGATTAAAAAAATTATTTTGTAAATTGTTTAAAACGGATTCCCGAATAGAAAAATGAATCGATTTCCCAATCCGTGTCACTTCATTACCAACATTACGCTGTCCTGAGGTAAAGGCGTTTCAACTCAGTCTTTAATGGCAGCCATCTTAGTCTATTTGTTATAAAGAGAACTGAATTTATTAATAAGTAGACATTTTATTTAAAACTATTACTGCTCCCTTTCTCTCAAGAGAAAAGCGTAAAATTGGGGAAAGGCAGACTGGTGAAATCTAAAACAGCGTGACAGATTGTTGATTATTATTTAAAATCATAGTTAAGTAAAAATACAGCCTATACTTTTACTGCTATTTAATTAATATAAAAGCGACGTTTCGTCTCCCTTTCGAGACTTATCAGGCATACTACAAACATAACAATACAAGTTAAATATGGGTTCTATGTTACAATTCTTTTATTTTATATATATATAACGATTATATATGTAACATATATTGTGTTAATAAAATAGCAATAAAATTATATGCTGACATATTGGTCGTCTTTTTATTTATTATAAAACTTATAGTCAGAAAACTACGTTTAAATCAAAGATGTTTACCAAAAAAATCCTAGAGATTTACTGAAATCTGTAACAGTATGGTCCTTTTAATGTAACTAACCATTCTATTAGCCTCAATAAATGTGCCACTACTTTCATTTAAATGTCAATGTGTTGATAAATAGTGTTTCGGGGAGGTTGAGTTAAAGTAAATACACGGGGAATAAACAAATTATCCAATTTTAGACAAATCTTAACAGTAGTATTGTAACAAAGTACTCTGTGAGGTGCGTGTCTTCTAGGTCTATTCCATGTTACGTCCGTTCGATCGTAGAATTGAGTGGCCTAATAATTTCTTACATCCATAACAGCGTTTCTTTGTAGTTTTCCCTAGTGCGCTGTAACTTGTAGACGTGTGAAGGATTTGCTTTTGTCTATTCGACGGTCACAGGCAAGCAAGACCCCGGAAGCGAGTAGGATAAGTTCTCGGCAGCGCCTCAAATCTTGCTCCGCGGCCAGTTTTCGTTTGTCCTTGGTCATGCAGAATGTAGCAGAGCCACGCCTAGATCACCCGGGTTTTATCTATTTATCTAGAACAGCTGGCCTCTCGACCCGATTGCGAAATTCGCCACTCAGGTCACGCTCGAGTCTAATAGTTAATCCTCGCCCTCTTGCACAACGCACAAAGAGTTCCTTATGCGACATTCGCACGTGGTTCAAGATATTTACATCTGTAACAAGCGCATCCTTGGACGTTAGTTTCTTCCCTAGGGCCGAATTATCAGTTGGCCGAGTGACCTCGTCACGTGTATATGATAAAGTTCGTTCATTCGGAAGCCATGGCGGAATTCAAATCGCAGTTTGACTCGTCCCAGAACGTCCGTCGCCTGTTCGGCGAGACGAGACGAGAGAGACCTGTCCAAACGTCGTTTCTGCCAAATCGATCACGTCTTTGTTAAGCTTCTCTTCCGTATCTGGGTTAAAAAGGCGGAAATCGCGACTGAGCAAACAGATGTGGGGGAACGACGTGTTTAGATTCAATGCGGGACCACAGCTTCAAGCGTGGGACCTGAGACCTTGTTTGTGTTTCGCAATATCAGCCCTCTCCCTCGCTCACAAGGACCTGTCCTATTAGAAGCTAGACCAGCGATCGCCTAGGTCCTAGACAGCACTACGAGAGACCTCTATTGCACATAGCGAGTACTATGCACATCTCTTCCCCACTCTGCCGACACTGAGTTCTGCCAACTGCGAACATTTACCTCCTCGTTGCAGGTCAAATACTCCACACTCACTTTCCAGCTAGTCTGAAATGTTCAATATTCCACGGCTTGCCGAATATGATTCCTCGTGTCAGTGGCGTGTATTCGTGGCGTCGTGTTATTCCAGCGCCACGTTTCTTGCTGACACTGCGACGATGCAAGCGAGTAGTGCAGTTCTGCGAGCTGCAGTCTTAACGGTATGTCCTCAATTTCAGTCTATTCCAGTGTTCCCGTGCGCATGTGGTGTTTTAAAATAGTCGTTGAAGTCACCGAAAAGTTTCGTATCAAACTGTCGAAACTGGTTCTTCCGTAATGACGAAGAACGCCTTCAAGTTCAACGACATGTCATATAGCACGTAGGTGAGACGAATCTTTCTAAATTACTCTTTGGCTATAAACGAAAAACTTACTCATCATTCACTAAACTGGAATCATATATATTCAGAAATTTGTGTATTTATTCGTTTAAATATAAAAACTAGTTCGATTGTAGTCCGCGATCGAAAGTTCTACTGCTTTGAAAAGTGAAATATCTTTACTGCAGTTCTGCCATCTGTCACGATGAATGCCTCATAACAACCTCACTTCCTGTTGAAATATCCTCCATATTTTAAATCACTAACGAAATATACGTTCTTATATTAAAATAAGTAGCAAAATACGAAAGAATTCTAGACTGTATGCTACGAAGTTAAACATATTCTTAATAACAAAAAAATAAAATAAACGAGTTTGGACGTACAGAAATTACGACAACAAAAAATTAACAAAGTTCCATAAATAACCTATCTAAAAATTATTAATCAATATTATGATATTAACACAACTATTGCATTTTTAAATTTCGAGGAATGAACTCGATGTAAGCTATCTAGGTCACGAAGTGCATGGCATCTGTAAACAAATTGGTTGCAGTGCAACCAAATTAAAAGAGGTATTTATAGAAGCCTTAATTCCGGTCTTTAATTGTAAGTCGCAGGAAAGTGTCGTGCTCGTTGCAATTGTGCGTAGTGCAGTTGGTCGTTTGTCTAGCGCGGTATCTGCAAGATGGCTGTCTGTCATAACAGGAGGATGCACTGTTAGCCGTGTAAATACGAGTTCCGCTACGAGGTGCAATCTGCTCTACCACTCGTGAACTACTTGACGTGGCTAACGTCACGACCATCAGCAAACAAGTCAGGTAATTTGTATAAAGAAACGTTAAAACAACTACCAAAACAGTAACTTGGAGGTGAACAGACTTGTCTGCCATCTTGTAAATAAGGCACACAAATACGCACAAGAAAAGTACAAATAGAAAATATTCTTCTAAATCGAACGTTAATAGAACCGTAAGACATTACTCAACTACCTGTTTAAACAAATTTGCAACAACATAACATATATTTATTAATTAAATAAAATTAACTCAATCAAATTAAATTAATTGTAAAACTCTTGGTATCATTGCTCAATTTAAATATCAAAGTAAAATTCGAGCCATTTGTTACCAAACAATAATATCACAACAATAACATTGAAACTCAATGAATCCAGAGCGATTGAATAATCCATAAATACCAAAGAAGTGCATGGATTCCAACTCAATGAAATCAAATAATAACTTACTACTCATCCTTCATTGTTAATTAAAACTGATAATTATTATGTGTTTTGAGAATATATTTGGGAACTGAAACTACTCAATAAATATATATTTTTTAAATGTGACACTTAAAAGAGTTGGAACCTTAAGTAAGCACTGAAAACTATATGCTTTTACGCCCGATTTAACCCATGTCATACAAATATCTGACGATAATGAATTTATTAAAGCTAAATTTTAATTAAACATGTGAATAATTTATCCTTCAATATGGAGGATAGCAAACACTCGTAAAACTTTCACATTCTTCTACAGTCCTTTCAACTGAATGAAAACAATTTTTGCCCTCATCATTAATTAATATTATATAATAAATATTAATCTCGGTTTTAAATAAATGAGTTCATCAGCCTAATTAGTTAAAAATAATACATAGTCATGTGAATACCCCTATATGTTCCTTTCATTGCAACCTCTTCCGGATCGATAATAAATTATTTCAACTTATATTGAAATTACAATGCACTACATTTATTCTAATTAAATTTATTTTTATATCTCACAGACTGATGAACTCATTTATTTTCAATGAAGTCAGATTACTGTAAGTATTAATAAGGATGTTAATCATATGTACATTTATAAAATTAGAAAATAACAGTTAACAAAGGAGAAACTCTCCGTACAGTTGATATAAAAAAAATTACAGTTCATATTTTAGAAATCAGCAGTTAATTATTTTCTTCTATTACAGCACACACTGTTGAACCAAAACTATGTAATGGTGTGTCTTCATTTAGACTTTAATAATTATTTTTATTACTTTTGTTGCAGATAGCTTTATTTTTATGTGCTAAGAAGAGACGAACTACTAAATTCAACAATCAAAAGATTCTAAGCAATCGTTTTCAAATTCTATAGCCAATAATTTCATAATTTAATGCAAACATATTCAGGTCATCTTGTATTTAATATTTCTTGAACTACGATTTATGGTAGATTTTTAGAGATCTAGGAGTAACATATATATGAGAGTTGCTTCAAGCCAAGTGGGTCAAGATTAGAATAGTCACTGTTGTTGAAGTAAGGTGTTTGTTGAAGCCCACGAGCGGAACTTACTGTAAGTAGTGACCAAACACGGCCCTCATATCATAAAAGGTGCAAAGCGAATTATCTAGCAGGGCGAAACATGGTCTAGAGAAAACAGGAAAGAGTCGCTGCTTGAGGTGACTTAGAGAAAGCCACATTATGCCATGGACCAATTAATGAATGGCGGAGAAATAATCATGATATATAAAATAAAACAAGCACTAGAAAAAGATTAACGTTTATAAATACTACAAAAAAAAGTAAAAACTTTAAATTACTACCATGAAAGACACCCTTAATAAAAGACTTGGCTCAACAAGATTTTTTTGATTTTGTATGGCACCACATTACCTTTCTTTTCTGAAATATTTTCTATGTATTAAAGAAAGTTTCTCTTCGAGGTATATTTTATAATTTGTCTATTAAATCACTTCCACAGGATCAACTGAAGATGGTGATTCAAGAAATAATATTTTGATACAAAAAAGTAAAATAATTTTTCTGATTTAAGTTGCTGAATAAAAAGAGGTAACTCGATTTAAATTAGACCTCAAATCATTATGAAGTCTGAAAAGTAACAAGATTTCAAAATACCGGATTTTTTATCTGTTAATAATTTTATCAAAACTATTTTCGCCATGAGTCACCAAACGTTGAATGTAAATGAAAATTTACACAACATCGTCTATGAATAAGGAACGTACTTGAAAGATGCATTACACACCTCTAACCACACAAAAAAATTAAAAGTTAAATAAGTTGATAGAAATATTCCGGAACTTAAAGGAATATATTTTATATTTGAACAGATGGAACTCAATTTATCATTGATTCTCTCCTTAAGATGGATTCATTCACATTCATTATAGACTCACATTATAATAAACTTATTGATGGAAATATTGCTCTACTGCCCCTTGAAATTGTTCTATTGATTTTAAATAAGGATAAACTCAATTCAATTTCATTTTACAAGCACAACAAAATAAATATCCAAATTTCGTTACATCATCCCTTCTCCCTGCTCTTGAGTTAAATGCTCTTCCAGGATAATCGTAGAAACTTCTTTGACATCGCACTTTAAATCCCTTAAAAATTTCGAAGATTTTTCTCTTACATTTTCTTGATACAGGCCAATATTTTGCGAAATATTTGTTGGCGGAATATGAGACATGGACAGAATAGTGAGCATTGCTCGCGCTTCAAAGACATATTTTTGCATGGGGTGGGAACAGGGAGTGATCTCGATGCTTCGTAAATATAACTCACCACGTTTATTCCATTTTCAAAACTGTCCTAAAGAAGTAAGATGGAAAACACTCGACAAAGAGGGAGTCGATTCCGGGACCACTCAAAGTACTCATCTGCCTAACTAGTCACAGCTTCCATCTCTTTCTGTATATATTTACTTATGGCCTAATTCTTAGGTCTAACAAAGAAACTAAATATTTTTAATTGATATCTGACTCGAGCAAGGTAGCTTTCACGATTCTCCCTTAATAATTAAAAACAATCGCAGCTTACTTTTAGTACATTCGTGTCTTAAAATATAAAAAATCCTCAAATAAAAAATAAGTAAGATGTTAATAACGAGTAAAAATACTGAAATTTCTTTTAATAGTTCCGGAGACCAATACAATCCAAATATGATCCTCTTGTTAAGAAAGATTTGAAGATTATATATAACTTAAGTAAAGCCAATGTTTAAATCAGTATACTAGTTGCTAATCGCTCAATCATTAAAATGGAATTTAATATGTTTATGTAGAAAGATTGTAAAATAAAATAAAAGAAGATATATCTTAACATGATCGTGCACCGCTGCAGAAGAATCTAATAAGCTAAAAGCGTAAAACTCGTCTCTTCAAAATTATACTAAAGTTAAACTATTTTGCATAAATTCCTTACGATTTTTAACACCTCGTAAATCGAAGTGTATTGAAGTTGTCACCCAATCACGCGACTTTGATTACCCAATATTAATAAGACAGAGGAAAAGTAGAGCTGTTACAAAAAAGTCGAGCTATGTTAATGGCTTGAGGAATGTTGAGCAATAAGAACAATAATTGCCAATATAAAGACTAACTACTACTAGCGGACTTGGAGAATTGTTCTTAATTCTAGTTTTCCACAGTCACGTTCCAAATTAAAAATACATTCTCTTCGATGCCGGTTGCAAACAAGCTGGGGAAAAAAAATAGTCCGCAACTCCACCTTTAAAATTTTATAACTACATTGCGACAGAAAAGTTCGTCCTGTTTCTGTTTACATTATGTGACAACTCCCACGCGGCATACTGGCAAAATCCCATTATTTTGTCATAAACTTCTGAGTCATTTAGCAATGGACTGACCTAAAAATATCTTAACCACGCGAAATAATTTCGAAACCTAAATTTTTTGCTTGTCAGACCTATTATGTCATGATTTGCTTTTTACCATTACAAGTTCTCATTCGTTACTCATTATATCTATAAAATAATTTGTAACCGATCGTTTATTTCCTCAAATAAACAATTACAGTTTAAAATCATTTACACTTGTAATAATACTTTTTTACTGTAGGTATAACGAAATTATTCCCTGAATTCTGAACAAGTTATCATATATAAGGAACAATTTCAAATATTCCAAAATGTTTTAGAATGTCTTTTTTACTTGATTATATTTTTTTAATGTAATACACTATAAATTTTACTCTAAAAAATTGTCTACAGCAAACCAAATTAAAATTATGTCAATAAATTTAACAAAATACTAACAGTTATACTGTTTCAATATTTTTGAATTATTTTATAAAAACACATATATTTTTGATAACCTATCATGAAAACATCAGTCTTTTTCTTCTTCCTTGACTCTACAGCCCATTCAGAGCCTTGGCCTACTGGGTTGACAGCTGAATGTCATCTTACACAACACATTCAGAATTTGGAGCGATACGTGGTCAACGTATCGATTCTCCAGCAGTCTTAATCCCAGCCTCCATTACTATAATGGCACAAACATCAAAGCCCAAGCCAGGATTCGAACCCGGGACCTCTGTGCTGTGAAGTTAATTGACAATAAAGAGCTGGGCATTCATTATCAAAAATTTCTGTATTATATAAAAGTCTCATTTAAAAAATTATTCGCGTTGTAATTTTATAAAATAATCAGCTGAATTTTTATGTTAGTTAAATCGAAGTTTGAACTGTAAGTAAATTTTTTTTAAAAAAACTCACCAAAATATTGATCAGGGACTGAAATAAGTCTATCATTCTTGTTTTATAGTCACTCCTACCCTAAATTGGGAATGGTTATCTCCCAATAAAATAAAAAATATAGCCAATTGGCCAGAGAAAAGTTTAATTAACATTTAGTTAATATAATTATGACTTTTCATCCATATTGGTAAATTTTAATATGGATAAAATCATCAACATCTGAAATAGTTTTATCCATTTAATAATTTATTTGATGAAGTAATAAGTAATACTTATATTAAATACATTTTAATTCAGTTTTTTGTTGAAAAATTAACTGTATTTTTTGTTTATTATACTTAATTGTCAAAAAATTCATTTATTGAAGGTTGTGTGACTGTAATTTTTTTTCTACTAGTGTAATCTTGAAGATCGTAGTTTTCCCGGTGAATCTTTTTAAAATTTATTTTAAAGGTCGCATCGGCTGCCTGATTATTAGGGACCACAGCGAAAATTATTTATATATTATCATTCAATTATTTATTTACATATTATTTACAATTATGAATTTACAACATCAGATACTGGTCATGTCCATTTATCTGTTCGTTAACCACTAATTAAACCGGTGAATTTGTTGAATAAGAAGTTCCTGTGTTACAACCCGGGTCATATCAAAATTAAAACCGACGTTTTGATGAAGAACTTGATAAAGATAAGTAAGTTATTCATAGAAAGATAGGTTTTAAATCCTAGTATGATCTTCACCACGATACTTTGATTTCCTTCTTAGAATTTCAAATAAAGTTTACTATATGATTAAGGATTTTCTTTCTGTATCTAACAAACATGTTTCTATTTTATAGTGTACTTTTATAATGTAGTAAAAATGCAGGGGAAACAACTTCCAGAAGTTTTCATGCTTGGTTAACATATATTTAAAGTATGACTCATGTGACTTTCAGGACATGTTATGGAATTCTAAAAGGGGAATATCTGAATCCTGAGAATAACTTCATCATCGCGAAAGAAGACCGGGCGAATTTAGAGACTGAACAGGAGACAAGTTCACCCCCTATGTAAGTAAAATTTCACAAACTCCACTCGGAACGTAATATAAGGAGTCGCGAAGGCGGAAAGTTCTGAGTCGCCAAGGTTGGATTTTCTTTGGAGTTGTTCCGGAAGGTGCTTCTCTTTAGGGCATGGGGACATAGTTTTGCCAGAGTTATGCAAGTGGATAGAATCGCCGATATTTCACGGCTCTTCATTGTTTGCCACTTGACCACGCTGCGGGCACTTGTCTGCTGCAACACTCGCGATATTGCTAGGGGAACTATTTTATTTGGACAGTATATGCTTCACTTTACGCCGTACCATAATAAGCCAAACAGCAGCAATGAACAAAAATAGACTAGATATAATTTGATCTATTTTTGAACTATATGCAAGACGTTAACAAAATAATAATATGACAATATGAGATAACTGGAATTAAATCTAAATCTATTAAATCTAAAAACATATCTGTTTTTAATATCACAGACAATTCAATAAATAAAAACTTTAACATATTAACGTTTCCTCCAATTTTTTTATAAACGCAAAAAATTTTCAATGAAAATTCTTCTAGGCGAAATAATAACTATTCCTTTCATTTCATAGATTAGTACATAATAGCTTAAGGATCATTTTTCTGCCTTAAAACATCAACATTATACATAAATCCAAAAATTCAATGTCTCTTTGTAGCAACAATAATAAAGACTCAGTCAATCCCCATAATATAGTTTAAAAAATTTCATGTAATGACTGTCAAGTTGCCTAATTACAACAAAAACAAACTAGTCCTTAAAACCAGTATTTTTTATATTTCATATAAAAACTTTTTACTGCAATTATAAGCTTTTTACAATAGATGTTACAGTATATACAAAATTAAATAGTGTATAAACAAAATTAAAATAATATATATAATTTCCATGTAAACATGAAGGTAGGTATTTCCATTGATTAGCCTAATTTAGCAGATGGATTAGGGTGGTTTCTTTTTCATTACTATACTTTCCGCATGAGCAATTAATTCAAATACTAACTTGAATAAATTAAAATTTTAATCAATTAATTTTGAGACGTGAAAATATCCACCGCGTTTTCCACATATTGATCCAATTAAAATAATTCAACCCCGACAAAATAATTGTATTTATTATTACTACATGGGTTTATTCCCGCTTGCAGTTTGATTATCAAATTAAGTACAAAATACCATTTAAATATATCTCACGTCTATGTTTTTATAAAATTATCCCCTAACTTTACAGTGTTTCTAATTTGTTCTTAAATATGTTTGCAGTCCTACGGAAAATCTATTACCATATAATTTTAAGAGAGCGACAAATTCGTCGGTGTAAATTATAAATAAAACTTTCTAGGGTTTCCAGACGGATTGAGTTTTTTTTTAATCCGTAACCGCAAATAGTAATAAACTTTTAACATAAGTAAACGCTGATCACCTGACGACGATGGAAAAGCTGTGTTTAAGATGTGAGAAAGCTTTATTCAGTTATTACAATACTTAAAACGAATTTAAAGCTCTTACAAAATCCACGACAAGCTATGCTTTATAAGGACTTACTGCAGACAAATATTTCCAACAGGCTTATCTCGGAAAAGTTTTATAAATAACATAAACGACCTACGTGGGAAGTTACATATTAAAACGCAATCTTAACCAATAAAACAGTTTCCTGAATATTCTTGTGCACTTTGCCCACTCGTAACTTTTTAGCGTTAATGAAAATAACAATAATGCGTGTAACGACTTGTTTCTCTTTTTGAGTGTTGATAAATTCTGTAAAATTATTAGTGGTATTTTGGAATATATATGCAAAATATCGTTTTATTTCCCGGCTGCAGTCTAGGAAAACAACTTCATTTGTGAACTTCCAGAAATTCAGTCAGTGTTCTCTATAATTTGTATCATTAAGTTTCCCTTACGCTCTTATTCTTTTCTCTAAGCACCTGTACAAGAAGATAATAATACCTTATGAAAGGAGAGACATTGATGCTTTCTCAGCATTTTGCGGAACAATTCTTGATAGCCTTCGCTCCCTATCAATTAGAAGTTTTTTCCCCCCCGACCGTCGGTTATCCTGAAATAGAAACATTATCTGCCCATGTGATTGTAGAATAGAATTTATAACCGCTATTCAATATTACATCGCTACGATTTAAAAGTCTCATTATTGCAAAAGAATTGCTCATAAAAACTATGGTAGAAGTTGAAGGTTTTCGCATCGATTTTCCAGGTGAGGAGAGATGGACGAGCCCGAGTCACGCAGTCCAGACGCGACCGCCGTTTTGCGTGCGTGAGGAGACACGTCGCCATTTCAACTGTTAAGTATTCATTAACTAGCCTAAATTTAGAAGTAAACTCGTCAGAAAGGAAGCGTGATGCTTTCCAAGCACGTCGGGATTAATGGGTCAAGTTAGCGAGCCTCTAGGGTATTTTTAAATGCTAAGTTCATGATTACGGACGAACTGGCTTAAAAACAAAATTTTAAAAAACATCCTTTATAAAATCCATTGAAGTTGCATGTGATTTTATAAATCTTTTGTCATCTGACTAACGATTTGTCGTCATAATTTATGAGTATTGCTTTATATCACTTTGAACCTTATATATAAATGATTTCCATCACTGAACTTCTTTTCTTCAAACGCCTTATTTGGAACCACGCACTTTTTTTGGTTCGTACAATGAAAGTTAGTTGTATAGGTTTCCTCGCACTTTTAAATGCAATAATTTATAATTTTAATGCACATCAATCTGCAAGGGGAAGAAGAACTAACTCTACGACTTGTGTTATTAGGAGAGACAGAAGAATAAATAGCATGAATATGGTCCTGGAGAAAGAGTACAACGTGAGTATTAATAGAGGTAAAACCAAGGTAATGGAGTGTAGTATGGGAAATAGTGGAATAACGAAGGGGTTTAGGCATAATAAAAGGAGAGAGAACAATATGGAGGGCGTTGACCAAGAGAAGGTATAGATTAATTGAAGGCACTATCTATGAAGAGATATTTCGAAGGAAGTTAAGGAATTATGCTACTTTGGTAGCATAATAACTGGGAATAGTAGAATTAAAGTAGCCAAAAAGAGTAGGCTTTCAAAAAAAGGAGGAATTTACGTACGGCTAATATAAGCATGAATATTAGGAGATCATTACTAAAACTGTTCATATGGAGTGTGACGTTATCTGGGTGCGAATCGTAGACGATCCAAGTTACTGAAAGAAAAAGAATAGAAACATTCGAAATGTGGTGCTACTGAAGAATGCTAAAAATCAGTTGGGTGGATAGAGTACCTGACCCGGAAGTTTTAAGCATAATAAGAGAAGACTATATGGAGGACGTTGACCAAGAGAAGGAATCGATTAATAGTCCACGTTTTGAGACACGAGAGTCTAATAAAATTAGCACTGAAATGTGTAGGGTAAGAACAGAAGATGGAGACCGACGATGGAATACGCTTAGCCGAGTAGGGAGTATGTGGGATGTGGTAGTTATGTACCAATGAAAAGACTTGCGCAGAATGGGTTAGCATGAAGGGTTGCATTAGACCAGGCTTAGGGCTGAATACCACAACAACAATGCTCATGTATTAGAATATAAAAAACTAAATCTTTTAAAAAAACGTTAAACCTCTGTGATTTTTACTGTATTCACAGGTAGTAAAAAAAACTGGAGGGCAGGAAACCTCAACGCACACAATTTGTGTAAAATATTTTCGGTAAGTATCAGAAGACATAATTAATTCTTATAAAACACATTTATATATTTTTTATAATTTTATACTACCTACAATTATGCTACAATATCAGTTATTAAGACATACATTATTCATTTCAAATTGGACTTCTGTAAAACCTTTTCACTCTAACAGTCATAACTATTATATTTAGGTATTATGTCTTAATAATAAATTAAAAATATTATTTTACATGGTCATAATACATTGGGCTAATTTTTTTCACATTACACTTAATTCCAACATGTTATAGTAAAATTAAGAATGAACTATTGAATTATCTTAATCAAAAATTACAGAAATTATAACACCTTAATGTAGATATAAAAATTAAGTTTGGTATTAATTTCAATGGAAATTTTATTCAGTTCCTTCATTTAATTGATGATTGGTCACTCATGATCTTATTATCCATAATTTTTGTTGGAATATAATTTATTTGTTTTCTATGGTATGGTTTTGTACTTTTTAGAATATTCAAAATCTTAACTAATGTGGTAATATTTATAATAAAACAAAGTATGCAATGATTTGAAAATGTTTCTCAATCAGTTTATCCTATAAATATGAAATAGAGAATTTTATAACTTAAATCAAGTACATCTGTTTTAAAATTAGTATTTGTACCACACAATAAGACATATTTTACTCAGATATATCTATAGGTGTTCAATAGAAAAATTATTTTATTCAAACTGATGAAATCTTTTCCTGTTTCCGGGGAAATGTTAAACTGTCTTCATTTAACAGTATTAAATGTTGCAATACATTTGGAACAATGTAACAAGGTTGTTCAGATAAACAAAATTTTCTAGCAAGAACATTTATAATTTTATACTTTTAGTTCCATAGAGATGGAATATTGGTTTGAACTCAATTTCAAGACCTCCGTTTCGAAATATTCCGCAATATGAATTTATTTGTGTAATCCTTACGTAAGTAAGCTAAGGATACAAAGATAGAAAATATAATAATAATGATACATTGTATTAAGATAAAATTTCAAAACGTTTGCCTAATATAATAATCATGAGATAACCTAAATTTGAATTAGATAACTTAACATTTTAGTGTTAAGGGAGTCAGAAGAAGACTTGGAAAACATAATAAATGACATGAACGAGGCCCTGGAAAAATAGTACAATATGAGGATTAATGGAGGGAAAACAGTCGTAATGGGGAGTAGTACGAAAGGTGTTAGAATAGGAAAGTATATTTTGAAAGAAGTTAAGGAATTCTGCTCATTGGGCAGCATAATAACTAGGGATCGTAATGAAGAGTAATAAGGGGAATAGTGAAATAACGAAAGGCTCTAAATAGCCGAATACTTGTAATGTACTTAAACTATGACGTTACAAGAATGAAATAAAATTCTTGTAAGTCTGAGGACTTGATGGTCCACTCATAATATAGTAACTTTATTAACTTGTCATTTAATAATTTTATTAAATTCAGTCTACTGAAGAGTATCAGATATTAATATTTAGCTTGATTAAAATTTCTCACGAATTTCTCACGTTTATGTAATGAAGAGTATTTTACTCCAATACTCTTCGGTGAGCCATTTCATTAATTGTGAAATTCCGTGTATTCTAGATCTTTCATAATTTATCCTCTATTCTCACATCAAGTCCTGTCCAACGCTAATGCAGACATTTTTTATATCTTCGTGAAAGAATTTATTTTTTATGTAATTTCTCATAAGATATATTCTAATTTTCCCATATTCCAATATTGTTAAGTTAATCGTCCAGTGTTACATAGTACTTTAAATATTAATGAAACTTGTACGTCAATCAATTCATCCCTCACAAAAATATATTTATTTAATTTCTTAAATATTCTAGTTTAGCAAACTTGCATTGATTTTTCCCAGTCAACTCTCAACCCAACCAACTTCTTCGTGGCATAATATTCTGTATTAGCTCGAAATCTGCAGCCTGCGACGTGTGTAAGTTTTTTCCCGAAATGTGTATATAGAAGCAGCAAGTGAGATAAGTAGTTGGCTAAGATGCGACGCGCCCCGTTTCTCATGCCCTCACACGCATACAAAAACCTGGCCTAGTAGCTGCTGTGAGGTCTCGAGCAAGAACTAGTTTTATTTTAGCTGTCCCTCGGTTTTTCAGTATTCTCGTCGTGGTCCCAGAGGCTGGGGAAAACATCGATCACGGTGTGAGTTACGCGACATAGCCTCACGTCCGGGGCATACGCAAGTGCGTAGTCACGCTTTTCCCATCCGGCAGTCTGGACCTCTTCCACGAATCCCTCCTCAGACCACCAAAACCCGCAGCTTACATTGTCTCCAAGATGATGTCACAGACACAAGTGTGGGGACAGGGACAAACCTTTAGTCACTGGCATGTGCATTTTATTAGCATCATGGAGGACACTTAAATTTGAAAATGAAGTAATTGAGCAGTGAAATACGGATAATGGAATTGAAATTATGTTTATTAAACTAGAAGTGATGTGAATATTAATTAATGCATGTTTACTGCTGTTGATGAACTCAGAATGGGATCACAGACATAAAATAAGAAAATCAAACAACTAAGCAAGCAACATAAAAATAGAAGACAAAAAATCAGAGTACCACGAGTTTACCAAAAATAGCCATACTTAACAATTTCATTTCAGTCATAGAGAAATGGTTATTTCAATTATCTTTTTCTCTGATACTGAGGGCAACCCATCCCAACCCACATATTCACACACACAACCTACTTCTGTTGTTTATGCCGCTCCAACCCATTGTCGAACGTTTAACGTCCACCATCTCACCAATTCAAAAAAAATGGAAATCAAGAATTATTTACACCTATATTCAGAGATTTCTATTTTCCCAACCAACAACGCCAAATTACAAACAATATTTTCTTTTTTTTCTTCATTGAAGACCTTTTTCTCAATAGGCAATCTCCTAACTTCAATAAAAATTACAATTAGCAGTAATTAGAAAAATTAAATACTGGAATGAATATACACGATTATTGAAGAGAAGGAGTACCAAAATTGGGGGTTGGACAGATAAGCGGACTTGGCGTCAAAATGACATCTCGAAACTATGACACGTTTGCCCTATTTTTTATGAATATGGCGGTGCGTCATTTTCTGATTTTCAAAGTCTTACACAAGGTTCTCCACGAATAATTATTTCTTTCAAGTTATAAATAAACGCCAAAACCATGAACATAATTGTGTTATGCTTCTAATGGGTCGATAGATCCCTAACGAGGAAGTTATAAACAGAATAGGAGAAGAAAGTACAATATGGAGGACGTTGGCCCAGAGAATGGATAGATTATTAGGCCAAGATTAGAGACATGTAGGTCTTGTAAAATTAGCATTACAGTGAAGTGTGTGAACTAAGAATAGAAGAGGGAGTCCAAGGATGGCAACGCTAAGCAGATTATTGAAGATGTGGAATGTGGTAGTTATATAAAAAATGAAAAGGATTGGGCAAGATAGGTTAACATGCATGTATGCATCAGACCAGTCTTAGGACTTAATACCACAACAACAACATTGCAAATGATGACACTTTATCAACTTTATATCAAACGAATCCCTTCGTCTTCAATTAATAAGCAAACGATATCTAAGGAAACGTTTCTGACAAATTCTATCTTTCCCACAGAGTTCTCTGTCACACGTACTTCTTAACTCATTTCTGCTATATATTTTTTATATTCTCAAGTCTGATGTTTATACGAGACCTATCTCACACTTCCTCTGGTTACAGCATCATTTCTCTGCTTCCCATCATTCCCCTAATTTTTTATAGTTTTTTAGACAGAATGGATGAAATTATAGCAGAACGTTTGTAATGGATAGTGCTTAAAGCCGTCATTACCTTTGACATTGTTACTTTTATCACGAACATATTTCACATACATAATAAATCTGAGATAATCCTGACGATTTTCCTTGAGACATAGCAAAATAATTCTCTTGTCTAGTCTCACTCGTGTCCCCTAGTTCTTGGCGAGTATACATCCCGCTTACCAATTAATTTCTTACTGAATTATACGACCTACATTGGATGTAAAGTATTTTTACCTAAACCACTACCATTTTTTGAGAAAAGTGCATGCGTTATTTCGTGCAGGATTTTCTTATCAAGTAATCATAAATAAAAATTACTTAGATTTTTCGAAACAGTTGATATTATGCACAAGGTGTGGAGTAGGAGCGTGCCCAAACTTTTATGCATAATATGAGGGTACATATTCAAAGTACCATTGTACATGGGCTTGGTAAACAGAGATTTACTTTTTCAGAACACTGTTTTAAACATTGATCTTTAATTTCAATTTTGAGTGGTGATCTGGTCGAATAGTCTGTAGCGATACAAAAAAAAATATTATTCAATGACTACATTTGAATGTTCTGCAGAACGCAATACATTTTTTGTTCATTTCGGTTGAGCAGTTTTTTTGAAATTGGAGTCAATGTACATCATGCATACAGTCTGTCATTACATATTTTTTTTAAAAAAAAATTAAAACCCTTACAATTTTGAAGGCGGAGGACTAATATCTAATTAATTGTAAGGTTTTGTCAGGAACCTTTGACAAATACCAAAAATTATTTGATCTAGAATAAAGACTTTAATTGCTGATAATATTACTAACGCTTATAATTATTTCTTCTCAGCAGGCCAATAAGTCTTTTTCAAACACGAGATATGGAAGATCTGTGGCTAGAAATAAAATATGAGAACCAAATATATAAAAACATGTCTGGGATTCTATACTAATAATTCACAGATGTAGTACTGTTTGCTGTTAATGGTTTAACATTGGTTTCTATTTGTAACATTTTAGAGGTTGTATGTTCCAGCTAAATACGTCAAACTACCGGTCCTAACAAATTTGGCACACGTGTTCCTCACGTTATATTTGTGAAAGAAGTGAAAAATATTTTACATGAATGGTTTCGTGTTCTATAAGAGCATCGAGATCTCCTAAGTGGATGAAGGTTACCTCTATTCTTGATCTATAATTCTACATATATTTAAAATCATAATTATTATCGTCGTAGTGAAAGTATATTTAATAGAGAAAGAGAGTTAACTTCATGAGAAATAATAATCTTCTTTGGATTCACTTTTTGAAGCTGTTATTTCGGCGGTTTTCCGCCTCTTCCCAATTCCGTACTCAACTTTAAGAAAAAAATAAGGGCTTATTCTCTTTGTATCACCGAGACCTAGCAAAACATATATTTATTTCCGAGGTAGACCATCACACCCCCCCCCCTTTTTCCCCTGAGCTACAACAGAATAAAAATTCAATTTTAAGATCCCTCCAATTTAAGGCCTCTATACTTCGAAAATTGTGGATTTAAAAAAATTCTGAGACCCCGAAAACAATCGGAAATTCAATTCTCTACAATTTTGGTTATATGACATTTTATTCTCAGACCACCGGAAATGGGTCAAAATAACGCCTCTGTAAAAAAAAATTACCATTTCGACGATCACTTTGCCGATTTTTCACCATTTACTCAACCTTGGTTTGAAAATAGGTTGTATTTGACAACTGACACAGATTTAGACATAAAACGAGTGTACCCTCAAGTACTCTAAGAAACTTGTATTTAATTACATTACTGCTTTGTTATTTACGTGCAACGCCGGGCACTTCAGCTAGTTACGAACTGAAATATCATGTCTTGTTAAGACCAATATTATATTTTGCTAATAAAATAATTTTTACTTTTTATGAGCATAATTTCGAATTAATAATTGGCTTAACTAGCTAAAACAGAATTAATTATTTCATTTTAGGCAGTTATATGACCTGTTTGTAACTTAGAGATTTAAAATTAGCGTTACGGTATTTTATTCTAATAATCAAAGAACTTTTATTGTGACCGATATAAAACGTTTGATTTCTTTGTTCTTTGTTCTGCTGTCTTCATATTTGCTCTGTAACCTCAGTTTTTCTTCGTGGTGTGTCTGATAAGGACCGACAGGCGGCGTAACAATTTTAAGATTCAAAAATATTATCTCACATTATATTCTGTAATCTAGGTCAAAGCTTTTATTATTTTTTAATGGATATATTTTAATGGAGTCTAGTAAAAACATGTATTGGCGATTCAACGCTTCTGCAGCTACAACGCCTTACAGACCCTATCGTTCTGCGAAGCAATTAATTTGTGATTGTTTATAATTTTAGCCCCGACGGCGTAATTGAAGCGGTCATAGCCTGACGGGGTGAGTGACTCGGCCTTCCTCAATGGAGCAGCGCCTACGCCTAGTCTCTTCTAGCGGCAACTTTTTGCACTAGACTTCACCTAGTACTACAACTACCACTAGAGTTGAGTCATCGCGCTTACTAGAAACCTGCGGCGCTCTTACGTAATCACGTTCCCGGGCAAATAGGTACGCCGCCCAACAGCCTCCACATGAATGAAATAAAGAGCCCCATGCAGACGACTTCGCCCATTGTCCCACAAACTCAAGGACTTCCACCATACACTTAACAGTCAAAAGTTGGTCCTTCCAAGGAGGTTACCTCATTTCGCCTCATGGTATTTGATAAAAATACGAAAAGGGTCAGTCCAAGTCTGACTTACTATGTAACTTGACAGTTTTTCCTCTGTGAAAGAATTTCGCTATGTAAAAATCCGAATTCCACGTTGACAGTTGATGTTCCTGAGCCTGCAATATATACTAAATAACACTGAAAAATTATACAATGGTGACCAATTAATTACGAAAAATTATAACACAAGTTTATGTAATGTTTCAAAAACACACAATGTTTCCTCCCTATATTTGGGACATGTGCAAGTGTTGCAACATTATTAATTAATTAATATTAAAAAGGCGTTTAGTAAAAATACTCCTCAAGTAACTAAAAAATTATGAATTCAAGTATAATGAAAATAATTTAGATTTTCATACGCAACTCCCATTTTCAAAATGAAAAAAAAACATCGAATTTTTGTAATTTTCTGTTAGTGCCGCCTTCTCTCAAATAGAATAAATATTCTGCAATATAAACGACATGAATGTGAAATTTCACGTAACAGGTTTTATTACTGCGTATTTTCTTTATATATATACAACAGTAAATCTTTTTACAGTCCAGTAAGCCCAATTCCCTATTTATGTATATGCGTCAAATATGTAAGTCAATATTTCTTTAAAATTTAATTAAAATTCTACTCACTTTATATTTTAACGAATTTTTGTTTATTCAAATTTATAGTTGCCTATTTATTAATAATACATGACAGATTAATAGACCACGTTTCGATACATGAGGGTCTAGTAAAATTAGTATTAGATGGAAGAGTGTGGGGGAAAAGACAAAATGGAGGCCAAGAATGGTATACGTTGTTTAGATTAGGGAGGATGAGGGATGTGGTAGCTATGTATAAATGGAAAGGCTTGCGCAAGACAGGGTCGCATCAGATAAAAAAAATATATTTTAATTTTTGTCGGTAGCTACCTCAAGACGACCAAAAATGAGGACGAAACGTTGTACTAGCAGACACAATAGCTGTTTTTTATGTGTAAATTTGAGAAAATATCAGTTAATTGATTAATTGGGCTCTTTAAATACATGCAGTTTAACACATATTGCATAAAAAATCGCAAAAATCTTACTAAATATTTAATTAGTAACAATTATAAAGCTACTTTATTTTAGTCACCAAGAACATGACAGATTTATACTTATTTTCACATTATTAATTTTTCCATTTATTTGATGATAATTGCATACGTATTGTAACTTTTACTTTTACTATTCATTTTCTTTTTGGACATTTAAATTTTAGTAAGTAATAATCTCTTTCCGGGGCATTGCCCTTTCCTTCCTCTACGCACACGTTAAGACAATTTGTCATTATTACGGAGGAATGACTTAAGAACTTGATCTTAAAGTTGATAAACTTAACGACGAGAAGGTAAAACACCGAATTAAACGAGCAAACTTTAATTTAGAGTTTCCTGTTCTTGCAGAGTGATGAATAGTTAGAAAACGAGAGAAATAGATATATTATATCCACATTTAGGTTTGAAGTATAACGATAATTGAAACTTTATTTTCGGGTATTATGTGATTATGAAAATAGTTTCGACAATAAATATACATAGTTTAAAGTAACAATTTTATTCGACACATTCCCAAATATTATTTTCGTATTTTCAGGTTTCAGAATATTTACAAACACGGAAGAAATTTAATATTATTATATTAATCATAAATGTCTATCTTCTTTCTTCAGCAATTTTTCACTTGATGACGCCAGAAATTAGTGTACGACATAATATATTGTTCTAATTGCATTGACAATTATTATAGCTTTTCACACTGTTCGCTAACGTATTTATTTATCAATTTTCCTTTCCTTGACTTAAGCATAAATAGCAGGAGAAGAGTCAAAAGAAATCACTGTAATAAAAATGCAGTCTGGCCAGCCGGGTATAAATAACCGGCGTCCGGAATTCGACGACCTTCAGACAGAAAAGTCTTTATGTCCCATCGTAGCATCCGACCTTCAAAGAGCTCGAAAATTCTGCATTGCGAAGCGAGAAGCAAATAAATTGACACTAATCCTCATCTCTCACTAATCTCTTAATCCTTCAAACGGTAGACTTTACGCAGAAAAGCCTTGTCTATGATACAATCTAAATCAATGTTTCCATGTCAGGGAGGGATTTACTTAACATTCTTCAATCACTATTTAATGCTATGGTTGTGGTTGATGCGTTTCAGTAATACTTTTATATAGGTGTAAAATTAGTTAGTAAAAATCGTAAAACCACGTGGTCTACAATATTTATTCGATCACTGATTTTTCTTAATAAATTGATAGAGAGATTAAATACTTCCACAATTAATTCAGAGCAAAATTCATCACTCTAATGAATTAACTTGAAATACTTTTTACAAATATCTTTACTCCTCCACTCTTGGCATAATCATTAATTTTATCTTCGTAATTCACTATCAACACAGTTCTCGTAATATTCATTTGGTCGCTTTCAAATGGATTTATAATCCAAGACGAGATGCCTAAATCCTTCCTGATTTTAAAGCCATCAAAATTAACCTCACCAACAGGAAATTGCATTTTCAAAGTATCTAAAAATTATATATGGAAACTAACTAAATCAATTTTAGAGCGAAACCCAAATGTAACTTTTAATTTGAATGAGGTTCACGTTCCACAAAGAATTTACGACCCGAAAAACAGATGTTTACCCAAAAATTTAGTACAAATTTTAGTTTAACTAGACGTTTCGACCTACATTTGTGGTCATTGTCAATATTTGAAACAAGCTAAGGAAATAAGAACAAAGAAAATACAATCAGAGATTAGCCAAAAGATTAAATTAAGAAAGACATTTTAATAAATCATCATATAATTTGTTTAGTTGTGAACTATCATGTTTTATATTCCTTTTAATATACAACACTTCCGAAATTAATATTTTCTTAATATTCTTTTAAATAGCATTATTAAAAATTAAATGAATTATTTTCAATTGTTTTAGACATATTAAATGAATGAAGAAAATATATCTGCTAAATAATTTTTTATCTAATAATTACATTAAAGCAATGAAATATTGTCAAACAACAGCCAAAAGAAATTTATTCGCTGGAGTAAAAAAGAATTAAAAAATTAATTATACGTAGTTGACACAAAAAAATAAAGTAAAACACAAAGAGTATTTTCTATATTTCGAACCCTTCCCGTGTTATGTGCTGTAAATAAAAACAGTCAACTTTATTTGAAATAACTTAATACCAAAAGCTTCTAGAGAATGTAGATTTTCCCGGTGAATAGATTGCATATATAGTTCTCGGGTTTCTACTCGGGTTATATCGGTTGTAAAAAAGAAACGTTGTCATCGTCTTCAGGAAACTGAAGTTAACCGGGTTATATCGTTTGTGAAACAAAACGTTTCGATAGCTATCTCCGCCATCGTCTTCAGTTACTTGTCGACAATGGCGGAGATAGCTTTCGAAACGTTGTGTTTTACAATATATAACCCGGGAAGAATGTAGGGGACTCTATATACTACCGAAACAATGATGAATTCACGTATAAATTACAATTAATTTCTTAACCAACTTCTCCGTTCGAAAGGGGAAAAAGTTTTACTAAAATTATTATTTTAAGCTAAAAAATTTTAAGATTCTAATGTGACTTTATATTAATTTAGAGAAAAAAAGTTGTTCTGGCTGTTTTGGCCGTATTTTATTATTTTGTGTCAGGTCCAGTTCAGTTTCAATAATTACATTCCTTATAGCTAATTTTTATAAAGTAAATAATTAAACACTGCTGGAATTATATAGGTAGTTTTAAAATTTCCATTGAACCTCATACGGTCCACGAGGGCCCCTTTCAGTATCACTAGATCACCATTTGATTGAATTTCGTTATTATCCAAATATTGGTTTTGTCAAGTTCAATCTTTTTGGGTCGTCCGAAAAAAAATTTTCGTAATGGACGCCGAGACAGTTTTGGTGTGCTCCACATTTTTCGAGAGACGAGTGTACGCGAAATCGCGCCACGGAGACCCCGCCCCAGGAAACGCAAATTAGATTGGCAAATAAAGGGCGTAATAGAGAAATAAAAAAGGCAGTATTGGCGCGAAAGGGAACAATGAGGGAAACCGTTGTGAGTGGAGGACCCGGTCTTTGTGCGTGCGTGTGTGTGAGTGTGTGTGTGTGTTCCTGGCCAGACGTCTGGCGTGGTGTTTTTTTAGTGTCGGAGGGCTGGCGAGGCGAGGCGAGGCAAGGCGAGGCGAACGAACGCGCCCAAGGACGTACTAACCTCGGACAACGTCAGGTGCCTTGCGCGGCCGTTGCCCTCCACATCGTCAAACTTATATTGCCAATTTCAGCTTTAAAAGCGCGCGCACACGCGTTTTCTTAGCGAGGCGACTGCAAAATGTGCATTAAATTTTAAAGTTTAATTGCTATTGTGGAAGGGCAGTTTCCGGTTAACAAACGACTTTTGCGCGTGTGTGTGGGTGTCGGACAAATAGAAGGACGAGAAAATGAGGCTTAAGGGATAGCACACTTCTTAATGTCCCGGATTGTGAGATTGCGATACAACGTAATTTAAGTATCAGAAACAGATCAGAGGCTGATAGCTACTGTTTTCCCCTGATATCGCTAATTAGGAAGAATATTCTCCGAAAAATAACGAACGGAAAAGCCCGAATCTTTATTAGACGATAGATCAGTCACACAGGATAGAACAGTGGTCGTTAACCAATTTTGGAGCCGCAATTTTAACGGTCCCCACTGCCAGGTTATATTTAAATTTGTTGAGAGCTTCTAACACCTTTCGAAACTAAAAAATAAATAATTTGTTTAATCAGTACACAATTACTATATGTAAAATACAAAGGTCACTCCAAAAGTAATAAATACTATTTTTCTAGATTTAATTTCTATCCTACGATTTATGAAATTCAGAGATAAACCCTTCCTGCTTGTGTTCAATTTTATCTCAAACCGTTCCCTTGAGTGGCGCTGTCATAGTGAGCATTCGCCAAATGTAACGTTTTATTGTATATAATTCTTGTGATGTGAGAACTAGATAGTGGGAAACATCCCCAAGTGGTTGTACGTGCTGTCGACTGCAGTACAGTTAGTTAGTAACTGGGAAAACAGAACACGTAGGGATACTCCTCGCAGTGGCAGACCACTCGTTGCACTAACACCTGGCAATGTGCGGAGAGTTACCGACGTGGTTTCTGCTGGCAGACGCATCACAGAGAGTGGATAGTCACTCCGAGGTCGAATATGAGAAGCTAGCGATTGTACAATACTGAAAAATTTTCGATTGGACCAGGTGGGCTCCAAGGATTCTGACAAAGGATTACAAAGAAACGAGAAAAACCGTATGCAGTAAACTTTTGTAACAATAAGAGAATGGTGGACATGAGATTCTTACAAGAATTGTGGCGGGAGATGAAATTGTAGCGCCATCATATTGAACCGGAAACTAAGAGGAAGTCAACGGAGTGGCATAAGAGAAAATATTCAAAAAACTGCACCTTCGGCTTGAAATGTTACGGCTACGGTGTTTTTGGATTCCGAAGGACTCTTGTTGATATCATGCTACGTGGAAACACAATTAATATGGACGCAAATCTGAAGCTCGGTTGAGGCATGTTAGACCGCAAATGGAGAAGCAAGATGTTTTGCTGTTGCACGACAATGCACGGCCACATGCCAGTCAGAAAGCCACGGACGCCTGGCTCTATGCGGTTACCACCTTGTTGAATCTTTTCGTGGAACGGGGTTGGAAGTGACTCAAACATACCGCTTCAGACTCTTGCCATGCGGGTATACAGGCCCTAGTTCTTAAGAGGCGTAATTCACTTGAGAGGATGGGGATTATATGGAAAAATTAAATGTTGTACTTCACAATTCTAAAAATAGGAACGATGTAGAACGATGAATAAAACTAAATAAACTGTGACATTCGTAGAACAATAATATTTTTTAGCGGTTTGGTTTGTTACAAAATACTAATCTGTTATACAAAACATCTACTGCAAAGGTGAATTTCAGAAGAAGATATTGTTATGGAAAACACGATTAATCAATGAAGATCCGCGTAAATTTAAATTGAGAATTTAGAGGTCAAAAATGTTGCCGATCGATAGGTTAGAACACATTCCATTCCATTCATAATTCCCACCTGTCAATATATACAGTACCTCTAATAAAAAATGACAATATTCCGAACTGTTAAACATGTTTATGGCAGATCAAGAGGAAGTTTATTGTACAAAAAAATTCTTAAAAGGTTTTTCACGTTGGGTCTCATGTATATTGGCCGAAGACCACATATTTCCGAGAAAACACATTATGCAAGAAATTATTCAGATATTTCAAACTGAAGGAGAAGAGATTTTGACGAGTATCGTGACTGGCGATGGGTGTTGGTTTCATTATTACGAGCTTGAAACAAAACGCAGAGTACGTGATGGCACCACTTGGATTCTCCTTCAAAAAAGAAAGTAAAGATACTGTGATATCTGATAGCAAAGTTGAACAGCGTCTTCTGGGATATAGAGCTGGACTTTCTGTATAGTGGAAAGACGGTAAATGCTGCAAGCAACATCAAGACACTTGAAATTCCTGGACGATAAACGCCTTGGACAACCGCGCGACCTCACACTGCTCGTGTCACTTGTGGAGATTATTTCGGTTTTTGAGTAGGGAACTCTTCCAATCTCTCCCTTCCGCTCTGACCTAGCACCCCACTACTAGCATATTTCCGTTTGAGTTAAGGAAAAACTGTGAGCCCAACACTGCAAGACCCAAGAGGACGTTCGGAAAGCTGTGCTTCAGTGTCTTTTGGCATCAAACTTGCAGGCCGATGTGTAAACAACGAAGATTAAGTTGAAAAGTGAAAGATGTGTTACCCATAACTTTCAGAATGACCCTCGAGTCTAACTTTGGAAGTTGATGAGCATTGTAGTAAACCACATGTAGTGGATATTAGATATTAAGTAGTTATTAAGATATGTACTAGATGTAAAGATATTAGTTATTAAGTAGTTATTAAAATAGATAGATTCCTTTTTAGTATCCTGCTGACCGCATGGAATATACTGTTTGTTCCATTTTACGTGGGAATGGGTCAACCAACGTGAGAACATGGGTATGAGGCTTTTAGCGGGGTAAGTGTGACTTTTCCAGGACAAAGTCGTGCAAAATCTTGCGCCCCGCATAAATTATTTCTCCCCGCCAAGGGACAAAATGGCGAAGATTGGCCATATTCGTGGACAATTAGAGGCGTGTCCTACCCAAAATTAGAAATTGTGATTGTTGGTCAAGATGGACAGAGAAAATAACGTGGCGACGAAAACGGTGGTGAAATAATACTTGGTGTGGAGAGCGAGAAGAGAACACACAGAGCTGACAAGTCGAGGAAGAGCTCTCTATCTCTCTGAGGTTTGGACAGTAAGTCCAGAGACTGCAATTATTCTCCTGGGCAGTAGAAGGTGCTGTTAAGAGATTCGAGATGGAAGCCAGCCATCCACCTGTACTACTTGGCGTGGAAGCAGTCCATGGCTAATCAGTTGCCGATTCCAGCGACTCCAACTCAAAGGCCATCAGCAGCCGACGGCACCGGGCTTCATCGTCTTCCTCCACCATCACCATACGACCATCCGAAACGGAGTAGCCAACCGCTCAGCGCATATTAATAGCCCAACCTGATGAAATACCAATGTTCTCACGTTGATGCGGTAATTTCGGTCTTTTTTATATATTTGCTAAATTCTGGGTACATAAATGATTTATTTTCTGTGCATAATTTCTATGGGGTTAAATTTAACGGCGCGGCTTGATTTCTTTATTTAAGTTTCAACACATAATTTGCCCAACCACCACGATCAACCTGTGAGGTTATGCTGCTAGTCGGAGCGAATGAATTGTAAATAAAATGATTGTAATGAATTTCAATTATATTGAAAGATAGTTGGATTGCATAAATTTTGATATATGATAAAACTGAACCAGATTTTAATATTTCAATAAGTTGAACCCTAATCTCAAAAATTCAAGTGGTGTAAACGTTTAATGTTTGGACAACAGTCCTAACCGTCCACCACAGCATTAAGGAACCAACTACCACTGTCCTGGATTTATATCTTTGAGCTACCTGAATCAGTTGGCTTATTCAGGAGACATTCGTAATTTTAACGATGCTTCATCAGTCAGTACTGAAGGAAAATCTGTTCTACATCATGATGAAGTATTGGAAATGGCTCGTCAGTCCCTGATGACACCTTTTCGCTGTTTTCCAGGACGTTTGGATCTGATTGCAGGATTCAGTTTAGTTCGCAGCTCATCACAATAGTTCTCACTGTTCACAGTTTCGCCTCTAAGGGTGAAATGAACGGCTACTACACCTTCCATGTCCTAGAATACGGTTAGCATAACCCTGCAGCAAGATAACGCTCAGCCACATTCTGCCAAACGGACGGCCGACACAGTAAAGGACTTGAGATTCGAAGTGCTGGAACACCCACCATACAGTCTAGTCCTGGCTCCAAGCGATTTTGGACCATTAAAGGAAGCGCTAAGGGGAAGAAGATTTGCAAGTTATGATGAAGTCATTCATGTGGTGCAAAATTGGTTGCAGATGCAATCGAAATCAAAAAACTTGTGAGCCTTCGGGGAAACTGCATTGAGGTTTACGTAGGTTATGTAGAAAAATAAGGTATATTTCACATTTCTATCATTAGAATAAATACCCCTTTTCTCAAATGTCCATTTACTTTTTGACTTCACCTCGTATGTTAACTCTATTCATGGGTTCAAGTATGTCCTTATGATCAATTCCCTAAAAACGAAGGACTATCGACCATATCTTTATATTTTTCGGTATGAAAACCTACAAAGTTTGTAAAATGAATAGAGAAACAGTCAGCATATTACTGGCTTTTCAGCTCGGGGAGGAAGTTATCGCGGCGAGGAGACATTTAGAGGTCCGGACAAAATTTAGTTGAGAGTTATTCAGATGAAGCTTGTTATTCGGAACGTAGCATGGAGTTGGGAGAAGTCTAGTCTATGAGGATGAATGTTATATAGTCATTGGAGGGGGAAGGCCTCGAGCAGTTTTAGTAGTTGAGTTGAACTAGCAGAAAGATTGCTTCTACAGAAGTTCTATATGTCTTGATGGAAGCTCTCCGGTGAGAAGCAGAGGTCTATTTCACCTGGAGTTGTAAAGCAGGAATCTAGAAATTCAAACCGAGAGCACAAAAGAGAGTCAGAGAGATTCATCATCGTGAATTGAACATATTCAAAAACTTGTAAGAATAATTCCATGCCACAGTGTATTTAATCTGGGAGAAAGATCTAAGCTTAAAACAGAAAAGAAGGAATAAATTTTAATCATGATTAATGATAGATATTATTTTTAAAACATTAGAAAAGTCCACTCAATATTCGTTAAATATCTGTTTCCATCCACATTCAGAGAATCGTGTTTGAGTTGCTTGAAGCCGTAGCCTCGGCTATCATTTCAACACGAACAATGTCCTTTTCAAAGCCAAAAATAAATAAAACTCCTGTTTCCTGAGATATGGACTGTAGAGTGGCCAAAAAAATCCACATACTGTGAAATTTTGAGAAAAACAGATTTTACGTCAGATCCGTAAACAGCAATGGATCAGTCTTAGAATTTTATTTTCCATTTGCACCTACGAACGTATGAGAAAGAGTCTTAGGAAAAAAATCCTGTAAAAGTTAACAGTTAAATGCTAAAAGAACAGAACAAAATTTTACTTTCATATATTCGTTCCGTACAACGATGTTACTGAATTCAGAGCATTCTCTCGGTTTCCCGTTCTGCGTCACGCCAACAATAGTGGCGCCGGCCTTTGTACCTAAGCTTTATATCAACATACTACCGACTCTACATAACTGATAATCATATTTAACAGCTTATGAACCGTTACATGTTTCTTTATGTAGGATATGTCTCAGAAAAAGAAGACTATTAAAATTAAAATCTCTAAAAAAATAATTACCGCTTTTGAAAATATTTTTATTTTTTGTTCCAGGTGAATAAATCGACAGAATAAATACAAAATATTAAAAAATAAATGAAAATAAGAGAAACAGTCAGTGATCAGTATTCAATTACTTCAAGCATAATTTTTGAAACTATACAATTATATTTAAAAAAATGTAAGTAAAAAAATCATAGCTACGCTGGAACCGAGACAGCAGAAAGCTTTCTGCTGAAAACTTAAATAACACTTTTAATAAATTTGGAGAACCTATTAAGGCGTAATGCTGCGTACAAGTAGAATAAATAAATGTTTCAAGTCTCATTCAAGGCAGATAAGGAAATATATTCTGTATTAGTAATCGTTACAGTCGTAAGAGCACCAAAAGAATTATTTTATATAGAAACATTAAGGTGTTTGATAAAAGGGCAGGAATAGACGCTTAATGAAAGAATTGGTTTTGAAGGAAATGGGAAACAGTAATTTAGCTTGAAATTTACGATATTTCGTTGTTAATAACGGAAAGCAGAGGATCATAAAATATTAATGATCTTATTCGCAATTGATTTAAATTAAGGGAAACATTGCTAGTGTATTGTATTTTGCATTCGGATACTTTGCAGTGTTATAAATGTTTCTAACTCGAGTTTTTTACTTCTAAGGCTCTGAATATTTTGGTTAAATATACAAAATTTTACGTCTGAGTGAGCCACATACATGCATTCACTATTTTTTGAACATTATAGGTTATCTAATTAGGAATGAGCGCTAGAATTACGATTATAGAGGACGAGCAACATGAGGTTGAGTCGGCAGTATATGTTAGGGGAAGGGAACATGGTCGATGAGGAATAAATTACTCTTACGTTGATCATAATTCATCTTAATCGAAGGAGAGGCAACAAAATCTGGACGTGATCTAATTTCCAGAAGAATGAACGGAAGGAGGTGCATTGGGTTGGTTGATGGCAATAAAAATTGTAAACAAATTGTATTACTTGTACATCATAGATTAAGTTAAACATAAGAGTGGAAGTGAAGTGAGATGAGAATCATCCAGTAATGAAGTTAGTTACAAAATGCGGTGAAGTGGTGAATTCGGAAGCGCAACTTAATTAGATAAGTTTAGGTTAATGTATTTATAATATTCTGTATATTTCTTTCATCCTCAGATTGTATGTTACATTTTATTTTTGTTAGTGCATGCTCTTGTACATTCAACATCATTACCACCACCATGTGAAGCCGAAGACGCGCCATCGCTCCCGCGCATGAATACAGAGAAACGCCTGCGCCGCGCTGAAGGTCACATCTCACGGACAAATCCTTATTATTTTGGTCAATTTATGGCTGGATCATCAGAAGTTTGTGTTGGACTGAGTGGGAGTTTATTGTTATCGGAATTCTATGTGTTGACTGTGCGTTGTGTCCTTCGGAGCGTTTGTTCACCCGGCGATAAGAGAAGTAGGTCAATGAACTTTGGAGTCGGGTGCTCTGAAATGTGAAGAAATTTTATTGGCCGTGTGAAGTATTGGTGTTTCGAATGGTGGTCTTGATGAAAGCCGTTCTTTGCGGGCGGTTTTATCAGCGGTTCCTGCGCATTGTTTGGAGGCGAGATTTGGCAACGGCGCGGCGGGCCTAACGTGGGCAGCGTTGCGCAGGTCAGGGCATCGCTCCGACGCAGTCCTCGCCAGACTGGAGGCCCGGCCGTGCGCATCCCGACAGCTCCAGGTAAAACCACGCCATTTAGCTCGGAAACGCACCACGGCAGCTCCTCTGCATCCACTACTCATGTCTGTATTCCTTTACAGGGTCAGAGACTCCAGGGACATCGAATGAGGCTACTCTTCTGCAGTTCAGGTATCATCACTTATAGTTATATCAGATCATTTATTAAGATTCCCTCATATGGCTTTATAATTCCTTTCCCACAGCTCCAGCAAATATTTTTCCAATTGTGATCAATGGCCCGGCACATACCTTACCTCTCATATATCGGAAACCAAGCATCTTTGACTCTATGGTCTAATGGGTAACAAACTCACTGCACGTCATAGTTACGTCACCAGCCACCATTCGTCTCGTGATATATCAGTCAACTTCTACTTGAAAGATCATCCGTTCTTGCCAAGTATGTCCCATTTTTCATCCAGTCGTTCTTTTACGACTTGGGCATGTGATTCCACATACAGCATTGTTTCCAGCCATCCGTTTCGTTTTACAAAACGTCTCTGAATCCATCCTCATCCACATAACAGTGATCATCCAGCAATGATCGAAACTTTCCTCTCCAGTTCCAGTGACCCATACACAGCTAATGCAAATCAATTAGGCCAGAATATGTCACATCCTTGTTTTGATTGCCTAATTGTCTCAATGTGAGGGGATGGAGTCATGAATGTATATAGTTCCAGGCAAACAATTCAATTTGCCAGATTGCCATTTCATAAAATGACATGTCACTCTATATTGCCTTCGTTTAATCTAGACTCCACCCATTAGCTGGATGATGCTCTTCCCATTTTCTGTTGATAGTAATGTCTTGGTCTTGTTCCTAGACTTTTAATTTCTCAGTATTGTCCCTCACAATCTTTGGTAATATTGTGAACAGTCGAACTCAAATACTGTGCTTTCACTCTGGTATGATTTTGAACTCAATCCCATCTATGCCATCATTGTACATGTTCCAATATAGTTTTCTCAACCAACACAACCATAATTAAGTACTCTTACTATAGGAACTGATAAAAGTTTAAATAAGTTATTCAGGACGATCCAAATTACTTTTTATGATCACTTAGCTGGGGTGATCCTTCTTCACCCACAAATTTCCTTTTCGTTATTTCCTTATCCCTTGGCCTTTTAGACACCTACTCACGGCATTACAAGGCCTACATTCCTGTTATTTGTTTTTCTATTATTCTAAATGCAAGTGTTACAAATACATTACTTAAACTGGTTACAACATTCTACCTTTAAATGTACACTGAATAAACCATACAATGATAACAAACTTGTTAAACCTCCAGTTATTTCAAATGAATGTAAGAAAACAAAGATAGTGTTAAAATATTTAAAATAATGCATTAGGTGAAAGACTGAACGAAGTGGAGTTCCAAATTAAACAATTTTAGTTCAATTAAGGCTAATTAGAAATTATGTGCGTACTAGCATAGTTAATAATATATTTGATTATAAAAATATATAATTCCTATATATATATATATGTGTATGTATGTATGTGTGTGTCTCAAATGCCAACGAAAACCTTTCATATATCTACATAAAAATAATTTTAAAATATTTATCGCTCCGAAGGCAGTACAATACTTCAAATAATGACTAACTGTGCTGTTTCCAGTAACAGAAAAAGAAATATTTCATCTCAAAGATAATATAGCTTGCCTTTAGATTTCATCCGATGAACACTTGAGAAGGATTCCGTGATCATCAGACTTGAAACGAAATAAAAGATGAACATAACATGTCTGTGGACTGAAATGGTACTGACTTGATAAGGTTCAACCAAACGAACAAGCGGCTCTAACTCCTACTCAAAGCTGATATAGTTGATAAACTCAGCTAATATTATGATGAAAATGTCACTCAATCTATTAAAATAAATTATAATGATTACCTGAAGACAGTGCGATAGTATCGCCTAATGGTAGGTATGGCCCTAAGGGCGAAGCTGGAAATACATGTGGAGTCCCGAGCGGCTCTCAGCGGACTGAGCTGGTTGCCTCAGCCCAACGGAGTCGCCCGAGAGGTCCAACCAAAGCGTGGTTGAGGTAGGTTCGGGCCCTCAACTGGGTCAAGGAAGACAACCAAGTACTGTGAAAGCTGTTCTGACGTCGACGTTGCACTGGTGAGAGAACGGCAACGCTGTCCAACGACTGAGTCAACCTTTCGAGGTCGGAACGGATCTGACAGTGCTGCTGGCATCACCACCCGCAGATCATCCCCCGCAAAACACGTGCTCACCATTTTGATCATATGATTAAATACTGCTACAGGGAAATTAATACTGGCGTTATCATTTTCCCATAACAATGTGAAAACCTCTACACGACCAAGATGCAATATAATAATTCAAATTACTTTACACATCTCACAGCTCAAACTTTTTTTACATTGGTAATTAAAATAGTAAAGCTTAGAACTAGATCTATTTTTTTAAAGATCACTGCGACAACCAGAACAAACAGTATATCTGAAGAAGAAAAATTTATTATACTTAATTATTTGTTGAGAGAAGCTGTCAAATGATCAACATCAGAAAGTTGATTACAGTCCTTTATGCTTACAATTATTTCACACTTTTACGCTTATTCAGCAAGTGAAGAATTGTGAGACTGGGTTTTTTAAGAGTAAGCAAGTACCTGACGAGAGTCACCACTTGCCGGAACTCCCGTTGAGAAGATAAGAGGAACAGAGAAATCGTTCCGGGAAGTATTTGATTTCATTTAGAGGAAATACACAATTTAGAAAATGATCATGGTTGTGTTATTTATGCTCAAATCATGAATTATGAACATTTGAAGGACAAAACCAAATCAATCACCAGATTCTTACAAGTGGTTCCAATTTCTGTATTCATGAAGCAACGACTCTGAGGCTAATGGGAACTGTTATAACTATATGCATTTAATGTACATTTTATTTTTATAATAAAAATATGATTTCTTTATAAGTGTTTTATTGAGCTATGATTACTTCGTTAACTTACCAGCGATGTCTGTTAAAATTTTAATTCGTAAAAATTATTTAAGTTCCATTATATATCAGAAACACATATACAACTAGTAAAATCCTAGTACAAATTCTCTAGCAATATTTTCCATCTTGATCTTTTCTAAGTCGCGGCTTAAAAATTTAGCTTTATCTCAACGTTTTTTCGTTTTCGGGTTGAATAATAATAGATATAAAGCTAAAATTTCTGCTGCGGTTCTACGACTTCAGTGGATAAGTTAATTATACCTCACAATTCCAATCGTATATACTTCATTTGCTTCGTGATGGGTATTCTGGCCATCTTTCATCAGTAGAAATGTACATGGTAGCTTTCTCAATTTGCAATCCTTCATCTTAAGGCTTAGTCAACTGCCTTACGATGTGATAATGATAAGTTTTGCGATGGTAGTAGATCTTAATTGTTAAATATGCTAGAGAGTTTTTAAAAATACAATAAATAAGTGTTACCGTTTGTTTCTTGCTTATTTGTAATGGTAAGATAAGTTTTCGGAATTGATGCGTAGAAGTCCAACGTCCTTCATGAATTGAATCATTATTTTATAACACTTCCAACTTTCTTGCCCTTCTTATATATCTTTACGTGACTATAATTAATTATCGCATAGAGTTTCACAAAAATTTGCACACAAGACGCGTATTTTCGCTTAATTTCATGAAAAATGCTCTGCCATGGTTGGGAACAAAATGGAGTAAGGATTAAACATGGCGGCGGTATCAGGAAGTGACTGTCAAAATGAGCCGTATTCTTTTGTTCACAGTAGGTTTTACTTACGTTGCCTCCAATGGTAGCTACATTCTTAGCATTAATCCCATCACTGCTGTATCGAAACACATAAAATCATGAAACACTAGTCACATCATCCAAAGAGACAACACTAACTCAACATATGGTTGTTGCGCAGTTCAGAAGACACTGCCAACTAGCAAAAAGAGTCGCCATTGCTGCGAGCGCGGTATCTGGCGGTGGGAAAAGGAACCCGCAAGCCCCCCTCCTTAGATTCCATGGTTTATTGTGGGGGGCCTGACCTTAAGATGCCTACCGTTTGCTGACACATCTCGTGAGCCTTCCGCAATCTTCGAATCACCCCAGTCAGTAACACTGTACCACCCGGATTTAGCTAAATACATTTTTAAACTACATGTAACTTCGTTTTTGCACTACAATTTGTTTCCACCTCTTCAAAAGATGTTGCGAAGCGAGATTTCCTTTTCTGACGCCCTCACTGGAGTCAATAAATTCTTCCGACGAGTCCAGAAATCTTGAACAAATCTTGTTATTAATTTTTGAGGGACAATTTTCACACATCAATTAGTAAAGAATATATATAATTACCAATCCTGCTTTCTGGAAAAATATAAGTGAAACAAACACATTTCCTCACTTTTGTGACTCACCATCATTCCTCTAGTATTTGTCTAAAGTCCCAATGTTTTTCAACTTTTAGTATGCCTAAGTGAAACAATACTTACTAAAAATTACCAATAACTGTAACTGAGCACCCCGAGAACCCAAACCAAATTATTCCATTCTCATCAAGTTTTTATTTTGATGAATTCTTGACAAATATACAAACACGAAAATCGATAAATCCACTGTTAAAATAAATATTTCCTGATCTGTGTCCATCCGTAGATTGTTGTAACTTTTGTGGTCATGGTTTAATGTGCCATTTCTCCTCCTCTTATCGCGTCAAATTCCCAACTACCCCTGCATATGCACCATCTGCACACAACCGATATTTGTTGGAAAGTATTTCACTTATTGCACAACCAGTAATGGTTAGAATGTAAAGACCCTTATAAACGTCCTATGACAAACAACTCTTTCTTTTTTTGTTAACAGGCTACATGAGAATGGCCTGAAACAGGCACCTCCCCTATAATAGCAGGGGAATTGAAAAGGGGGATGTGGTAGGTATAGCAAGGTAACCAAGGGTTGACTAGGGCCCCCGCGTTATAGTTTAAGGATCCTACTATCGATAAATTCTTTTTTTTTTAATTTTCAGTGTATCTGCTGAAGGCGTGAAATGTTAAGAAATGTGAAGTGACCAGTAATTGCGGTGTATGAAAATAATTTATGTAAACTTAATTTTTACTCATCTTCAGGTCTGAAGCAGCAAAAGAGTAGATGGAACTAAAACATATGCCCAGAAGTAATGCATTTGTTCTAATTCAGTTCAGTGGTCTGGAAACGTCAAGAATGAATCAGCAACTCGAAAAATCATTGTAACGTTGTACTAATTGTATTCTTATGTAAAAATGTATATTCTACTGTATGTTAATGAAAACAATAAAAATATGTTCACCTCTAAATACTATTTTATTTCTATTCTATGCTTAATATATAAAATAAATACACAGCACACAATATTCACCCGGTGAGGATCAAATTATTCAACCTTTAATATAAAGGGTACATAAGTTGCTAATTAAAAATAATACTGAACTTAATAATTCCATAATTTAAATAAGGTTCACCATTTGGAAATCCTCGTGACTAAAATAACAATTTAAATTGGTAATATTAATCGGTTTAAAACAAGGATACTCCAGCACTACGTATATATTCAACACTATTTACTTCCGAACACACAAAGTTTACAAAAATATTTCTACTTTACAAACAAAACTGTATTCAACAAATGTATGAAACATTATAAATGAATAATCAAAATGGTAGAGGATCCTAAGTATGCAATACTAAAGAATAAATATGAGACAAGGGAGAAATTGGGTAAAATACATGTTTATTTTAATTACCTAGCAATACAATATTCTTAGACATATTGTTATTCATTCTGGTAGAATAGGAACTGCGGAGAATCCTGGTTGTGGTCCCAAAAGAGAAAATTTGGAATTGTTGTGTTTTACACTAAAATTTAAACTCTACAAAACAAAGGGGAAAAGGAATTCGAGGTGAATTTTATGTGTTTTAGCACGGAACTTGAATCTTGCAACAGGACAAAAGAAAGCAGCTCCAAAAGAATGAAAATCATGGCAACAAACTGATAATCTAGATTAGATTCTACCAAACAACCACTAGAAATGCTCGTGGTTAGAGCAAGTGTTCTTCCGTACTTATTATACTTCTCAACTTGAAGATCTGGACCGAGAAAGTAATATTTATAGTAATTATAACAATACACTGGAATAGAAAAGCTGATAAGATGGCATAGAACCAACCGGCAAAACAATTGTAAATGATCACTGCCGAAGAAATGACAAAATGACGTCGAATAATGTCAGGGACCTGTACCGTCGTTGTCTTAAAGGATGGTGAAAACTGGATAAAAAGAAGCTGGTGAAATAAGTTCTGCAGGGAACGCTGTTGATAAACCAGTTGCGAAAGCTAAATCTTTGTTTCTATAGCTGAAATGTGGGAGACAAAATTGAAGATAGTATCTTTTCCAGAAAAATTATCTTATGGAAAAAACGAAATTATAAAGGTTCGTTCAGAGTCTTTCCCTCGGTTACTCATTGGCCTATAATGGGCACTGATTCTGTTTTAGAAACAGCGACAGGGAAATATGCTACTGGGAAGAGTTCGCACACTCCTCGTCACAATGAGGTGCAGGGAACCTGACATTGATCAAAGCACCAATTATCTGTAATTATTACATAAAGTAATATATTCAATATTATGCCATCGGTGCCAATGGAAAATTATAGTGAAATGCATAAAAGACAGGTTTTAAAACTCGAAAATCCGCTTCAATGTACAAATTTATCATTTAAGTAATATATAATATTAATAATTATTATTATTTCTAAAGCAGTGGTTTTAGAATACTTCAAGTTAGAGGTGATTTATTTATTCACAATATTGAGTCCAAGTGGAGTAAAAGCAATTAATGTATTTCAAATATTTATTGAACCATATAAAAATATTCTCATACCCTGGATTTTCGTTCAAGTACAATTTTCGTGTATTCTGGGACTGTTATAGAGGTTGACCCTCAGACCCACAGTTCGTCTCAGTGTGTCATCGATAAATGTATCAGTGATCTCCCATAGCACTGATCAAGTAGCCGGTGGAACAGAAATTGTCAAAAAGTAGCTGTAAATCGGCTCGCAGAACTCGCCAGGTCTCAAACCTTCCAGATTTTGGGGGACTGTTAAAACCGCCACAATTCTTGATATACCCCAAAGTTTCACTACATTTATAAGGCATCTGTGAAGCAGAGTATTGCAAAAGTTAGGATACTCTCACTAATTCCGCCAAACTTATTTATTATGTGATTGCTCCAGGTTGACTTTTTACCTTTTGATTCCGTAGCAAGTTAGAAAATGCGTCATTCAGCTCTGGGTTTATTTGTTTGACTTAGTAAATATTTCCATCTATAAAATTTAATAGGGCACAAGTTTTTAGAACGTTGTGGTATATAAATACACCGGCTGGTACTTTGCCACTGCATATGGAACTATAACATATTTCCATTCTTTGGTCTTTTAAATTTGATCAGAGTATCATTGGTTTCCATTAAATGTGATTAGGATTGAACTAAACTGGTTGTAACAAGTTATAGATAGTTTAAATATATAGAATTTTGTTTGAGTTAAGGTTGTGAAACCGGTAGTAGTAATTGTTAGGTATAAGAGTTTGTGAGCGCGTCTAGAAACAAATATTTGGAAAGACAGTAGGTAATGAGAAATGGAAGTTTGAATACTGTCAGAATGAGATAGTGAAAGCTATTATGTTGGCAAGAGAAGTTAAGTCACCCAGTCAGGGAAGAGTAGAAAGAGTTGATAATACATGGTAACATGGTAGAAATAATGGATACGTAGCTTTTATACAGTTTTATAAATAGTCTCAAGGACACTTGTAATGAGTAGATTACAGTTATAAATAATTACGAGAAGCCTTTTAAATTATACTATACTGAACCCTTGCTCCAGCCAAGAGTGCCCTGAGTGGCCACCAAAATTGTTTCATGAAACGAATATTACACAAGCCGGTATATTACTTTTCCATCGAGTAAAATTGTTAACATAATATTACGCTATGATCACAGCAAAGAGTCAAAAAATATTATGTGAAAGGAATAATATTTGATAATTGTTATTGTGTTTAAATGAAAATATATAAATGAGGTAAAGTAAATCATGTAATAAATAATTACAAGAGAATTTTCCTTTTTTAATATCGATATTATATATAAAAAATCAAAAATACAATGAACTTGATTAAAAAGAGGATCGTTGTCATATTCATCACCATTATGCTGTTTTTATATGGAGAGTATAAATCCAGACAAAACTGGGAACGACAGGAATGTTCATAATTACTAACTAAATCATTCAAATGAACTGGAAATGTTGAAAGTGAAACAGAAAATTGAATCTAGTTTTACACAACTTTACAAATGTATATATGCAACTTTATATTATTTACAAAAAATAGAATTATTTCCATCACCAATTTTTTTATTCCAGTAAAACACAAGCATCACAAATATACATTTATGTAAGTAATATAGTAAATATTTATAAGCATAGTATTAAGTAATGGTAACAGGGAATGGTCCACAAACCTCTGTTGTCTTAAATTAATACTGATCAGAAACATTTAAGTATAAAGTAAAAAATTCACTTTTTATTCTTATTACCGTAAAGTCTTAATAAAAAATTGCTTTCATTATGAACGTTTTGACGGCATAAATATATTTATTTATGATACATTCGTGAGTCCGTTGACCGGAAACAGATCTGCTGTTTCTTTTCTATCTATACGAGAGGCTCTTGTAATTAAAGTAGTTTCACCTGCTTACTGTAAATGAAAAGGTAGAGGATTAATTATTTAATTCATTTACAAAAATTATGTGGTTTTGTATTTTTTTACTTAGTATACCTTTAAACACAATTTATTTGTGGAATCATGCACTATCAATATTACCAACAAATGTAGGGTTTAAGGGGGAATTAAGTATTGAATAAGCAACGGCTTAGCTCAGGGTATTTTCACATATGAGATTTGTCAGGGTTAATTACTGTGGGGCAATTACGAGCAGCAGAGATCTCGTTTCTTATGACAAACCTGTTTTATTCTTCTTTCAGAAACACTCGTGACTTCATCCTTCCGGTAATTTCACTTGGATGAAGGTAGACAGCAAGCTGTATTGAACCTTCCTCACTAGGGGTGTTATTCGGCATGCGGAAAACAGGACATTTTGCACTGTCGGACGATGAAACCATTCATAATTTCGCTATGCATCTTTGTGTTTGCTATCTACTAATTATTGAAAGCGTCTTCCTTTCCTCTCTTTATAATTTTTCTCTTTTCAACTTCAAACGTACATTGGTTGGATTTAGTTCCTTCCTAAATTCAAAAACCACACTGGTGGCATTTCTTTTTTCCCTAAGTCTTCTTCCTCCCAGCTTCCGAGTAACACTCCTCCTTACCTCCTCTCCTACTTCCTCTCTACTGCAAACACACACTGACTATTTATCACCTCCCAGCCAATCTCTCATTTCCCCTTCTCTAAGGATAAACGCCATCACATATGACGTGTCTTCTCTAATCCTTATAAATTTTTCGCCAAGCGCGGTATCTGCACTTATGAAGTGATGGGGGTAAATCTTGGTCAATATCCCGTGGTTGACAAACATCTTTCATTCTTTGCATCTTGGAAGCAGGCACATTTCTTTACGACAGCCTGGCGCCTTTCTAATCCTGTCTCTGAATATTCTTATTTAATGTTCTGAATTTAATTCCTCCTAAAATACGAATTAAACTGCACTAAAGTACTCTAGTAAACATCTCCTGGTACATAAGATACGCCTTAAGTCTGTACAAGTATGAATAGTTCTCTTAATTATACAAGGATATTGTTTTGGTTCATCATGAGTTACATAGTTATGAAGCCCTTCCAACACATAACTCACCACGGAGTATAGGGTCACCTATATTAAAAACAATATTTTCACCTTTTCACATTAACTTGGTAGACCTGAAAATAGAAATTACTACCTGCTTGTCCCACTACCATCGTAGCGCAATATATAGGAAACAATTTTATATTATCAACGTTTGTTTACTTTCCTTTCGTCGTTTTGTTGAAAGTATCCGTTGTGGTAATATTTTCATTCTGTAATATACAATATGCAAAGTTAATTTTGTGTGACAGAACATTTTATATTTATTTGCTAAAATATTTTGCTGAGGACATAGTTCAGAAACATAGAGTTGAAAGATAAATACATACACCTGATCAGATGTTGGCGAACAGATGTTAATTTTATTGCACACATGTTTAATAATTTATTAGGGGGATTACTTTATTTAATAATTAAATAATTTTGTGAAACTAAATTTTCAAAGCTACGGTACCGTGAAGGTCAATGCCCGCCTGCTACAATGTTAACAATGTGTTTTGAGAAACCGTCTGTAAAAGGGATTATAAACAACCGGCCAGTCGTACATTGTAAATCCTTTGGGAACATAAGCTTCAATTTCAACATTTTGACGCGTCTGAAATATTTCCAAAGAAAAGTTCAAGACGCATTCCTGTTGGCTAAATTCGTGGGTAATTCGAATCTAGAGGCAAGATCCGAGGTTTCGAGATTGGTGGGAAAAGATGAAGAAGACAGTTGGGATGAAGAATTCAGACAGAGAGCAATGATGCCAGATGAAGGGCAAGATATCACAAGTAGTGACGGTAGCAGAGACTTCAACGACGGTCCGTGGAATGTGGCAGCGACAGTCCTTAGGACTGCAGAAGCCAACACCCCAGGTCCAGATAAAAGGATTTCTGGGCGTCGTCGAGAACGTAGTAATGGAACTATAAATCCCTCAAAGCCGTCAACTAAATGCCACAATGGCCAGCGTCTACCGCCACTCACAATACAAAGATCGAGAAAAAGAATAATTTTGATTGTTATTATTTTATTTTAATTGTAAATTCTTAATCTAAAATACATATTTTTTAAAGACCAGAAAGATAAAATTTCATTTGTTATTTTTTGTTGAATATAATTTAAAATTTTATTATTATTATTATTTATTCACTCTGCCCTATTAATTTAAAGTATAATCAAAAACTCCGATATAAACATTACAATATACAAATGTTTATAAACTAAATGATGGACAAAACAGTCATCAGACATTTTGCGGGGCAGATCTCCCCGATGAGCTCATTTCATGGTTCTGTTTGGGTGACTAATTTTTTAGGCATTTACCAGACCTTCACAACAGTAGTTACAATATTCCATCTTTTCCCACCAATCTCGAAACCTCGGATCTTGCCTCTAGATTCGAATTACCCACGAATTTAGCCAACAGGAATGCGTCTTGAACTTTTCTTTGGAAATATTTCAGACGCGTCAAAATGTTGAAATTGAAGCTTATGTTCCCAAAGGATTTACAAATATATTATCAATGTGTGATTCATGATATATTTTTGAATCATTATGGAATAAATTTAGAAATGATTTTAATATAACCTAAGTGTTAAGTTATATTTTACTTTTAATCCATTCAATGAACGCATTACAGCTCATAATTAGCTGTATGAATAAAGCCAATAGCATAGAAGTGGTATGTTTCTTTATAGTCGCGCCAACTATATTATTAAGCGACTTTCTTCTTACGATTCGGTGAACTTTATGGTTTTCACAGCTTGGAAACTCACATAATTTGCATATTCTCGCCAGGATTCGAACCCAGGCACTCGATGATGTGAAATGGGTATTTATTTTCACGTCTGGAAAGGTATATCCTCGCCTCTCACGGCGGAACTGTGCCAAGCAAGAGTGATGGTGCTGATGAAATCGCGACCGTATCTCACATCTTGCGTTGCTTTCGCACCAAGTGCGTGTGCGTATCGCGATAATTTGCTGACACTTAATTCAACACGGCTTGCATGGAAACTATGAATAAGCACGTAGTAAGATTAATAACTTATGGTAATTTAAATCTTCCATGCCATTAAAACTGCTGGTCGAGCACGGCGAATGTATTCCTAATTACCATATGTCCTAACAGCCGTAATATAACCAAGATATTCAAAGTAGATATTTCTAAGCTAAGCGTAGGCCAATTATAATGTGCTTTATTCAATACTAATTTGGCGGGACTAACTAAAACATGGAATTCCTCTTTTGCGTCCACCGTTTTTCTACTTAGGAATTTGAGTGGAGATAGAGACGTTGGTTACCGATCCGTCACTTGACTTGATTCCCGAGAAAATTTCTTGTAGACGTACGTCTGCAATATATTTAATTTATAATAACAATTTCCCAATGTTCCAGTTGTATTGTGAATGACGTACTCTTCACGAACGACCTGTTGAAAACCCCAGGGTCAACCCCTACCATCGAAATTAGACAACCCGTGGTCTCCGAAAATTAAATATCATTGGCATAGACACGCCACGTGGAGTGGTGTTTTGCTGAATAGTGCGGATGAGAAGAGCAAAGCTGGGAAGTGGCAAGCGAAAACGTCAGTTCACAACTCAACATAGGGGATGAAGAAAGTCAGATAGTAAAGGAGGGGGAAAGAGAGAGAAGAAAGAAGGAAGATAACAGTTCAAGACTTGGAAATACGGTTTAAGTCATATTCTGAAAGAAAAAGGAGAGCCTTAATCGTAGCTTATGGAAGCATCAGTAGTGCTATCTTAGAAAAAATTCTCGGCTAAAGTATAAATATTGTAAAGAACTCCGACAATACCAGATCCATAGGCTATTCCGCTTACGAAGAGCAAGTTCCTACGTCAGGAGGAAGTACGTCCTCGCCTGCCGCTACGTCCATCAAACCCTTCAAGGCGATGGATTTTCTAAAGTCTTCATACCTGCCTGGGCTACAGACCGACGAACACTAATCAAACAGGTTCGTTTCCGATGTTGCTCTGCTATACTTTCTTTTTGTTTTCCCCTACAGATAATTAATAAAATCTCAGGTAAATAAATAAGACTATACAGAATTATGAACAAAAAATTAAATCATTTTGTAAGGACCTCAGTGCATTATAAGATCGACTTAATGAAATTAACTTTAAAATTGATTATGTCACCCACCATTTTTGTAGCCTCCCCTTTAGAAATTAATATATTACAGAGATACCAAATGTATTGTTGATCATTGTCCAAAAAATACTGGGAAAAACTAAACTTATTATAAGAAACAATTCGGAAAATGAGGGTAATGAATATGGCATTGCCGAAAGCTTCTTGAAATGAATAGGGGGGGATATTATTTATTTTATAATATAATGAAACATAGTTAGCAATGTAAATTATGTTAATTTGTAGCATTCATTTATTATTAATGGACACAGATTGTATAAAGTTTTAATTTGAATAGTCGGCCTTTCTTTATAATAAACACAACATCTATATTTACAAAAAATGATACAAATAATTAATTTTCTTACAACTAACAATTATCGATCTCTACACTCAGGATCGTATAATATGGGCCATCTAATAGATCAAAATATTTCACACAAAACCTACTCGAACCTGGCAGAATAGGAAATCAGAACAAAATTTACAGGGGTAATTACCGTGTCAACATAATTGACCGCGCAACGCATTCTCGTTGCAATTTCCTCCTATTTGGGTCGTACTCGATCACGCCTCAGAGCCGCCATTGCTATGTCCCTGTTTCTGGACAATTTCAAGTCTTCGTCTCGTCTCCTCAGACTATCAGTCCGATAATGTGATCAGCTGTGCTGAAATTTCACAATCTGCCACATCAACCGCTTTCGTCTCCTAATTCCGATCCTCTGCCTTAAATCTGTTTCCAGGGGTTTTAATCCCTCTTCCTCACTTCTTCAATTCATATCCCGAAGGTGGCGGGGATATATATTAACCAATCATAGTTATTTTTACTCTTCTCTGGGAAGAATAGCCTCCCCCTGTCCCCCACGGTTTTGGGGAAATCCACGCTTACTTCCACATTCCAGCGATCACGAGAATATCCCCCTGGCGTCCGAATGTCTGGGTTTTATTACCCCTGGCTCAAATACTGTCTCCTTTCTCTTGACTCCGCACCGCCGAAATCCGAGAAGTGTGTTTGGCCATTACATTCTTGTACAAAATAAATAATTTCATGAATTATACATTTTTATCCCTTGTGACTGATGTAAAAGTATGAGGCAGTATAATATTAGAAGCGATCAGTTTTTATTTTTACACAAATTGTTATTCAATTTTAAATTATTTAATTAGTAGTACTATTTTGTCCTTTAAGTACTGTTATTTTATTTATTAAAAAGAAAATTTATTCTTACCGTTTATTTATTCAATTATTTCACTATTTTTAGGAACTTTCCTCAGACGCCATTCTCAACTGTAAGAACAAGCTTACATTAGACTCAAATATATAAGAAAATAAAACATTATATAGAAGTCATCGTGGAAAGGATGCAAAAGGCCATTAACAAAGCAAGTGAATGGGCAGAGATTATAGGCTTCTCTTTTAACCCTGACAAAGCAAATGCTCTATGGATATCTAAAAAGCAAAAAGTGTATCAGACCCCACTAATACAAGGATTATGGGCATAAAATGGAACTCTAAAACTTTCATTTAAACCGTACAACGCACACCACATCACGAAAAGCAAGAAAAGGCTACAAATAATGAGAATAATAGCAGCTAGGAACTTGGGGGGGGGATCGAAACACTCTGCAAGTATCCTTATAGGGTTATGATAAGATCAAAGTTAGATTAAGGTAGTCACATGCATCGGCAAGTTAAACGCAATACATAATGAAGCCGTGAGAAGAAAATTCCTTCTGATATGTCAATCGATGAAGTTAATGTAGAACCTGGTTGTTGGTAGCTTGGCAGAAAAACCACAGTGGACAGCTAGGGGTCCACCAAAAGACTCAACCCCACTTCATACAACTCTAGACCGTTTGATCGTTGCCAAGAATGTAAGGCTACCAAAAATCCTTCTCAACACTACCCCGAAATACCACCATGGAAATTGAAAGGCTTGAGCTTTTATGAAAAATTCTATCAACTAAACAGGGAAGCCCGCAAAGATATCGACTGGAACAATAAAATATCCGATAAATCTAGAACATCCCTAAATTATTTTCTTTGATGCATCAAAAGCTCAGGAGGGCGTCGCTAGCGCAGTGATTTTACAGGAGATGGAAATAGAGAAGAGTTTGGGCCCGGAAACTAATATTCACATGGCTGAATTGTACGCGCTTCAGCTTGTCACAGGATTATTTAGGAAAGCACCGCAGTTTAACAACCTAATTTCACTGACTCCAGGCATGCTTAATTACAATGTATCGCGATCAAGTATCACCATTGATATAAGAGATAATCTCATATTCTGCAAGGAGAAGAACTGTATCCCGGCACATGAGGGTACCAGGGAACATATAGCGCAGACCACACAGCAAAGACTTAGGAATAATCCCACTGATGGTACAACAATTACATATTGGGACCTAAGAGCGAGAAATAAACATAAGCTAATAAGTACCTGGAGGAAATCCAATCCTGTGAGTGGAGGGATTTCATCAGGTGACCGTCAAATCTTCAGAAGTGTGCACCTCAAGGAACTTAGTAGAAGAAAACAGGTTGTAATATCAAGGGTAAGAACCCTACACACGCAATTGACTCAATCACATCTTTTTAACAAATCTCTTCAACCAAAGTTGCAATAATTATATACTATTCAGCACATCTTATTAGAATGTCCAGTCCATGCAAACGAGATGAGTGAGACGATTCAGGCTTTTGATAAAGAAGATTTCTACGAGTCAAATGAAGCGATAAAGAGTATTGCATTATTTCTGAAAAAAAACTTTACTGGTAGAAGAAATTTAATGTAAAAATAATTTTAATTTCTATGTGTGTTTTTACCTAATTTGTTTTAGTTGCCAGACTACTGGATGAACTTGTTATGTACAACAATTGTGTTAATTTATTATCTGGTTATAATTTTGTAATTGTGTAAATCACCAATGACCCTAGGGTTAATGTGACTCTAAACTTTCAAATAAAAAATAAAGATGTAAAACAACGACTGTTAATTACCTTTATTTTCACAATTCCTTTCGAGCTTTGACTATCATTGGTTTAAATGTTTTAGTTTAGTAAAATAGATTGTGACAAATGTTTGTTTACAGGCAGCTGTCGAAAGTACCAGTTGTTTTTGTTGTGGTATTCAATCCTAAGACTGGTCTGATGCAACCCTCCATGCTTTACCTATCTTGTGCAAGTCTTTTCATTTCTGCATAACTAGCACAACCCACATCCTCCCTAATTTGCTTAAAATACTCCATCCTTGGCCTCCATCTTCTCTTACTGCCCCACACACTTCCCTCTAATGCTAATTTACGAGGCACTCATGGCTCAAAACGTGGCCTATTAATCTATCCTCTCTCTTGGTCAACGTGCTCCATATTGTTCGCTCTTTCCATATTCTGTTTAGATTCTATCCACTAATCTGATTTTCAGCATTCGCCTATAGCACCACATTTCAAACGCTTCTATTCATTTCCTTTCCGCATTTCCTGTCGTCCACGTTTCACACCCCTAACGACACACTCCATATGAACAATTTTAGCAACGATTTCCTAATATTCACAGTTATATTACCCGTGAGTAAATTCCTCTTTATCGTGAAAGCCTCCCTTGCCTGTGCTATCCTACTCTTTATGTCTACTATACTTCTACCATCCCTACTTATTACGCTTCCCAAGTAGCAGAATATCCTTTCCCACTCACTCTAACACCCTTTGTTCTTCCACTGTTTCTCATGCTACACTCCATTAGCTTGGTATTCTCTCTACTAATCCTCATATTGAAGTATTTTTCCAGGACTCCGTTCATGCCATTTATTATGGTTTCCAAGTCTTCTTCTGACTCCCCTAATACAACAATATCATCGGCAAAGCATAGGGTTTTTATTTATTCTCCTTGCAGTATGATTCCTTTCCCATATTCCGTTTTAACTTTCTTCACCACTTGTTCTATATATAAGTTAAATACGATGGTTGACAGACTGCATCCTTGTCTTACTGCTTTCTTGATTACGGCATCCTTTTCTTGATCTTCTATTCTAATTAATGCTGCCTGTCTTCTGTAGAGGTTATGTATAAGCCTTCTTTCTGGATATTTTATTCCAGTGCTCTCCAAAATCCTTAATAGTGTGTTTCTCACATTATCAAACGCTTTATCTAAATCTACAAATGCCATGAACGTAGGCCTGTTTTTTCATATCCTGTCTTCTAAAATTAGTCGCAAAATCAATATTGCTTCTCTTATCCGTACAGCCTTCCAAAAACCAAATTGATCTTCGTAAAATATTGAAATAGCTGTGTAAATAAAGGTAAGGACAAGGTGAATGTTTAAAAATAAATTAAATATATTTGACCAATATATTTTGGTTCACATAATTCTGAGAATCATTTGAGATATTTCACCCTTAAAAATCAAAGTTAACAACGGTCGAAACCCGTTAATACTGAATCCACCTCCAACACACAGGCAGCCACTTACCATAAAAGATATTCCTTATATTTTTTTCCATAGAAGTCTTGTCCGCTGCAATTATTCTCATCCCTCGTTGTTACCTGTGACTCATACGGATGCTTTAGAATACTGTTGCGGAATATGGAACGATGAAAGTAATCGGAATTTACAATGTGAAAAGATTATTCGATGATAACTTCACAATTTATTTACTTTAATTTAGCTTTCAAAAAATACCTAAATGGCCTCATTCTACGAAAAGTCGTATTCATTCATTCGTCTCAGATTTAATTGCTCATATACTGCCATTAATATTTCCCAATTTCTGCCATTAACATCGGTTGTTCAACAGAAATTGGCACTAGAACTCTTCTTAAGCCTATTTAAGTTATTTAAGAATACTATCAAATTGGTTCTAAGAATCAAATCTGACTCCTTCACACCAAACTAAGTTAGATAAAAATATTTATCATCATATAAAAACAAGTATTATAAATACTATTTTAAGAAAAATCGTTTTAGGAAACCATTTACCATAAAAGATTATCTATTTAATTATGTTTTTGATTCTTCATTAGTCTGTGACTAGTTCTTCCTTTTTCTCCTTAAACAAACGTTAAAAATTTGAAACATATTTTATAATCACTAAACAATTTTGAGCAACATTACTGTATCAATGAATACCAGGCATATAATAAATACGAAAGTAAACCAAAATATTATTACATATTATAATGTAATAGTTTAACTGAATGTTTTATTGAAGCTAAAAACAGACCAAAGTTAAGAAATTAAAACTAAAAATAATTTAATATAACTACATATTTCGGTCCTGATCTGGACAATCTTCAGGTGGAACTAAAATTAACAAGACACAAAATTATTACATTACAAAGATATAAAATTCCAGTCGAAGCATATCATAAATAAAGAACATTAAAATTTATAGAAACAAAGACAATCAGTATGCAGCTGAAACATTATGTTTAATGGATTAAGACAGATGTGGACGGATGCCATCGCACATATGTTTTGTATTAGTTCCGTACAATAGCCTTTCCGCATTTTTCACACCAAACTTCCGAGTTGACAGAGGCAAATCCTTGCCGAATCAGATAAGGATGACTCTCATTGTTCGCTTAAGCCCCTACCATAAATCTGAAGAAAGGATTCATTTTCATTATCCGAAGGAGGATGAAAGCGCTGTCCACGCACATATAAAAAGCGTCGCAGACCTTAAGACTTAACTTGCGTATTAGAGTGATGATCCAACTAAATGATTTTGTGTATTTTCATACTTTATTGAAGATGTAACTAGTTATTGGCAGCGCTCTATGGCAAGATTGAATAATCGTCAGTATGAGTAAAAGAAAGTATAATGAATAGTTAATATCAAAAGAAGCAAAACGGACACAATCTTAAGAAACTAAAGTGAAAAAGTGTAGGTAAACTATGAGCGAGGAGACTGATACACGTGATTAAAGTATACCAACACCAATATCGGAAGCTCCCCGACTATATTCTAAACCACAGAAAAAATTTAGATAAAGTTTCTGCAAAAACGTTTGGGCATGTGCTATTATATTAAATTTTGCCATACTATCTCCCCACTTTAATTTACTCTCAGCAATAAATGTCCATCCAATGCTGTTTTGTTTTAAAAATTATTTATGTATTACAACGTAGTACTGTAGCATACTAGAAGTAAAAATATATTTGAAATAATTTAGTATTAAGATATTTTATTAATAACTATTGACTGCCCTGTATATTACTCAAATTGATTTAATAAATAATTGGGTAGGAAAACTCATATTCCAATTCCATAATACCATAATTTTATTCTAATTTTTCGCTCGCTGAACAAGTTCCGATTTTGATGAGCATAACGGTGAAGGCATTGACTCGCAGGTGTGCCTAAAACCGAGTCATTGACTCTAAGAGGTTCCACGTATCATAAACAGAAAGGAACGCACAGTTGCAACGATTTCCGGCTAATATCTGGGAAGGTACTTCTAGGAATTGCGGCGCAGTTTAACGTCTAAAGATCGCGAATTGCTCGTTCAAACCCCTTAAACGGAGACAAGAGCTGAGAGGTATCGGTAAATGCACAAAGACCTGAGCATCAAAGGAACGCTTCATGGAAAAATAGTCATATTATTCTAACGTGGCTTCTGAAAATATTATTTTTTTAACAAACGTCGCAGAGAAATGGCATACCAAAATGGGTGTTGGAAAATTGTTTTCTTGGACGTTTGAGCACAGAACAAGGAGGCTGTTGAGGTAGGGCAGTGTTCTGCAATGAACACGTGCACTTTATTTGCCATGGACGTCATAGAACTCTTGACAATGCGCTGCATATTCCTGTCTCTTCCGGCTTCCTCCTGCCTAAGACAACTTCCTGTTGTCCGTGATACCCAATGCTCATGGGAACGTGATTTCCACTGCACAATGCGTACTCACGACCAGCACAGACTCACCTGAGGCCAGGAACTACGTCCAATTTCCATACAAATGTTTCGACTCTTCTCCAGTGCGTTACGACTTGTAAAGGAACGCAAATATTTTTAACTTCGATTTCATTCCTGCTTTAGAATTAAGGGAAGTCGGGGCGGAACGGGGTAGAACGGGATAACCTATTTATTTTTACTGGATAGTGCTGGAGGTTAGTAAATGGGCGTGGAACATTGTAACTGATCAAAGAAGAAGTTCTGGCAGCCGACTTGACGAAGTTCTTACTCCACCTTGTGAATAAACTCTTGTTTCGGCGTCTTACATGTGTGACTTTATAATTTTTGTAGCATTTCAACAAATCCTCGCTTTTAACTCCATAATCTCCGTAAACTAAAAGTATTTACCTGCATGTAAGTTACGTATGGCGTTATATTTGCTTGTATTAAGGCTCACTGAAAATAATTAGCGTGCTGGGCGGAAAGGGATACTACTGTATAAGGCAAAGTGTAATGTGTTTCTCAACAACAACAAAAAAAGGCAGACTCACTTTATAAGAATGAGTTACAGGATGAACTACCCAAAAAGTATAGATTGAGAAAGGAAAAGGGGAAAAATGTTAGCAAAGATTTTGCACTTGCAAAAAAATCTCTTTGCGAAATGAAAAAATTGATAAAGCGATCAACCGTGCGCTACATAAGTATAAGAAAGAAAACGCAAAAGGTCTCAAGATCTTTATTAAATTTAATTGCACCAACTGTAAATACAAAAATCCTATCCCGTTCTGCCCCTGGGGTGGGAATTAGGGATGTATGGTAAATTTGTAAGTTTCTTTTTAAAAAGTAATCAAAAATCTAAATTTGTTGTTTTAAGTTAAATTTATATTACATTAAAAATAATAAAATAAACCAATGTTTCATACTTTTATGAAGTCATTTTTCTTTTTCCATAGTTTTACAAAAATTGTTAAACACCTTCCCCAATTGGATCTTATGTAGGGAAGTGCTCTTGCAACTAAGTTTTACTAATTCAGAGAAGTACTAGAACTGTATTTGATAAACTATCACCACACTAAAAAATTATGCATTGTTCTCACTAATAATCCTAAACTTCAAATGTTGATTTTATTTTCATAGAGCAACACGGAGGTGTAACATAGTGGGGTTGGCAACTTGATAATTGGCAAAAATTCACAATAAATAATAATAACTTGTAATATGAACTTAAAATGTGAACCCTGTACGATACATAGTAACAAATATATTCTTGCCGAAAAGTTGTTAAGAATTTCGGGAAATTTTGGAGCATTTTAGTCTCGGATGGCTGAAGCCTTCGCCAAGACACCCGAGAAACACAAATTAATAGGAAATATACAGTGAATGAATCACTTATTCTCATAAAAATATTTCAATGGACAGTTGTGTAAAATTCACTTTTCTCTTTTTAAAAAAACTGTTTGAAAGTCTCATATTAAATGTTGTATTTAAATGTACTACAAGGAAATGGGAAAACTCACCCTTATTTGCTACTATATTCAATGGCTGATGTTATTTGAGATTAATAACAGCCGCCTATTCACAAAGAGCTCAGGTTTGCATAGCTTTGATGCCAGAAAAATAATTTACACAAGGAAGGGAAGTCTCGAACTATAAGATATTTATAAGGGCATACAATATAATGCTATTATCAGGTATATAAACTTCCAGTCTCCATAAATCCATTGAATTGAACACAAGTAAGATCAAACATAATCTGACTAACTTTTTACTTAACTACTCCTACTGCGTTGAAGAATTTATGGAGTAAGTGTATCTTTGAATAGAAATTATTATAGACATAATACTTTGTTAATGTATTAATTTATTGGTATAAGATATAAACAATATGTATCAATATTAAGAATTTGGAACAATTTGTATGTCTTGTCTTCTCTGTAGAACTTTATCATATCTTACTACAACTTAAAAACAAGAATATGAATGGAAATGGTAACAGAGTTAACAGTAATTAAGCTAACATAACTTATGTACAATCTCTGACTCGTTCCATATCTTCGAAGCTCAGCTTCTCTATGGTATCCATGGAAAATGACTTAATACTAATACCGAATTATGAGCTTTGGGCCCACTTCGGGCACAATCATCCGCAGAGGGACCGTATCAATTGAAGTAATGAATTATAGCCCAAGAAAATTAAAATGAGTATTTAGTTTTTCAGATATTATGCCACTCGCTTAAAATTTCAGTTCATGATTTCTTTCTTTCTTCGTTGAACCGACGAAGTGGTGGTACCACTGCCTGGTATGAAATACCATGAAAGGCAGAAATCATTAATCAAAATTTTATACAAATATCAGAAAAAATATTTATTTATTTTATTGGGAAATAAATTATTGACATGAATAGATACAATATCGCAGCAGGTAAATTATCTTATATTTTATAATGGTAACTAGAATATAGGATTTAATCCTTACTTTCTCTTCTGTTTTTTTATGTTTTTAAGGATGATTATAAGTGGAAGTTTACCGATAGCTCCTGTTTATCTTTGAATATGATAATTACGATTATACTCTGAGTAAAAGTTTTTAATTACAAAACGATTGATATTGAGTCATTTGAAAGAAATAATTCATGTTTCTATTACTACTCCCCTAATGAGTAAATAAGGAGGCGTATAATTTGTTTAAACAGGCAGCTGGTAAATTGTTATTTCAAAAATTTTACAGTTCGAACTTTCATCCTGTGTAGGAATCACTGTACGAACAAGTATTAAAACAGTCCTAATGGCCACTCATCAATTTGTTAAGAAAGAATGAAACAATATAATAGAAACCATACCAAAGTCGTTATAAGTGCAAAACACAGTAGACCTGATGAATTAACTAAAGTGAAGGTTATAATTATTCACAATTCAGCAAACGTACAGATCAACTTCGTATTAACTTTATCCTCGACATGTAAATAATATTTACTAGGAATATTTTACGTAATTAATTGCCACAATATTACTAAATACTCTTGTCTTCAAGTATGGGCCAAATATAAATTCATAATATAAAAGAATTTAAAAGTTTTAAGTCTTGTGGCATGAATTAATTTATTTTCAGACCTCGCTTCGTTTTCATCATCTTCACAACTCGACCTCTACAATTTTGTTTCTCATTGCAAACTCAGGATCCGTGGTGGTCTATAACTACGTGTTTTGAGAGTAAAAATACTGAGTTTATAATTGGGCACATGGATTCTTTCTTTAAAAAATTAATTATATTTTGTCTTAAAATCAACGTAGAACTGAATACCGAGACAAGTTTTATGGGCAAGATTATCTTCTTTTTACAGGATACTGAGCAAGTGAGTACTAGGTGAGTGTGGCATGTATAAAACCGTATATTAGAAAAATTAATAACAGTATAAAACTTTAAGTCCAATAACTGAACCAAAAACCAACGAAATGGTAAGAAGTAGAAAAAAATCTGAACAGAGAAGTTCATTTTACAACGAAATGCTCAGTAAGAAATTCAAGATAGCATAGGTAATTATCTTCGAATAAAATTGCTTTTTACTTAAATTATAATGAATATGTTGTGAAAAAATACATCCTTCCGTAATTTACTACATTCATAATATAAACAACAAAGGTACTACATTCTGATGCATCATGTGGAGTTAATGAAACGTATTATCTTAAATAATGTCATTTTCCTATATAGAAGATCTCTGAAAACTATATAAATAAACAAATTAGACTTTATATTGGCGAATTATCACCGTATTGATTTCTTTATAAAGCTTCAGGATTCTAAACTTAAGTTGGACTCCATTTGACTAATATTTAAAATAGACTTAAGCGATGATTCAATGGAATTGAATGTTATGATAATTAATAAATAAAATTATAATGTCAAACCTAAAACTACGTTTCTTAGTATGAAATCGTAAATTTGAAGCAAAGAACTGAAGCAGACTATAATCAACCCCTGTGAGTTATACAAAACACAAAACTGCTTGATGAGCTGCCTATAAAGAAAGGAGTAATTTAATCTCAAAGCTCTTGCAATACATTATATACCAAGTAATTAACACTACTTATGCGTTATTCAATTTAACAATAATAACATATAAGAACGTTTAATCTTGGATTTTCAATTAAGCTGTTATAAATATCTATCACACGACTTCGAGAAAGTATAAAAAATGATTTACAATAGCAAGAACAAACAAGAACGGCATAAATATTTACAGAAGGATTAAAATAATCTTTTTCGAAGAAATAAATCATGTCCATATTATTTTTAAATAAAATTAATGTAAAATGAATGGGGCAATTTGATTTATTAAAGGGTATAAGAGATGTAAAATACGTTTATTGATTATTTAATTTTAATTGAAATTACCACACAGAAAATTTTAAAAATTCCTGGTCGTAATAAACACATTTCAATAATTAATAAAACGAAATAAATGTGTATTCCATACACAATTTTTTAATTCACTAACCATTTAAGTGCAATAACTCAATTAACTGAAAATTCAATGCGATGAATAAAAAAATACAGCCAATTTGTCGGGGAAATTTTTAATATAGTTTAATATGGTTACGAGGTTTAGTTCATATTCGTCGACTTCATCAGGTTAATTTTAAAATGTATATAAAGTCGCAATTATATTTACTAAATATTACTTTAAATTTATTTTCTGTCAAATTGGCTGTATTTTTAATTTATTTTTCATTTCGTCTACATGTGACTGGATCGTCAATGGCAGATTGTACGGTTTATCAACGGATTCTACTAGTTGCCATAAAACGAGTACTATAATAAAATGGGAATAAGGTTTTAATACTAGGTTCCTACTAGCAAAATCCAAGTTTTATTAATCGTAAATTAAAAATGACTAATTCAGTAACTCAATTGAACCGAGAAAGTTTGAAAATTAGTGCCTGAATGTCTTATGTTGACACAATCGGTGTTTCTGGGTTCTTAAAAAAAATGTAACACACACAGCGGAGTTTATCCGTATCTGTCAACAAAACGTTTATGACCAGTGCTCCAGTGACATATTTCAATTAATCAATTCACAATAATTACAGCTCCACTAATGTTAATCAGATGGGGCAAAGTCGGAGTTACAACAAAATTTGTTTCAACTGGACAAAGTCTAAGTGCTTTTAAAATATCCGAGTACCGTACGCGTTACAAAAAAAAATTATTTCCTTCTGGAGAGGAAATATTATTAACATAGATCAAATAACTAAGGAACCAAATTCTAGCATAAAAACTGATTATATAAATTACTTTATGAAAATCTGGACATTTTTACATCTAAATCCACCTATTGTCTTCATGGACCTAATTAAGCATTGAACGATATTACACTAGTGTAAGTCACCAAGTACTTTCAAGACCAAAAAGATAGCGCTGCTGTCTATTTATTTGAATTGCCGTCATTCAACAGTCTGCCGTTAGTGGTTTCAGTATTGTATGAAAACAACGCGACTGATAACAATATCGACTAAATGGGTGCCACGTTTTTTTTTGTTATTTTTGCATTGGTCGATTTTTAGCTTTTCTGTCGCAATGCTGACGGGATTATACGTTGATACTGAACTGTTGATGCAACACAAATCCGTTACTACACTCCGCGGACAAGACAACAGGTGAAATAGTGGCTTATTGAATGATATGTGTATCCGAATAAAGCGGAGACGGTGAAATCGGCAGGGTTACGGTCTTTTGGAAGTAGAAATATTGAAATATCTGCATTGACAATTTTAGAAAAGTAACAAGACAATTTATGACATTTTACGTGTACTTTTTTTATTTAATTTAGAAAGTAACAACTTTTAGGCACATATTTCAATCTTTTTCAGGTTATTAAAACATAATTAAATTTCGAGATAGATTGTGTAAATTTAAAAAATTAGAGAAGTCAAAACCAAACAACCTACCTACCAAATTATAAATAAAGTAATCAATTCAATCAGACTTATTATTATAAAAAAAGTCAGAAATTGAATAATTTATTTGAAAAACATTTCGTCCATTCGGGACCCCCTTAGTTCTTTCTACAAAAAAATGTATATAATTAAATATACATAGTTGTTACAATTAAAATATGACAAAAATTTTATGTTGCTGCTGCAACGCCCTGGACCGAAATAAGCGAAACCAATGGCAAGGAAACAGATCGCAAAGCTCACATTATTGTAACTGCCGCAAAGATTTCACAGAAATGTATGTCGGAATATTTTTAAACTACGAAATTTACATTTCAAAGATTCCAAATTGCACAAGTAAAAAATAATAATGAATCATATGTTGAATTTAAATTTTTCTTTCGGATTTTACATTTATAGAATTAACATTTGATCGATCTATAATAATGATTACTTTCCACATCCAAAAATTTAACATTATTCCTGTTGTTTTTTAAATATACATGTTGAGTTAGGTCAGATTGTTTATGGGCTGGTTGTTTTTAAGTTTTAGAAACATTATTTAATTCTTGTTTGAATGATTATATTGGTCTGACCAAGATAACAATCTTTGTAGTCTAAACACTGGATTTTAGACGCAACATTGAACTTATCAAAATTATTTATACAGTTTTTACAAGTTTTCACAGAACTGCAATTATTAAAAGCTCTATATATTAGCGTAGCACAGTAATTGGCGAACTAATTAATTAATTTGTAGTGCATAGTTGTAGATAAATTATTTTTATCAGTCAAAGAATTTAGTCTACTTCTAACATATTTATTAATAAAACTAGACGTATGCGCGTTTCAAATTATATAATTTTTCCCTCAAAACTCTCCTTTTGGATTTTTATGGTGAGATAATTTCATAGCTTCGTCTACCAAATTTAAAACCATGACTCTTTTTTCTGGAGGGGATGATACGAATAAAAATTAAATATCTTAATAAAAGTCAGACATTTGGACGCCAGCGGAGACTGTCTCGCGGCCGCTGGAATGTGGCGACCTAGGCTGCGAATAAGTGTGGTTTTCCCAAAAACCTTGGGAGAAAGGAGCAAGCGATTCCTCCCAGAGAGGAGTAACAATAAATTTCATTGGTGAATATCCATCCCCGCCAATTTCGAGATATGAACTAAGGAGGTGAGGAAGAATTATGAGAAACCCTTTCCGGCAGAGAGAGGACACACAGATTGAGGGGACGAGCGGAGATGATCACATTATCGGACAGATAGACCAAGGAGACGAGTCTAAGACTGGAAATTGTCCGAACCACGGACAATAGCAACGGCAAATGAGGCGTGATCGAGACCAGACCGAAGTACGAGGAAGTGCAAACGAGACAGGGCGCCGCAGGGTCCAAATTAAGCTGACACGGTAAATATCTCTGTACCCTTTAGCTGATTTCCTATACTGCCAGGTCCGAGTAGTTTTTGTGTGAAATATTTCGATCTATGAGAAGGACTATAACATACGACGCTGAGTGTAGAGTTATAAATTTATTAATAAGAAATTTATTTAACCGTTTCATTTTTTTTGTAAATTTGTTATATTTATTAGAAAGAGAGGCCTGCTATGCAAATTGAAAATATATTCAATCAATGTACATTAATAGTAAATAAATGTTAAAATTCAATATAATTTACATTGCTAACCATTTTTCATTATTATAAAATAAAATAAGATCTCCCCGCCCCTATTCATTTCAAACTGATGAGAATCCACCGTATTCGTCATTTTTGTTCACTGCGACATTTATCCACTTCCACATGTGAGAAACTCGCCAGAAAGAATTCACGTCATGCAGGATATCAATGAAAATTCTCAGGATCCTTTTGAATAAATTCCATGAACATACTTTTTGGGCGTTTTCAAAAAGTTTGCCAAAGTGTATCAAGGTGAAATACGATTATTTTGAGAAATGGGTAATGAAATAATTCAATTTTTTTTTCTTTTCTGTCGTTTTGTTAGGACGTGCTAACCTTATTGTTGATTGGACAAGAAAAGAGTATTCAGCCTTTCTAAATCCACTGATAATTGGTGAATAAACATTTATTTCCAGTGACTAGATTTTGATGGTGGATAGTGAAAGGGACTGTTTGTTGAGCTGAGTCGTCATCACGAAACCACCACGATCCGATCAAATTCTAAGCTTCTTACTTGTCGGCCGACACCAGTTGGTGGGAATTGAAACATGTGCGCGTTGTGGCAATATTTGGCGTCCCGCCCTCTTCCCCCACCAGTGATAAGGAGGATGTCCTTGGCAAGTTTGGCCGGCTGGACCGGATGCGCGTGAGACGTGGCGAGACCAGGCCAGGCCAGACCAAGGCTACCTCGGGCCCTGTTGCGCGGGTCAGGCATTGTTCAGCACGCAGGGTCGTCGCTCCCGAGTCCCGGCCCGGTGGAGGGGGCCTGTGTCGCCGCGCAATCTTTATGTCTTCGCATAAACATTTATGGGCCTCAGCGGCGGCGGCGGCTTCGTTTTTTGTCCGACCAACAATGGCATGCAGGTCTACACACACACAAACACGAGCCTGCCTGCCTGTGAGACCATGCGGGTGCGTCGCGGCCAAATAACTCAACTCACCACGAGATTAGCAGCTACGAAAAACTAGCCAGCCAGACGAACAAAAACTCCCTCAATACTATCTTGGACTTGATTATGATGTTAATCGAAACTGGTAACTCAATTCGCTCAATGATCACAACAGCGCCCAAAATTTGTGAAAATTGCATAATAACGGTCTGCATATTCACTACATTGCCAAGTTTGATTAATTCTCGTTTCGATTAAACGTTAGTGACGTCATGACTCTAGTATCTGCACGCATACTCTGTTTTAAAAAAAATATTATTGAAGATATTATAATTGGTATGACGATCAATATAGTTTTTATGCATTGTATAGATAAATAACATGAATACACGGTAAATTGTAATGTCCAGTGACATTTAATTTAAAGGCGAGAGAAAAGACAGTTACACAGGATTGTTTTGCACGGTTATTATTATTGTTTTATAATTTCAGGGATGTTTGGGGTTGTGAGCTATTAAAGAGTGGAAATTATATGAAGAGTTTATGAGTGAAAGTGAATGAGGTGCCAGCTTACTAGGGGAGAGTTAATGTTAAGTTATACCGGAATGAGAGAGCGGAAGGATGTAGTCTAATGGTAATTTTATTTTTAGTCTGCGGTTGTGTGGAGGAGGCGGTAGATTGCTGTGGAAGAGGACAATGGTGTCATTGTGATGATTAATGGAGCTTTTGGTTGAAGAGGAATTTATTGTGGTGGAGATCAGGGGAATTTGGATGTCGTTGTGAATTACCGAGTTGCATAGATAGCATGGGGAGTTGGATCTGTTTTTTTTTGTTTGTTTTTGGATTTTATTTGAATTGGAGTTGGCCCCATACGGAGCATGCGTAGGACCACATGACATCAATTCTGTCTTGAACCTGGCGCCCCGAACCTGGGGGGGTTGATTACCCCCTCGAGGGTAAAACAGCCGTTCTACGGGGTAACATTACATTATGTCCAAGGTCATACATAAAAATAACTATATCTTCACTATAACAACCAGTCGCTTCTAGGCACAGATGAATAAGGACTGCTCCGTGATTATTACACCAAGCTACAAGCTTTTCAAAACCTTCCTTGTTATTGTGAAAAACTTTATGTCGTTCTTTGTTGTCTATCAATAAACAAGCATCTAGTTACTTTTTAGAAATGTCTACACCTAAAATAGCATTGACTTGCATAAAATTTCCTCTAGGACTATAACGAATTGAGAGTTTAGACCAACCATGTAATACGGGATATAATTCTAGTATTAGACGATAAATTTTATTATCATTAATTAAATCAGAAAACAGATCAGCGACAAGTGGCTTGCGCCCTCCAGACCAACTCTTTGATGTTAAGAACATTTGCTACTTATGATAAAATTCATAAAGACCAAGATGTTTCAGCGGAAGTAAAATTTTTGAACTACGCGAGGATATTGGCCCATTCAAAGTAGATTTTCAAAATTATGGCGAAAGTAAGTACCGAATATCCTTTAATAGCTCACAGAGCTCTAAGAATTTTAATACCATTTGCAGCCACTTACAGATATGGGAGTGGTTTCTCAGCTTTAGGAAGAGTAAAAATAAACGCCAGAAACCGTCCCAATGTGGAACATGACTTGACATGCGCTTAATGTGAAACTAAACAAGACTTAGAATGCAAAACAATACCAACCTTCACTCTTAATATCATTAGATAATTATTTATAAATGGTAAATTGAAATTAAAATTATTAAGATAATAATAAATGCTTTAGGAGCTCTTGGGCTTCCAACCAAGTGAGAGCAAGCATTGGCCAGAGCTCCTAATGCAACAAATACACCGGGAAAACCTGCGATCTTTGTTAATGATAAATGCTATTTGAATAATGCGTTATTTTACTTTAATAGCATTTTAAACGGGAAAAGGGTAGGAATTAGTTTCCTTAATAGGTTTTAGGGGTAACAAGATAGACAATGCTAGGAACGTTGGGTCTACACTCCGCCTTGGCCAATTATACTTATATAAATAACCAATTTTTTATTAAAGGAATATAAATATTCTGGATGACATATCCAACATACATCATAATTATATTAAAAAATGACTCACAAAATTTAAATTGTAAGAATGATTCCGTTTTATTGCTATTAAAATATTTATAAATGAATGTCGTAACAAAAATTTTATGAAAATAGTTTTTTTTAATTCTTAAAGTACGTGCTTTACCCACACTTATTGCAGCCGGACGCGAACATAAGTCGCTCATTAGCGTACAAATTAATAGTTTTGTCTACTAATTGACCTTAGCATAACATTTCCAAATTTATTTACAATTAATTTAGAAAAGGGATGAGTGATGAAGTTCATTTTAATGTTAAAAATTATTTGCTATGTCTATAATAAAACTGTTTGCGTGTTTCTATGTATGTATGCGTGTATGTCTGTTCCGCATACAAATCTAAACGCGACTGCCACTCCTACGGCCGGGAGTGGACGGGAAGCAAAACTTTAAGATATGCAAATACGCCTGATATTTGCGTTGAATAAATCATTTTCGTGGCCAAAGATATTGATAGTGATTCCCACGTTGCCGTTTGTCCATAATTTTAACCTTCGGTATGGAAATGGAACAATCATAGGGTCAGGGGTTGTTAAGTCGCTGAGTTCAATTATGACACCAACTTGCAAATAAAATTGTGCTGCAGCCCAATAGCTTATATTGGATAGAGAGCGTGAAAAAGGTTAGGCATTTACCGAGTGATTATTGTCTAATTATACACTGTACCAGACTAATACAAATAAATACCCGAGCAACGCCGGGCACCTAGCTAGTTTATTAATGAATTATACAACTGAAATTGTGATCACATTTTGGTGACTTAAGTATTTATCTTCATTTAATACGTTACATAATAATATATTAATTAAAATAACCAATTTTCTATCTTAAATTTTGGCGTTAATTTAATTTTGAATTACATTTTTTTAGTGAATAATAAAATTTATCATTAGATTAATGGTTATCTATAGATAATCTTTCTTCCCAATTTCTAACATTTCTACATTATGTACGTTGATGATATTTTTTGATCATTCCCAAATCTAAATTGAATTAATTTTTTAGTTTTTTTCTCAAATTTCAACCTAATTTAAAATTAATTTAGGTAATACAACATAATTATATCATTCACTTTCTTTAGTTCTAATAAAAATAATTCACTTCTAGCTTTCGAAACCTACATATTAAGGTAGAATATCAACGGAAAAGAGTTATGATTTTTAATTTGTTAATACTTTTCGTGTCGTGACCTTTTTGATTGGCATTGTTTTATTTCATTTCGTCTCAGGAAGTTGTGTAAACAGACTAAATTTTAATTATGTAAGTAACCACGATATATTAAATTTATTGGTTTTGAAAGAAATTATTCTCTATCAATTTTTAATAAATTCTTCCTTTTGGCCACTATACTGTAATTAATGTAAATATAATACTTTTTCTTTTCATCTGAATAGGTTACAAAAAGGAACGATGCAAATTTTTATTTTGTTAATATATTCTCAATCTTTAGTTCATTTAAAAGTATATTTCTGACAAATTTGGTTGGTTTAATCGTCTATAATTCAAAGAGAACAGATGAATTCCGAATTTTGGCTATAGTTTTGATCTCATGAGGACCCAATTTTTCTCATTACACATAAGTTCAACATTTTATTATAAAAGCAATTACCTCTTCTAAATTAAGGTTATTCTTAAATTTGTAACGTGTTTCGATATATAATCTTAATACATTGTTTTTCATTTTTAAATTATTCATTTCCAGTATTTTTTGAATTAGTTTCCAACGCCTGGAGAGGGTTTGAAAATATAGGGAATGAAACGCCGAATTTTGAGGTCATAATAAATTTCATTCTAACGTGATTGGCATCATATAATCTTATTAAACGATATTTTTTCTTGAAATTCGTTGGACGACGTAGATTGTTATTCATTCATTTGCGGAAACATTATGCCTTAACGTCACATGGTCAGTAATAGTATCACTTAATTCCTTCCAGTTGTACATTACCTTTGCATTTACCTACCGATTTATTTATCCAACTTAGATTTGTACTTTTTCTAACTTATAATATTAAATTCCTTATTTCTTTGCTTTCCGGAGGTAATTTCCTATAACCCTCATTTAAAATCACGTGAAATTTTAGAATATAAAAATCTATAAGAAACATTTGACTACCAATTAACAGACTTTCTATAACTAAAAAGATTATTAAATAAGAAAATTAGATGCCAGTGGTTTTAACTAAAAAGATTTTTATTTATAAATTTTGACAATATATAGTCTGTAAATTTCCGTTAAATAAACCTTATTATAATTTCAAATTGACGTTAAAATAATAGAATATAATAAAAATAAATATTTATACCTGCAACACAAAATTAATGTAGATATGTCATAACAAGTTTTCTGTTACTCCATTCATTGCGTGACTGCCAGATATTAATCACACTCATCTCATAAATACGTTTTTAAGAAATAAAACTGTACTCGTAAGTAAAAAAAATTACCAACATACTACATCATGAAAACACACGTTGCATGTCGCTCTGAGTAAGCTAATTAACTCATAGCAAGTTACTTCAGTCATCTTTTATGACGATATATATTTAACTTTTAAATGTTTATGATCTTTATATAATTATTCAGCTATTCTAAGACTGGATGATTGATTTTTCGAAGGATCAACTAAACACAATAATTTTTCAAATAATTCATCAGTGGCCAAATAATGACAATTTCCTTGCAAAATCACATTGTCAAATATTGAATTAAACCTAGAGACGTTTTAAAAGGAAAACATTATAGCACTGGAAGTTGACATTAGCCTTAGAGAATTTTAATCTTCTAGCGTTTCCGGCATAATATGTCATTGACTGACTGCGTTATACACTGTAGAATTTCTTGTATTACTATTTTGCACTTAAATTTACAGACAAGTACCATTATAGTAATCACAAGTACTGCACTATTTACGGCACCAATTTAGTCTCCTCGTCTGGTTAACCTTCTTCGGAGAATCCTTCCCTCGCCCATTCTATTTAAAACCTTCTCATTCCGTACTTTGTTCGCCCTCTCAATTTCACCATACAACAACGCCACATCACTTAGTAGCAATTTATTTTCAATATTTAACAGGCCTCGTATCACTTCCGTGCAATTATGTACTTAAATACGCTTGCATTGCAACTATTAGATTTACACGTCGAATATCCTTTCTGAAAACTTATTTATATAGTTTTAATAAACTACTGAGCAGCAGACGAAAGCATTAATACATCAGTATGGTAATACGTTTTCTGGACTCTGTACTTTTAGTTATACACAAAAATATTAAAAAGAATGGTTTTGATCAACTAATTAATAATTAAACCCATTTACAACAAAATTACGTATCAAGAATTTTATTCCATTTTTATTTTGATATTATGTATATATACATTAAATATGATCGCAAAACCCTATTCTAACTGTATAACTAATATAGGTTTTCGATTTACAAAATTTATGATTAAATTATTTTCAGTGCGGCGTTAGAAGATATTGTAGGCTAATGATGTTATGAACTTAAGATTTTCTAATTAACTTTAAATATAACAAAAATGTTTTATTATTGATTTAAATATAATTTTAAATCAATTTCAGCACATGTAAAGTCCCAAATATTGACATATTAAACTCGGTGAAATAGAAAAACCTAAAATATTTTTATCAAAAAACGAAAAATTTATCAATTTTTTAAAATTGTATTACTGTGATTTATTTGTCAAATAAGGAAATATGGTACAAATTTCTTAAATCAACAACAGCTTGTAGTTTATCGAAAAATGATAATTTCCTGAATTTTATATTTATAAGTTGATAAATCAAACCAAATGAGTGGTTGGTGAGTTTTAAAAATATCCGTAACATTTGATCAAAAGAAATGCAACCTCTGTGAATGTAGACTATACAAATAATGTACGTTACGGACAGTATCATCAACGACATAATAATGCTGGGTTATTTTTTAACACACTGAAAGCAATCTGCTAGAAACACCTTCTTGAACACTTATAAAAGGCCATATGTTACTCAAGTATAACTATAAATCACCAAAGCCACGCTTTCTGATTCATTTATCAGATTCAATAGAATGAACTTCTGGATATGAGTTAAAATATCTACGAGGAACTAAATGATTGTCTCGAAGAGAGAAATAAGAAAATGAGAAAAAATAATGCATGCAATTTATCAGTTGACAATTGTGAGAAGTGGAATCAATAATACGCAATGTTTTAACTGTAAAACATGTTCAGGAGATTATATGGCCTCAGTTTGTGTTGAGTTCACGTGAGCAATAAAGAAATAAACAAGAGGAGCAGAGGCAAAGAAAAAGAATTCTAGCGACGATACGTGCCAAATATGGAGAATCCATTTACATAAGCAACTTTCACAAAGGTCAGATTGTTAGGACTAGCCCCTTGGAACTAGCATCAAGGAAAGAGCGAGGTACTGTTGTGAGAAAGAGGTTGAAGGGCAGTGTAACGACGAATAAGCAACAAGGTGTTACCATCAGAAATCCTGGAGGGCTGAAGCTTGACTGCAATCGCAATTTGTAGCAGATCTGAGGGCAAAGTAAAAATGCTTGTTGGTGTAGGCACAAATGTTTTGGTGAACACCAATTTCTCGTTTCTTGACGTCTTCCACACCGGCGATGGTATCTTCCAGGAGGATAATTGTCCGTGCCACAATGCCAGAAACATGCTACAGTGGTTTCAGAAGCCTGATTGTGAGCTGATGTTGGCCACTAAATTCATCTCGTCTCAATCCGATGCAACACATCTGGGCCGCCAGTTCTGCGACCGTCGGAATATCATTTCACAGAATTATGGAGCCAGGAAACTCCCAAGGACTTTAGAATCCATGTCACAACTCTGCTATATTACGTTCAAAATGAATCAAGAAGCAATTAAGCCGGTGGTTTTTAGCTCATCATTGTGTCATTTACTTCGTAACAATAATTCTGTATTTTATCATGGTTTATTTAAATCTACTTTGACTATAAATCTTTTAATACTGTAGTTGATAATAACTTGAATTATGAAAAATACTCTAATCAATATTTTTACTGAAGATCCAAAAGCATTTTACCACTAATATATTCCTAACTAATGGGCTTTCTTTAAATGCGCTTTAACTATTCGTATCGAATAACTGCGTGTTGCAAATGCAATCAAATATGCTTCAGACAAATCTATGATCACTCTCCAGGCGAACCCACAGTGTGAATCAACTATGCATATCTTGAAACCTAATAGGCGTTAATAATTTCCTAATACATTTATGCAGCCATCCGTTAAAATTCTCGCACAAGCGCCGTGGAACCGACGTCTCAGATTTCACACTCCACCAAGGCGTTGAATGCATTCACATTCGAGCAAGGAATTGAGTCTTATTGAAATCTAAGAAGCATATGAACAATCCAGTTCAAATTAAGCTAATATGAAATAATTATAACAAGAATTTATATGAATGGAATGACCTCAACAATTAAATACTGAAATATTGGAACGTAATTATCATCTATGTGATTACTTTTACAAATTTTCCCTTCCCATTTACGTAATGAACTGTTTTCTCTTATTTAAGTATTTTATTTTTCAAATATTCTATAAATATCAGCTTTATTCAAACTATTTCTCATTCATTACAATTGTCTCTCTTATACATTCATTCATTATTTGTATAATTATTATTTTATAAGTTTTTTGTGAATTTTTCTTCTTCCTCTAAGTTGCTTCCGTTCAGGTATTTCCAAAGTTCTATATCGTTCATTGTCATATTTGTTATCTTTAAGTTGAAATATTCACCTTTTGTCAGATCAGTTTTCTCTCAGAATATTTTGAAAGCTTCTACTCAAATGAAGTCTTTCAGTGTGTTACTGACAGGAAGAAGCAACTTCTTACTAGTGAAAAACTTAATACCAATAGTATTCGTCATAACTACATGCCTTCACAGAACTGATTAACCGTAAGGCGAGCGACGTATAGGTGAATAAATCAATGAGCTCACTTCACTAACTAATATCACAACGTTTTTTTATAAAAGTGGTCTAGATCTCAGAGCAAATTTAATTTTTGTACTCTCGACAATCCATACTGTAAAGAAACGTCGTAATTCTGTTATAGATAAATCACTGGTAAAATACCATTATCTTCAAAAAGGACTCGGTGTTATGCACTAAAATCCTCATTAGTTCTTTAGAAATTCTAGTTTCAAATTGAAAGCTTTTGCTAAAAAATATTTAACCCTTTCAAACCCATCAAATTAAATTTAACGCATCTATAGTGACTGCAATAGTAAAAGGAAGAAAACTCCTAATATAATGTTACTTATAATTATGTGACGTACTATAGAACCTAAGATCAGAATATTATAACTATCATTTGACATTTTAATTTTACAATGGATAATTAAATTTTCTGTGAGTCAGAAAAACATAAAGCAATTGTTGAAACTGTAATTACAGTTACTTAATTTCAGATTTCATCATAAGTAGATTGGAATAGGATAAATTTTTTTATGCGCAGCCGTGTTCTTCATTAATATGTACCAAAAATATAAATTATGCATGCTGTGGCTGCACTGTCCGTTGTAACTGAAAATTTATACAAATTATTTACTATACCCCAATGTGCACCTGATGTAGTTATAAATTAAAGGCAAAACGTTGAAGAATTAAATTTATTTATGTCTTATGGTAAATTTATTTACACATTAAAAATTATCTTACATTACAGTCGTACGAGATGCTTTTGAGTATAGCAAACGAGGAGAACCAACACAGAACCGTGTAATCATCGTTTATTTGTCACCAAAGTGAGCAAAGTTGCTCATCAGCCATAGAAAATCATCCTTGATTGAGGTAAAAATACGTGAAACAGAAGTATAGCTTAAAAATTACTTTTCGAATTGAAAGAGGGAACATTTCGGGTGTATGTCATCAGGTCTTATTAAAAGGAAACAAAATAAATAAATTATTTATTTTGAGGGGCAACAAGAGTCAAAAAGTAATGTTGGAAATTTTTGGAAAGATTTAGGTCAAGATGGCGGCACTTTATAATGATATAAATCCTCGAAACTGACGTTTACGAGCTATTGATGGCCATAAACCTTTTCATGGAAAAGGCTGATCCAAATACACTAATCCCATTCAACTATAAGCTCGAAAATAAAATGTCCTTCAATGCCCTTAAATTAAATTTAATAGCATCAGAGACAATTTTTGGAAAGGGAATAATAACAATCAGCATGCTAGATTCCTACCAACAGGAGAATCTTAGGCAACGAGTTAGTTGACCATCAAGATAAACTCACCGCAAAATCCAACCACAATCGTACATGCTCCGCAGATGACGGATATATAACACGAAATTCCTGGACCACTGGAACCTCAACAGAAGATCGAGTAACAACGGGTCCTGCCGCTTACACCTGAAAGATCATCAAGATCTACTCTTTCCCAAAGATCTCACAAAAAAAATCAAATAGTGCTTCCCAGGGTAAGAGCAAGCAATACCAATATCTCTCACAGTTATCTTTTTTTCAGAAAACCTCTACCCCAAAGCAACTCTTGCAAGAGGCACTTAACCATGGACCACATCGTTTTCCACTGCCCCTATTATAACAATCAGAGAGGAAACTAGGATCATCTGGACCAAAGGGCAGAGTCGGAAGAGACAATCATCTGACTTATAATTTCCAAAAGTGATCAACATGTATGACAAAATTTAACTAAAGCAAATTGTAACACTGGTTTTATCTACTAATCACAATTTTATGTTCTCTTTGGCTTTGTTAATGTAACCGCTGTGGTCGCCAATAACATTACAGTTGACGCGACCTAAAATTAAAATAATAATAATAAAATAAATCATTTTCCCTAGAACGTCTCAAAACGCTCTCACACAGTCAGTAAATGATGATAATGGTGAATACATTAGGTTGATCTGACCGTTTAGGATAAACGTTGTAGCAAAAATCGTTATAGCAGCCGTTGGTGTTATTAATTAATTTTCTTCAATGGTCTCTTAGTGTCTCCTTTTCCGCATCCCCCTTCCCATCCCTTCCAGTGCTATTAAAGTGAAGAGCCACCACGTAGCCCATTGTAACCTTTTACAAATTGAATTTTTAAAATAAATTCAAATACACTACTTCTTTAGCAACTTATATTATATAAGCACATTTTTATACAATTATTTTAAGTGTAGTAAAGTTAATTCGGTGTGGCTACTAAAAAAATCATGTGGAGTACTGTGTAGTTCGTTCAATAACACTTTTTTGTATTAAATTGGACGACGTGAGTCAAAATAATGGGCGAAGCACATAGTACGGAATACCATGTGATTCTTTAAAGATCTTCTAGTACGTAAGTCTTTTTTCATTATTTATTTATTTGTAGGTACTACACAAACGTTGGTCCAATTACGTAGATAACATGGATATGTTACAGTAGAAGAATTTAGAAGTATGAACATTCGTATACAATAACTACAGTGAACAATGTATTACATTACAACTTTTTCTTACATTAACGAGGCATTTAAAATTTAGGTCAGTTAAAAATGTAAAAATAAAATTACAAATATATTTATAAATATAGAAGAAAATAAATAAAATGTGATTATTGAGAAAAGATTTTCTAATATGAGCAGTACTTTGTGTGTTAGTAGAAGAGAATTTTCTACGGTTTTAGAGAAGAAACACTGTGAAAGTTATTATTGTAGATTAGTACAATCTTCACTTCACAAATTACACTAAATTTCGCGAGTGCACTGTGCTGCAGAAATAACATTGCACTGAGAGCGATACAAGATAGAATTAGAAATCAAAATGTTGTCTCCGGAAGGACTTCCCTGGCAGCTCTTCTCAGTGACTGGTAATCTCGTGCAATTCACATGAAATGAACAATTGTGAAGTATCAGTTGGACATACAAACAGAAGAGATATTTAAGTACTATTGGTTGAAAGATTTTATTGAGTAATAAGTAATATTCATGGAATTGGAATGAAATAAATCTAACTGAGGTGGTAACTGATTGCATAGGACAGTCATTCGGTGCATTGAAGATTTTGAGTCTGTTAATGATTTAATATTTGTGTTATGAAGTAAGGGCTGGTGTCTGTTAGTAAACGATGGTACACGAAAATTTACGTAGGATAACAAAGTGTTGCCATCGATTACATAGTTTGAACAGAAAAAGTATTGACGCCCGTTCTCGTCTAGTTGAGAGTTTATCTATATTATAAACTTCCAAAAGCTCTTCATGCGGCTTGTCTAAGCTGTAACGCGCAGAGTTCATGTAATAGAGAAATCTTAAAAAGTTTTTTGAATTTTCTCTACTTCGTTTGTTCTTATGTATGGGTTCCCATTTAATAATGGTTAGACCAGTGTAGATATGAATGAATATGGCCAACCGTGGTTCGAATGCTTCCAAGTAATATAAATTATTTAATAATACAATTTACTTAACATAAGTTACTACAACAACACTCGTGATGTTCAGGGGTCAGTTAATGGGCAAAACAATAGCCTCGCGAATGTTAAAAAAACAAGCTAAAATCGCACAAAGGCCGGGCGCAAGGATATGGGAGCGAAAATGCATAAAACGAGGGAGTGTGTAAAGCATGTCTTCCTTTGTACCGAGACCACCTGGCTCGGCGCTAATCGGTCGCAACCCTAGCTTGCGTGTCGGGTTCCCACGCATTCCTCACGCGGACACGTCTCCGTTCACGCCTCGTGCAGACCAACAGTCCTCAGCTCACGCGCTCCACACCTGCCTACGCATCGCGTACAAACGCCCACGTTCTCGCACTTACACAAAATACTTGTCGTCAGCGTACTGGTCACGATAGATAACAAAAAATTAAGGGATACGCATTTATTACTACACAACGTTTTCGTGCTGTGCTCTGCCATCGTCGTCAGGTGAACAGCTGTTACTTGTGGCAAAGTTAGAAGCTATTTGTTGTTACAAATTTCTATTAATTAATTAAAACGTCAGGTAATAGTCGACTGATAATAAATATTAACCCTAGTTGGTAACCCTAAAATCTTTTGTTCATAATTTACAACGAGAATGTTCTCGCTCACTTCAAAAAATCATAAAAAGTAACAGAAGTATTGAGGCCACTGAACTCAAGCCGTACGTTTCTACCTTTAGAGGCCACATTTCAATTAGACAGCAATAGAGGAGGCCACATAACGATATTCCTTTAAAAGTGACTTTTAATTAAATTATTATAGTTTTTGCATTTTATGGACACAACACAAAAGAAAATTAAGTGATTCATTCATAATTTAACATAAATAGTTTCAATAAAGAATATTTTTGCTGTTGTTGTGGTATTCAGTCCTAACACTGGTCTGATGCAAGCATTTTAATTTTCCACATAACTAGCACAACTCAAATTCTCCCTAATCTGTTAAGCGTATTCCATCCTTGGCCTCCCTCTTCTGGCCTAGTAATTTATCCCTTCTCTTGGTCAACATTCACCATATTGTTCGCTCTTCCCCTATTCTGTTTAGAACTTCCTCATTAGTGATTCTATCCACCTATCTAATTTTAAGCATTCAAAGGCTTCTATTCTTTTCTTTTCCCCAACTCCTATCGTCCATGTTTCTCACCTATATAACGCCACACTCCATACGAACATTTTTAGCAACGCTTTTCTAATATTCACACTTATATTAGTCGTAAGTAGCGAAAGCCTTCCTTGCCAATGATATCCTACTCTTTATGACTTCTACCGACCCTAGTTATTACGCTTCCCATGTAGCAGAGTTCCTTAACCTCCGTCAAAATATCCCTTCCTAATCTAACACTCTTTATATTCCACTGTTTCCCATACTACACTCCATTACCTTGGTTTTCCTTCTATTAAATCTCATATTGAATCTTTCTCCATACCCCGTTCATACCGTTTATTTCTTCTCCTCGGAGTATGATTCTATATGTAAGTTAAAGAGCATCGGCGACAAGCTGCATCCTTCTAATATTTTTGTATCCACTTTAAATTATGTTTTAATAAACACATATTTAAATAACGCTTAAAATAAAAATAGAATAAACGCATTTTTAAGTAAATTAATTTCGTGATAAAGAAATATTAAGGATATGTAGTAATCAAATTAATAGAAGTGTTTTAAATAAATTATTATATTAAAAAAATAATAAAATAACATTAAACATCTCAGCAACAATACGTAAATAATTTTCAATTCAATAGAAAGTTTAAGTTAGTGGGATATTTGCATCTATTTCTTGCTTGAAAGTAATTGAATATTTGGAAAAAGCCTCGTAACACGAAGCCTTAATTTACCCTCTAAATTATCATCTGAAATTTATGTACTTACAATACTTTTCATTTTGTCATGAGTATTAAGGTTAGACGCATCAATATGTACTTACAATGCGGGAATGTCAATGCCGTACACGTTTTCTTAAATCATCTGTATTTTTTCAGTTTTTTCAGGATACATTTCAGAATCAAAAAATGATTTGAGTCTACTATCCTCTGCAACTGAGATAACTCCATTTGTAATTCCATAAGAGCCTTCGATATATCTGCTAAGAGAGGTTCAAATAAAATTTTCGTAACGGTAGATTGACCGTCAAAATCTGAAAACCTTACAGTATTTTCTTCTAAGGAATGCAAGATAATTACAAATTAACCAAAAATTTTATTTTCACATTTCTGCTCCTTCAACATTCCTGCAAGCTTTGCAAAGTGTTCTATTTTACCGTGCAGGCAAATATTTAAATTATTTTCTTTTGTCATGATATCACACAAAAATGCACTTTTTTTGCAATATCATTTATCTGACAGGTCAAATAGTCTTCTATGCTCTTGATAAACGTTTAAAATTTGTCGTCGTAAATTTCAAACTTGATCAAACCCTGTCCCGTTGGTACGCAGAGAACTTTGCAGGAGTACGGTAGATTAACACTTACGTTTCCTCGTCTAAAGTTAGTAAAATTTTATTAATAAACTATGTTTATTCTCTATAAAATGTGTTTTTGTTTTTGAGTACCAAGAACGAATTTATTGCATATACATTGCTTCATATTAAAATAATTGTCTCGGTTTGGGATTTCGCTGATCGCATTCGGACGTATTACCGACGAAAACCGAGGTTTCACTGTACTAGCTTCAATGAAGGCCGCGTAGTAAACTCATGGAGGCCTCATGCTGCCTCAAGGCCATCTGTGGAATATAATATGGGTAGCGAATTTGAATTTATATGTAATATTCCCTTTTGACAGGCACGGGTGTTGGCTCTTCCCCAATTCTGCTTATAACTTCTTGGTTAGTTACTCTGCCCACCCATCTGATTTTCAGCATTCATCATTCACCCTTTAAGCCATCAAATGTTATTGAGATATGTATCTCAACATACAGTTCTCTACTTGCTGGCAAAAATCATCACCGATTTCGCTGTGACTTCCTGCCACCTTCGTGTCATGTGATTCTCAGGACTGGCGTTTCCCAGTTTCACCAAAATTACAAAACACGCCATGATTAACGAAATTATTTAAATGACATTAGAGGAAAGCTACGCCTTTACGTTCCTATATTACTATTACTGGCATGGAATAATTTCACAACCTTCCTGAAAATAAATTTTATTCGTAATATTTTATAAGACAATTCACATGCATGTTTGTATATTCACAAAATTTAATTTAAAATATTTGACTCACATTAAATTATAGTAAAATTTAACTTCTGATTCATCATAAATCACATAAACTAGACTTTATCAGTACATGAACACAATCGGCCAATAAATCAGTAATCCAAATAAATGAGATAAGCTGATAAGCGTGCCTCATCGCAGAAGATAGTAATCGTTATCCTACCTGAAAGGCTAATTATATGAGACGATAAGAACAATGCCATAATTATCTGCATGATTCGTGTCTGTGTGAGCATATTATTGGATTTCCCAGTTACTGACTGTATCCTCGTTATCAAATGCTCAGCTTTCTGTGAATTGTTACAAGTTTAAATACCCAACTCAAAGCTTTATTAACCATCGAGACTTATTGTTAAGTTGGGGAATATCTTTCAGTGGTGAGCAATAAAGTGCCGCAGCGACTTTTAATTACAAAGCCGCCGCATGGGAAAATTTCTCAATTATTTGGCTAGAAGTTACTTTAGAGAAAGTCTCAGCCAGAATAGTAATGCAGAAGAACACAACTCTGAACACAAATAAATTAGATTCGCATTTCTGATATAGAATTTTCTCGTGTTTATTCAAAACTTCAACTACGTTAAACTACAGTAATATGTAAGAATAATGCATAATTTTATATTATAATTAACGACAAAGTGGAAATAATTTTTACAGAAAATATTTTTGAAACTTATTTTCGATCTGCCTGTAGGTCTTTATCAGTCACAATACTAAGGTAACAGAATACTTCTAGGTAGCATTTATTCTTATATATATATATATATATTAGTTATGCATAATTTAGTTACATCATTTTCCAGCGATGGAACACTTTCACTAAGAAAAGAGCCATAGTACCAAGCAAATCGAATCTAGAACTGTGGAAGAATCTGGTAACGTGCTTCATCTGGAGCAGGACTTGCATGTATCAGAAACATGGGCATTGAAACCTGGTAGCATTATACATGTTGATGGAAAGATTATAAAAGAAAGGTGGACAGATAAGGTAAAAAATAAGAGGTTCTTTGTACAGTAAATGAGAAGAGAGCTATCTTCAATCACGATGTTCGATGGAAGAAAAAGAGTTCAACTGCGAAACGACTTCAATGTAGGAAGTTGTAGCCTCTGGACGATGAAGGAAAGGATCTGGACAGGAGAACATGACCAAGAGGCTGCCAGCAGAAGGAACACTTAATAATAAACTATAGACATAATATAAACTTCGTAAATTTGATAAAAATTATCTGTATACATAGATTACATACTAGGTATGTACAAAATGTGACAGAAATATATGTTTTTTGGAAATGATTTTACTTATTTCTCTACATTCATGTCATTCCCTTCAAAATAGTCCCCACTTATGCCAGCGCTTCTTCCAATCCCCCACTCGTGGAACGATTGCGTTTGGCTGTTTCAGCGATGCTCCCTTAATCTATCTTATGCCTGTAAAGCGACGGCTGGGACATCATTACAGTGTTGTTTTTGGCGAAAAAGACGCAAAAAAGCAATGAAGTGTAATCTGGTGCATTGTCGTATTTGTATGCAGTACCCCTTATTGATCGTTTGGCTTTGTAGCAAGAACTCATTTTGCACTATGACATTAAAACTGAAGAAAAACCTTCACATTCTACCGAATTTGTTGAACTTTTTTCTGTCTTGGTAATCCAGAATACCTCCGAACCTCAGTCGTGACGTCATATCCGTATGTTTGACACGTTTCAGTAGTCTTGCATCGTTTATTGCCTTATTTTAGTGACTCCTGAGCAACTTCCATTCGTCACTGTTTCTGATCCAAATACTACAATTTAGACAGAAATTTTGCTGTCGCGCGTTTCAATACCAAAACAAACGAAAAAATTGCATTTCATGAGACAATTTATATGCCAATATCGTCAGGAGCTACTCTGATTGCGATTCAACAACGATCGTTGATAATCATTTCGGTCACTTTTTCCGCGTTTTGATAGATTGTTGATGTGTTCTCGTCAACGTCTTCGTGGCTTCTTGGATACACTTATAAGCAGGCTACCAGTCGTAAGCCACCGTTTCACTCGTGTCAGACTCACCAAAAGTAGCATTTAAATTTAAAAAATATTGCTACACATCATTCCATTCATATTGCAAAATTTACTGCAAATTCTACGATCCTTTATATATATATATATATATATATGCCGATGTTACCGGCAACAGCTGACAACAGAGTAAATATCCGATACCGATGTACAGATACTTTTCATAAATGTTAGCATAAAAAAACTAAAAATTGCGTGAATCGTACTTATAAAACCCGTAAAATATATACATTATCTAATGCCAACTAAAAATTGCAACTTGTCCCTTATCAGATACGCATAGAGTCTAAATGACCTTAGGAAATAAATATATGTGCTATAAATTTACATATTTCCGGTAAAACGTAATCACATAAATAATTATTTCATTATTTAATATATATATATATATATGTATAATGTAACGTTTAAAAGGGATAGTGGTTCTAATTTACATTAAATGAGCAGGTAGAATAAATATTAAAGTTTTACAATTTTAAAATTATATTTAACACTAGAAGAGAACAAATGAAATGACATAAACTTATCAACCTGCTCTTTAACTATATATCTTGGAACATGAATTTGCTTTATAAATTAAAATTAGAAGCAAATTAATTCTGTCTCTCAGGGGATGGTGGGCTAATAAACCTGACCACTAAACCTATGATATCCGATTCCCGATTCAAATTTTGGAGAATAGGAAACATTTTTACATTTTATAGTTCGCGAACCTTCTGTGGAAACGTCTGAACGTGACAAAATATTGAGACAGTTTATTACCATCCGACAAATTTATGTCTTTTATTGGCGGACTTCTTAAACCCTCAAAGGACCACTCCTTCAATAGATCTTTTGATTTTCTGATGTCAGGCGTTCGGGGAACAAACCCTTGAGTCCCGCCGAAAAAAATAATCTCTTGAATAATTTAGAAAATATGTATTAACTACAATACACTTTCTCAAATAGCTTTTATATTTTCAAAGAAATTGTTGAATTAATTCCAATTAAATCCCAAACTCACATTTGAACGTATTTGATTATTACAAGTCTTAAAAATCTTAAGGTATATATTCACTAAATTAGAAATCTATATAATTTAAACTCTTTCTTATTTCAGTTAGCTAAATTCAACTTATAGAATGATTATAATGTGATATAAAGGAGACGTCTGCATTAAAAATTCACATATTTCGTTAGTATGATGTGTTTAGAATAATACCAGCGTGTTTGAGAAATGTTGAAGTCAATCCAAAAAGTTTGATTAAATTTACTCAATATTTAAAGAAAAATAAGGAAATTGGATTTTCTTGTACGTTTAATGATTCTTTAAACTTGTTTCTAAGCAATTCGTTGTTTTGGCATGAAGGAGGGATGAACCTTAATAAAAATTATTTTGACGCAAGGAAATTACGCCACTAGTAGAAGTCGTTGAGCCATACATCTTGGCTTCTTAGATCCAAAGTGGTCAGTAATAATTAATTTGATTTTTTCTTCCTTCAGCTTTGTATCAGAATGAAGTTAACGATAGAGCAAACCACAGTAATACATACAATACTTTTGTTTATTCTATAATTGTTATTGAAGCACTGAGAAAATAATAGAAACGTTTATTATTCTATTGCATACCTAAAATTGATGAAATAAGATGGAATTATAAATAATACAAAGAGAATTATTAGCTTTAAGAACCTGTAATGAAAATTGACGTGAGCTACTAATTTATTATTATTCAAGTTATTATACTAAATTATTGAGAGCATTATATTTTTGAAGGAGAAACAAATAATGACAGAAATGAATTTAAAAACAAAGTAGATATTGATTTTAACAAGAATAAAATTTTATCAACGTAAAATCGTAAAACCCAGAAGAAGACAAAATTGAATTTACATCAAATGGTAGAGCATTGATAATTTACATACAGAATGCCATTAAAATCAGGTCAAATGTGGGGTTAACCAAAAGTAGCAAAGTCTCTTTGGCAAATACGTCAGGCAATGTGAACTTTTTAAATTCAATATTCTTTACCAAAGATAGCAACAGAAGACTGCAGCTGTATTCTCTGGTGGTGGTCTGCTTCTAGTTGACTGCACCAGGATGATCTCGCTGTTTGCATGACGCCTTGGCCCAAATTTAGTGGAAACATCTACTAAAATTTCACATCTCCTCAGAACTCAAGAGATCCATTTGCTCTCGCCAACGGCCTGCTATTTAACGAATCTCTCTGCCCCAGACTATTACGACTCCTATAACCATGAAGTTTCCTCCACCAGTTTCCAATATCTAGTCAGTTGTAGTTTCAAATAGCAGCCATTGGTTGGTATTAACAAAATTTCATCCAAAAGGCAAATTTTCAGCCGCAGGATGTAAAAAAGTGTCCTCACATATGATTAGCATTAGTTACACAGTTAGCTGGTTCCAATTATCTATGTCTATCTTCCGATTTGACGGTAGCAAATTTTTCTTGCATGACGAACGGACGCCATTTGTTTAAGAGATTGACACCCATTGTTTTCCGGATATTGTGAAGAAAGGCCTGTCTCATTGACCGAGGAAGGGTGTAGCGCTGACAACGCGCACAAAAAAAAATACGTCGTGGGTCTCCAAACTTTTTCTCGAGTACTTTTAATGTAATACAAACTCAAATATAAATATAAAATGTTATGTCATAAAATCTTTCAGAACTAGATTCACTAATTCCTTAATTTTATGCTATAAAAATGTTAAAAACAAAGTACAAGTACATAGTATCATTTCTACATTTATGAATTTGCCTCTAAATTATTTGCATATTTATCGCGTATTAATTTCATATAATTACTCATAAGTGCTGTATTATTAAACACATGATTATACTTACAACTTTTCTATATTCTTCGGATATCCTGTGAAGATCCAATATAATGACCAATCAAGAACATTATTAAGCAAGTTTGAATTGAACCCATAGGTTCATTTAAGGTAATAACTGTAATTGAAGCAGCTGGAACAACAATGTTTTCACAAAAATTGATAAGTCAAGAGCGTTTATATAACACTTGATGTATATGCTGCACGCAATACATCGAGGAATATTACCCACAAAGACATCTCTTATCATACATTACACATTATTTGTAGACTGGCCAGCCCAAAGTTCCGTTTTAATCAGTATTGTTCTGTGATTTCCATTTCTGGCGGAATGAAGAAGAACCCGGTCCTCAATAATTTAGGGAAATCAGGGAAAACTTGAATCAGTACGACCGTAATTCCAGACCTGCGTGTGTGTGTGACAAAAGAATTCTTACTACATAACACTATTTAACTGCGGTCAGATAAATTATAAAATACGTCAGTCCTATTATTTACAACTATATCTGCTTAAGACGTGGATTCTACAATAACTTTCAATTAGTCCTTGAAATAGCGTTTTTAAATTTCACATTTCAATATACATTAAGTTATTTTTTTATTCGAGGTGTATTTTTAAATAATTTCGACTTATAACGTTTTATGGTATTCAAAAAGATAAATGAGTTACTGCAGTAGTTTAATATATCTTAATATATAGTAGCATAACATAATAGTTAATAGCTCAATTTATTTTATCCTCACACTGTGGTCACTGGTGTGATTTGCTGGTCTTAGTCTAGTTTCTATATAAAACTAGCTGGATCTGTATTGCGGGATTGCCGCTTTATCGCCTTCGTTCCTGTGAACTGAAAGTGGACAAAATGGGAAACATCCACGGTAATTATAAAAATTCTGTAAAGCTTATCCATTAAATTTTAGTTATTTCGGACTGATTACAATTTATATTTTTACTGATTCAACAAATAGATTGTGAAAGGATGTTTCTTTTTTTTTCAGTTAAGGGATGATGTTTTTGCGCTTGCGGGTTTCGTTTTGCGAAAAAGCCAGACCTGTTCTCGCCAGACGCCACGTATTCCCCCAGACAATGCAATTTAGGGCGTTCTTGGCAGACTGGCCGACCTTGGACAGTTTGGGAACCAGCTGCAAAAGGACGTCACCGACCAAAAAAGTGTACAAGCTCCAAAACGAGCCTTCAAGGTTCTTACGTAACCAACGAGTCTGGCTGGACCTAGCTTAAGGGGATCACGCTGGATCGACCATAATTTTGAGCATTTAATTGGTTCAATTTCAAAGAATAATTATATTCACATTTAAATGTCGTCCTTAATTAGCGGATTTCTCGCAAATGTGAAATCTGCTTGCAGGCGTTACTGGCTGGCGGAACTCTGTCGACGCAAATTAAAGTTAAAATGTAAACTCATGCCGTAATTTTAGTAAGCCGTTGAAGGACTAAAATAAAAGAACAGCGAAAAATGTCGAGTATGAGGTCATTTTAGCTGAATAAAGTTCGCGGTGCAGCTGTCGCCAAGTTCGTATTTTCTATGGTAATGCTAGTTTCTGAGTTCCAATTAAATTGAGAACATATGTCCGCACGGTAATAATTTCCGCGTTTCTAGACTACCCACATGGGCACTTTTCTTTCATATAATTCTTTGAAAGCCACTATTATTGTTATGCGTAAATTAACGTTCAAGGCTGTCGCGCCTACAGCGTTGCAGACCTAACCCAATATTTGGTATTCTTACACCAACTTCAAAATTTTATTATTATTGCTGAGTCTATCAAGATGCCACTTTACTTTGATCCTATGAAAGTATTACAGAAGTTCTTGATTTGCTAACTGATATTAAAAATATAAGTTTTATATGTATACAATCCTGGTCGCTTTCTGGTAGTATAGTTGTCTAATTTAATTTATTATTAAATAATAAACTATCCCTTGCCCTTATAACTAATAAAATCTATTTTTCAAGCTATTATATATTATTATTAATTTTATTTAAATCAACAATTGAAAAAATGTATTTTTCAAATAAAATAAACCATTGCCTTCGAAATTATGTTTTATATATATTGTGAGGCGATTCATATAGTATTAAAGACAGTTATTTATAATTAGACCTCCTTCCCCTATTTCATTAACGTCCTTAAATTTTTGTACCAATCTGTATTTACTTTTCCACGAAATGTTCGTGCGGTTCTAGATGGCATGTTTAGATGCACAGTAGGGAAGTGGAGTATTGTCGTTTGAGGAGGAACTTTCCCTGCAAGCGCTACTATCGCTGTTAAAAACATTAATTGTACTTACACGAACTGGATATGGAGACTGCGACAACGTCTTTTGAACACACCCTATACCTATCATCTATTACATTTTACGAATGCGAACTGACAGCAATATATTTCCTAGAGCGAATGTTTTCAGAATTGCTTTCACACTACCAAGTTGCATTTACGAAACCTGGAGCTCCTTTCTACACCCAATTCAATATGCGCATCGTATATATTGTGAAGCGATTCATGTCGTATTAAAGACTAGCTAAATCTCCCGAACAATAAATACTAATAAATAAAAGTCAGTGTATCAAGTCATTTAAGATTTAAGATTAATTTCAATTTTTTGCCTTAAGAAATCAGTTAGTTAAATACTATTTCAGACAGAATTAAATTTAATTCTGGAAATTAACTCTAAAAAATCGAGGGCAATAAACGTAGTTGCATTTCAGTAACAATTAATTTTGATATCACGTTCTTACAACATTTATGTACAGACACAGCCAAGTAGAAACTACTGGCACATGTTTGATTATCACATGTAAATTATCTGTCCGCACAAAAAGTCAAATTGCATAATGAGTATTTGCTTCTGCCTTTGACGTATTACGATTTTTTTTAGATTGTAATTTATTATTAATTGAAGTAGCTCGAGTAAATAATCCACAAAAGGCAGCGAAAATGAAACTGTATAAAATAAATCCACAGTTATGTCTTTGCCAAATGTTATTTCCAAGAAATGGATGGTTCTTCCGTGTCGAGAAACATACATCTGAAAAGTGTAGAGGTGAAATTGCAGATCTACCGACGTTATTTCTCCGCCTGAGGCTCACGTTTCAGACGTACATAAGAAGCCAATACAATATTATCATCAGAGGCATAACAATAATTATAAATTGAATTATTATTTTTTATTACCGTCATTTCCCTTCGTTGAGATGGACATGATTATAAATGGAGGACGAACAACGTTCCCATCATAATTTGACGTATTTTTGTCAAATTTCAAAATGATAAGGGCAACAAACTAGTACTAGTCCATGAAAATTTATCCGAAATTCGTAGTTATATTCGATTGAAAAGAAATTATAATTAAATAAAAATCAGGAATATTCTATGTTTTAATAAAAAAATATAACATCTTCATAGAATTAGCATGAAGCATTATTTATAACATAACCTCTTACAGTGCAAATATAGGGTTTTTCCAATAAATGCGCGATTTTGAAGTGTAATAAAACGAGCTGTGTGTAAGGAAGTAACCAAATTCTTTTTTATTTGAAAGGGCATACATGGGCTTTTCAAATAAAAAAGAATTTCGTAAATGTCTCACAGCTTGCTTATCCACCGCCATTATTGAATAACCCTACATAAAAATTTTACAATACCTGAATATAATTATTTTAATGGATCTGTTCACAGAATTATTGGGAAGTAATAAAAAAATAAAATCCAATAAATCCTTTATTTGACCATCATCAAATTTTTAACGAGGGTCATTTGCATGTGAAGGCCCATAGCCAGTTTAGAGATGAGTAGAGTTTTTCGAGTGCCGAAAGCTCACTGTTAATAATTTTATGATCTTTAAAAAATAAATTAATGAATATTGAGAACTTCTTGATATTTATCCTTTTGATTATAATTATTTTTAGAAATTTAGAAGAGACATTTCTAAGATTGTGTACCCTTCTCATTCATTGCAGCCGAAATAAAATATATTTCTGATATAAATTCAATTAGATCAAATGAATGCATCCATCATCAGTTAAACTTTTTTCACCTTATTATTCATTATTCCAGATATCGAGGTGTAAATATCAGAAGAAAGATTAATAAAAGATTTTCTGAGTTGGTAATAAAAAATAAATGTCAATAGTTGGTTGCTGAAATCAATCTTCCCTCAACACTTTCGGCCTCTTGTTATGAAATTTACTGTACTCTATCTATAATTACAATAAACATTAAATTATAATATAATTATTAATGGCCATAGAAGCTGTCATAAAAATAACATTTATTGAAAACTTAAAATTTTCTCGTATGAAAATTTATAATATAAATTATGATCTTCCGTCATAACATTAGAAACTGGTCAGGTAATGGCAGTAAATAGTTACGAGAACGTTAAAAATAAATTATCTATATTTTGAGGTGATCGTGTAGAAAAAACGAATCTAATATTAATATAAATTAAATATTAAAACAAAATTTATTGGTTTAATAATAAACAGATATTTATTTATTTATTTGATACAATAAGTTACGTCTGTTATATAATTTTTTAAGTATGAAATAAAATGGCCAGAATCTAAACACAGAACGTATAATACCTATCTGAAACGCACAACGTTTCTCTGCCAATTGGTACAGATATTATGCACTTGATAAGATCTACCAAGTGATACAGGAAGCCTTGTGCGTTTCAGCTAAGTATTATATATTGTCTGTTTAGATTCAGAACATTTTATTTCATAATTTATTTATTTGATTAATCTAGACTTTTCTCAGATCAATATTCATAGATATTAATTTCTAACTTCTAGGACATTTTTATCCACTATATAATCGACTAATAATTATCAAACATACATAATGTAACTAAATTTTTATAATGAAGTATGCTTAATTATCAACTGATTATGAGGAGGCTGAAAATGACCAAGTAGTACGAAAACTTCATTTTATTAAAAGTTATTAACACTTTATGAAACTGATTTTTTCGTATTTTCCTGAATATCAATATTTTTTGGTTTTAATATTTAATTAAACCAGCATTTATTGCTGTGGGTAAATTGTAAAAATAATAATCAATTTGCAGCAAAATTTATTTTTCTCATTTAAATGACCGTTATTAAGTATACTGTATTTTATGAACGTCGGATAATTCCTAATTTGAATGTTATATTTGTAGAAATTAACTATATAAGGAATCTTTCTTGTCTTCAGCGGGCTGTCTAGATCGTTCTACAGAGTTCTCATAGACTGATATTGGTTATTTTGGATAAATGAAATTTTTTTTAGAAATAATGAGTTATTTATAAAAAATTCTACTTTTCATTTTAAGTCTCTTTTACACGTACAGCTTTTCAAATAAATTGAAATGGGTTCCAGTTGGATGTGAAAAAAGGGATGTTTGAAAAACAGAATTGTAATCTCTTAGAACACGTTGATTACATGTTTCTCGTCCATTGAATGTATATATTTGTAGCTTGTAAATTCTTTATTGCAATGTTGCATTTCATTAGCAACCTTCGTATGCTGTTTTCGCTGTCCCGTGCTTCGTTTTAATAGCGTTCGAGAGTCCTTCCGTATTTGTTACACGACGAATGCTGTCCAAGATTACTGTAATGTAATATTGTACGTTACATTCTTAAATTCTCACTGGCGACAATCAGCGTTCGGTTTTAGCAGTCTACTTAGAAATTTAATTATTTTGCAGACCACGCATAGGCAGTAAAAGTGTTTATAGGTACATTTCCATTACGGAGCGCGAAATAAATGCTCATTGTTCGAGGACAGCAAGCCGTTAGACGGGTATATTAAAGTGGCCGGGTGCAGGTGATCTACAACAATGCCCCCGAACAATGGACCGTTTCGTTCCGTCCCGGCTCCTGGCTGGGGAAAGGTGTCGTAAACACGGCACTCACAAAACGCGAACTCGGGTTAGGCTAGGTCAGTGATCCCCGCTGCTTTACGACCGTGTTGTTTATGCCGCCAGGCAAAAAAGTAAAAGTCTTCAATGGAGCGAAGGTGAGTTGGTGGTGGCGTTTTAATGGCCTGCAACGAAATGCCGCTGCCCCGTGTACGAAGATATGGAGAACGTGTTCCTGTCCGCCGCTGCCAAATTAATAGCGATGCTAACGCCAAACGGCCCCTGGAGGACGCTATCTCCACGCTGCCGTCTGCGAAATTCCATTTCTCGTTTTGTATAGCTCCGATAGATTTCCACGTTATTCCTACCACCCTCGCAAAATTTAGATCTATAAGCTGGGCCTACTAAATGAAAATTGTACTACAATTACTACAGGTGGGCATTTACCCGGTGGCAGTTTGTTGATAAAATTAAAGTACAAAGATAAATTGTTGATAAACTAAAAGGAAAATTTACGGAAATAATTTAAAAATACAATTTAAAAACATTTTTAAATAAATAAACCAAACCCATTCAGCTAAAGTAGGTTACTCAATGGATTAACCTACCTCCAAGCCGACACGTTAATTATTTACATTTCTCTAATTTTGTATTCACTACTTAATATTGTATATACTGTATCAATCATTGTACCAACTAACAATCATTACGATAAAAGTTTTTATGTGAATAAAAAATAAAAACATTACACGTCCTTTTTTATAAAATAAGCACCTAACTTTTCAGTGTACAAAGTTTTCTCGGGCTTCCAACCGGGTGAAAACACAGTAGTTTCGGCAGCTGTCATTGCTAACATCTTCCGCCGAAACGTCGTGGAACTACCGTGTTTTTACCCGGTTGGAAGCCCGATAAAACTTTGTACATTACTTACACCGGGAAAGCCTTCACTCGATCATAACTTTTCAGTGTTTTTAACTTCTTTTTGAAAAGAATTGTATTCTTAGGGAAAGCTTCTAGTACCCTTGCAGGCAAATCATTCCTTTATTACCCTATTTAGGAAGGAATATTTGCCCACGTCCGTTCTTTGGACCCTTTCCTTTATTTTGTCATTATGGTCGTTTTCAGAGAAAATTTAGATATACTCAGCCGCTCCCTTATTTCTGACCAGGCCGGTCGTCCGTGTAAGCTTTTTTTCCCCCGTGTGTGTTTATACTCGCAGGTTATTAGCGCTTGTGCACGGTTAGGGTAACTTATATCCGTTTAGGTGTATCAAAAGGTGTAAGCTTCGTAGAGTGTCCCAAGTCTATCCTTTTTCCTCCTATCACCGAGTGGTTCCCATTTAGTTTCGTCCCCAAGCAAAACCCCAGGCCGTTTCTAAATTTTATCCAGGGCATTGATGTCCTCCGCTCTGTAAGAATCCCAACCTGCTGCCCCGTATTCTATCAAAGGTCTAACTAGAGAAGTGTAAGCGGTTGCCTTGCCCCCTATTGTACTTTGCTTCAATATCCTGTTTATGAAGTATAACGACCTCCATCCCATCCGCGCTACTAAGTTTACGTGTTCGTCCCAGTTTAAACTCTTATTAATAGTTACGCCTAGATATTTACACGTTTCAATAAGTGGCACGTTTTCGTTTCCTATTTTATATTCCCCAGGGATGACCATTTTCGTTTTAGTAAAAATAATTGTTTTACTCTTAGACGGATTTATTCTCATCTTATTAATTTCTGTCCATTAATATATCTTATCTAAATCTGCTTGAAGAGCGTTTCATAATCTATATTCTCTATAATTTTGTAAATTATGCAGTCGTCCGCGAACAATTGAATTTTAGAATCCATTCCCGTCAACAGGTCATTCACGAAAGCCAAGAACATTATTGGCCCGATTACACTTCCCTGCGGTACATCCGATGTAATTTCTATAGGATCGGATAGTTATCCATTTCTTCGCACTCTAAGTACGCGATTGTTCAAAAATTCTCTAATCCATTTAATTAAGCTATTATGTATTCCTGATTCCTTAAATTTAGCTAACAAAATATTGTGTGGTACTACATCGAAAGCCTTGGAGAAATCTATAACTACGCGTCTGTTCTCCCTCCATCATCGACAATGTCCGCAAGATCCTGACACACCGTTGCTAATTGGCTATCGCATAAATATCCCCGTCTAAATCCATGTTGTCCAGGATATATCCACTCCCTCGTCCCAATGTTCCCTCAAATGTTCAACTAACAAGCGTTCTAATTGTTTGCACACTAGCGACGTAAGACTCACCGGTCTGTAGTTACAAGTTTCCGCCCTCGATCCCGGTTTGTATATTGGCACTACAGTTGCGATTTTCCAGTCGGATGGAACATTAGTATTGTTGATCGAAATTTCAAATAGTCGTACGTAGCCATGGCTTCTCCCCCTAACTTAATCACTTCTCCAGAAATCATTTGTATCAGTCAGTATCGCACGAAGATGTTCTACATAACTGCCTCACAGGAGTAACGTGAAATTCATTACAGAAGAAGAAACTGCAACCCATAGAAGTGTACAAAGACCATATGAGGGAATCAGCTCAACAGAGGTCTAACCCACCTTTACTAAGAATGGAGAAAAATTGAAAAAGTCCATCCCTCCTGGTTTTTCTTAGAATTAATAAATCAAAATTTTAAGGTCATTAGTTGTTTACTGCTTACTTTTTAGGTTATTTAACGACAATCCATTAATCACCGTTAATAAGTTTTTGAAAAATAACGGTTTTTCTAAAGAACTGCATACCTCTCCATTGGCTAGTCCACTGTTGCACCGAGTGTTTTTTAATTTCTCTCTTTACACATAAAATATATTCTGTAAATATGAGTTTTAAAATTCATAATAATTTATTATAAAATAGTTTCAGGGGATTTGGCCTCTGTTTTCCCCGAGGACAGAGTTTAACTATTGTTTCCTCTTGTTGTATGAGGACTGCAGCATATACAAAAACACAACAGACAGATTATAATAGTAAACCAGAACACGACACAAAAAATTAAATAATTACACATATATGAATTAAGAAAAATATTTTTATAAATTATGTATATATAAAACGCAAATTAAATTAAAATAAATAATTTCACAACACAAAGAAAAATGTCATAAGTTTTTTATTATCCTGAATGGGCTGGAAAATTAGATATTTAAAAAAGTAGTTTTCTTAAGCATCGATTTTTTTATTATTCATCGCAGTTAATGCTACTTTTGTATAGGAATATTGGCAAAACTCTGTAAATAAATGATAAGAAAGGGGATTTATTAACTCATTACGATTAATTAGTTAATTGAGCCCGAAATTTGGACGCCATTTGTAATAGAATAGGAGAAGGAGTTTTTTACTATCATCCACTCAATATAGCCCCAGGCTGGTGGAAGGCCATTGTAATAAAAAGGCGATGGGGTTTAATTTATTGGTCATACAGGACAATTTATGTAGAATTTAAGGAGAAAAGAAAAAGATTTAATTAATGATTTTGAATTTAATACCAATAAAATTATGATTCAATATGCAAACAAGAGAATTGAATAAAATGATTTACAAATGAAGACGGTAGCATTAATGATTTCATATTGAGACTCTTTAATAATAGGTCACCTGTGTACTGAGACAAAAGAAGCAGAGTTTCTATGGCAAAGCTTATTAAATTTTACATCAACGATACCGACAGAAGACTGAAGCTGTATTCTCTGGTGGCGGTCGGCTTCCGGTTGACGATTTGGAGGCGCCGGCTAAGACGATTTCCGTTGACTGCATCGGATGATCTAGCTGCATAGATGACGCCTTGGAACAAAATAGTGGAAATTTCTACCAAAAAATCTGCAACTGCTGAGGTCTCAAGAACTTCACCCAGCTCTCGCAGTGGCCTGTAATATAACCCTGGTTCGTATTTGCATAATTGCTGCCAATAGGAAAAAAATTAGCTGCAGGATGGGAACAAGTGTCATCGCACATGTGTTTTGCGTTACTTACGCGCAGTAGCTGTTCCCAATAGGCTACTCGTAGCTTCCGACTTGACGGAAGCAAATCCTTCTCGAATTAGGCACGGATGCTATTCATTTAAGAGACTGACACCTAATGTCCTTAAAAACCCTCTACCGAAAATCTGACGAATGGTCCGTTTCCATTGACCGAGGGCCACGAGGACCACGCACACAAACACAAAACCCTTTTTTGGTTTTCAGACCTTTTACTCGCGTACTTTTAATGTATTAGAACTCATCTATCACCCTGGTGACTAAGTCAGTTGTAACGGCTGCGGCTATACGTTAAATTAATTTTTAAACAATTTTAATTATTATACTAATCAGTTAAGTTTTTTAAATCAACCAAAAACTAAGCATACATATATATATGCATTATTTAAAGTTGTTATGAGATTTACCCATTCATGGAAATGAGTCGAGATGAAATGAGTAGCTTGTGGGGTTGCTGACATCATAGGTGTAGATTCAGGTACTCCTCCTATCTGCTACGTCATTGTTATAGTCTAAGTGCTTTACTCTGCTCCTTTCTTAACTTGAGCTCTCATTATATACGGTGTTTCACTAAGGGCGGGTCATGTTGAAATAGAATAAAATAAACTGTGTATGAGGTATTAACGAAATTCTTGTTTTTATTCAAATGGTCATACCTGGACCTTTCAAATAAAAAAAACTAATTTTGTTACTACCTAAAACGCAGCTTATTCCATTTCAGCAGAGAAAAACCCTACGCCTCAAAAAAGTACTATGCATCCCTAACAATCCATCTATTCTACTTTCCTCACAATGTATTGATTATGTTTTGGAATTCATTGAAATGATCTCGTAGACTTTTACACACACCCACAATAACTTCACAGTTAAGAGAGCTTTCCTCGAATATCTTTACGGGCCATAAGGTGTTTCTGATAGTAAGCAAAACCTAAAATTACGCCCATGGCGCTTAACGCCCTTTCAGCAACTGTAATTGTCCCCAAAGCCACATTTCCACCCTTAAACCGTCGCTCTCTCCACATAGCCAAACAACCTTACCGAACTATATGTGGTATAATTGAAATAAATTTTTCATACGTCGTGAGAAACAGTATTTTAACAATCAATGCAACAAAATATTTCATTGGCTCCAGTTCACAAGTGTGTAGAACAATAAGTGTCAGGAGTAAATCAGTTTAAAGTAATATTGTTGTGCGTTTTCAAACTGTTTTCACGTCTAAAATTCAACAAAACCATTCGAAATCAATTAAAAATTTTATATTTTTATTATGAAAATCCTTATTTGCATCTTAAAATTGTTCATTTCAATGTAATACATGTCTACGATTATTGTATGATGCTGATTCGGCCAAAATCTTTAAACAGAAATGCAAGAGTAGTCAAAATTATTTACTACACAATATAAACAAAATTGTTGCCACCAATCTTCCAGTAGCAAGACGAAACATATATATTAATATCTTGCGTCATAAATACAGTGATTTTCGGAAAAAATCATCAAATATTCACCACTTATTGAAATGGCACATAAAATTCAATGACTCCGGAGCTCTATACGGAAAAATTAACTGGTGTCAAAAAAAAGTTCAACAATTTGTGTTATCGTTTATAGATTCTACCTTTTCTTACTGACTCGTGTTATTTAAAACTAAACCCATTCATGAACAAATACACGGTTGCCAAGACAGTAAAAATTCATTGGAAAAATACGTCCGTAGTATATCATCCCGAAGATGAGTAATTACAACCCCAAAATATGACAATACTCATAGATATCTTTGCCTCGTAAATTCAGAATGTAGTATGTGATATTTTTGAGGTGCAATGGAGATGTGTTGTGCTATTTGCTGTCACCGCGAACGTGACCTTAGGACAGGCGATAACGAAGTTGGTGTCGTAAACTCTGGCTGAGATGACTGTAGTCTCTTTGTCAGTTCTTATTTAACAATATACATTTAACACAAATTCTTACTTGGGTCCTGCAAGATATATATTAGCAACAATAATCGTTTAGGGGAAATTAAATATTAAATTAGCAACGGCTTATCTCAGGGTATTCAGAGTTAATGACTGGGGGCAGGAACAGGTAGAAGAGATGTCACTTATTTAGAAGAACCTCTTTTCGTTCGTTCTCCATTCATTTCGAAACGTTCATGTCCAGGTATGACTTGCGGGAATTCCTCTTGGATGCAGGTAGGCAGCAAGTTGTTGCGACCCTTCCTCACACGTGGTGTAATTTCAGCAGGCGGAAATCAGGAGTTTTTTGCGCCTTCCAGCGTCGAGGAAAAAACATTCTTCCGTCTCGGCGAAGATGTTTACGTCTCAACGGAGAGTTTTGGCTAGATTATCATAATTTTTTGTACAGATTTATATTTGCTTTTGACAAATTATTGAAGCGTCTGATTTTCCCTTCTTAAATATTTCTGCCTTACAGATTTCGGCCAACACTTGCATTTCTCCCATTTTCTACTTCGTATCCCACTTCAAAGATTACACTGACTGCATTTTCTGCCTACTTCCTCTTCCTGTCAACTTCCGAACAACACTGCTCCTTCTCTCCCTTGCTGACTTCCAGTTCCTTCCAACTTCAAAACCACACGTTTTCATCTCCTTGTCACCATCCAGTTAATTTCTCCTGTCCCCTTCTCTATGGAAAAAAGTCATCCCACATCTTGGGAAACTTTCATAGGCACTGTCCCCTGGTGGGCAAACATCTTTAATCCCCTCCACCTAGCTAGCAGGCACGTATCTTAGCGCCAGTCTGGCGTCTTTCTAATCCTGTACATTCTACAATTTCTCTGCCAGTCTCCGAATATTCTCATTCAATTTTCCACATTTAATTCGTCTTAGACTAGAGAGGATTCTTCTGCACTACACATAATTAAATAAAAGAAGAATTAATAGTAAAACGTAAAACTTGTCTAGATTACTTTCCTGCCCCTAATATTTTGAGCTACTAACTTTCTATCCATTTCACTTTCCATTTATTGGTACTCTTCGATTGTTTTATCTTTACGTAAAATAAGATTACCCACAAACGGACTTCCAGAGTTGAAAAAATTATTCATTGCTTGCTATTTTCCGGTTTTATTTTGTAATTCTATTTAAAGCAAATTTTTCACTGTTCAAGTACTTTCTGCGAATATTTTTACTTTATATTATAATGTATTCTATTATTTTTGTTCTATTGCTGTCTGTGACATCTTCAAAAAAGAAAAATCACTAAAATCTTTTCTATATATAAATAAAATAACTTTTTTATTCACATCAACAATATAGTCATTAGCGTATTATACTATTTTAAATTTACAGTTAAGTATACACTTCGACTTTGACTGTAAATTTCAACATAGCACAGCTTCTGTGTAGTTTCAGTAAGAGTGAGACACTTAGAAAATTTAAAATTACTGCTTGTAATTATTCAGTTTGTCCACGAACATGGTTCAATAACTGCGTCATTTGAGGTAAAATCAATTAATAAATTTAATACTATTAGATGAGTTATAAATAAAGTAATTAAATTTATCTCGCTTAATATTATAAATAAAATACAAATAATGGCCAAAAGTCACAAATGGAATAATATAATTAGAAGACGTTTCTTCCCCTAGCTTTCGGGACCCCCTCAGTTCGTTGATTAAAATATTACAAATTTTTATGTTGGCTGCAACAACATGATTAGCTAACGTTAAGCTTACACTTGGTAGTATCTATAATTAAGTATAAAATGATATATAAATTATAATTTAAAAACAACACAAAAATATTTTGTAAATCTTTTTCGTTTATTTTCCTACATTTTTATTAATAAATATATTTCACTTGCCTAATGTAAAATATTGCTATTATAATGAATCCAACATTATTTCCCTCACCAGAAAACTTCTATATTACTTACTTTCACATTCTAAATATGTTAATTATTTTTCAAACCCCTACTCAACTTTCTTTAATCAATTTATCTAACATGTCAAATCTATCTTTCAGTCTATTTATAGGGTAATGTTAATTGCTGATGTAAACCATTACAAATGTTCAGGATAATGTGTGAGCACAGATCATTAGATCACCATATCTCACGAAACTGATATACTTCTCCACGTTTACATTCGCTTTCTAGGACTTTTTTGGGGAAATTGAGAAAGATGATCCTGCATTAGTGCTTCATCCCTGTAATATTTTCCCTTTATTATTAGGGAAACATAGAGGAAACCCAACTCAGTTTGGTATGAGTGAAAGGAGATTCCCTCCATTTTGCCTCCTAACGCTCCATGTCGGGTGGAAACAAAATTATTAACAACACAAAATAAGAAAAAAGCATGCTTCCTAAGTCAGAAAAATGAACAATTTGTCAACCAGAAGACGACAAAAAATAATCTTTATAATAGTTTAATTATTGTTTTCTTACGTATACGATCTTGATTATTATCAGCCGATCTTTTCATCAGTATAACGCCAAAGTTAGAATTTCCCCATCCTAAAAATAGTTTAATTAAAGACTATATTATTTACAAAGTAAAAAATAATTCTTTCAATATGTGTATTGACAGTACTAAATATAAATTTGTAAGTTTGATTTTCTTTCGTATTTTGAACAGATATAATTCTGACCAACGCATCAGCACGTTATTTACTGCGCAGCGTTTACATATATTTTTATGAGAAAACTGGGAAATATATCTGCAAGCCCACGATGGTAAGTTCGAGACCAGGATAAAGATAATGGCGCCTGCAATGAAAAAGCAGATCATGTATTTATGCCCTATCGTCGTTCTAAGGAGGAATTAAATATTCGTTGTAGCTCTGCATGTCTGATGTGGTTTCGTAAAGTCTGAATATGGGGCGGACACGGTGGCACGCGGCCGGTTCTCGTCCCTGTCCTGCTCAAGATGGCGGCAGGCGCAGTGGTCAGCACTCAAGGTCAAGGTCAAGGGCAAGGGCAAGGGCAGGATTCGTGTCCCAAACAGTCCCGCCCAGTAGCGACGGGCCGGCCGGGGTCAACGTCGGCCGTTTACCTCCTCATGTTTCTTTCAGAAGCCATCTAGCGCAAATTCGATGCTAATAAGCATGCACCATTCTTATAGCCAACCTACCAAATTTGTTCCTTGAAACTTGCCTGATTCATTGCCATCAGAGGATTTCCTGCCATTGTGTGACCATAATACTGGTTTTTAAATAGGAAAGAATCTTTTAGCAAACACTTCTCCAATGTCTATGACGCTGTATGTAAATATTTCAAATCACAGAAATAGATTTAAGTTTTTTAGATAATCCATTCCATTAGTCCTCTGAGTAACAAGTCAAGACCCAATAAGTATGCTAATAGTATTTCACACATTAACAGATAATTCTAGGTGTCTACTTAAATGAAACGCAATCGAGTTGGTATCGACGGAATAAATTAAAAGGACGGCTAAACATATTTGAAACAATTTATATATTTGTATTTCTAATGTATTTAAAATGTCGGTATATTCAGACCGTTTGGACGCGATAAACTACGAAACCGATGAACAGATTCCTTTTAATTACTCAGGTACAACATTTGCTAACGGTTTTAGTAACATGTTAAAAAAAGGTGGGGTTATTAGGAAAACCAAAACACATTTGAAGTATTGGTTACTGTAAATTGTATTGATTTTGCATTAATCATTTAGGAATAACGTTGTTACTTGTCTATAGACTAGATAAATGTGTTATATTTTGATTTATAATATTTGAAGAAAGATATTTTGCTTGCGAGACATAAATTGTAATTAAAGGAGGACACCAAAACACATTTTAAGTTACATTGTATTTTATAAAATATTTCATGTAACAATAATTTGGTAAGTTGTTAGTCAATTCCCTCTATGTATAAGTTTAAATTCAATTGAAATATGTATTCCACAGAACGTGTAAAAAGAACCTGAAGAAGGTCCGAATATGTGCCGAAACGTTGTTTGATTAAAATAAGAGAAACTGATTAAAAAAACGGTCGGAAATTATTTCATTTTAATATTCATAAAATTTATTTAAAGAAGACTGTTTGATTTTACTCAATCATAGTATCTAACATTTTTACGATAGATTTTATTGGATGAAACCACCTTATCGCAGGAAGAATATAAATATGTACCAAAAATTCTTGCGAAAATGGGAAGTAAAATTAACACGTTCATTGAAATATTAAATTATAAATATAACCAACCGAGGGAAATCGAAGATACTCGTTCAAGATGTAGTGATTATAGTTCTCCTACTGGTGTCAGGGTGTTCAGAGTGTTTGGATATTCTTCATTGAATTTTAATCTGTCTTCCTCCATGTCTCCCAATTTTCTTTTACTGTGTAGCCAATAGAAAATCGTTAATTCAATTTTATAATACATTATTATTGTTATATGCATTGATGATGTATTTTTAAGAAAAGGATACGGTAATAATTATAACTTATCAGGTTGTGGTGGGTTTTGCGTCATTTATATTAATGAAAGAAATTGCCTTGCATGCTAAGCAAAGGTCAGCCGTTGTCGAGTCCCAGAAAAATAACTTTTAATTTTCCGACCAAAATTTATAAAAATATTTTACTTTGATTTCTCACATAAGAAAACATATAATCATAAATTTTTAGCCTGACCGTTTGAATAATCTGTAACATTTGACTTACGAATCGATACATACGCCAGTTCATTGCGTCGTAGCTTGGCATTGTTTTGACATGTTGGTTTAGGATTTCTGATCGTTATATTGTAATTCCATACATACTGAGTGTGGTTTTTATCTAATAATTTGACACTGAAAATAAAATGTATTTGAAATAAAATTTTGTCAAATTTAAAAGGTGCATTTTTTAAATTTCGATTTATACATGCGGCTACATTCCATCTAACCTCCTCCATAAAACATTTTACTTTCAGCGCTCGTTTGAGTGATTTCGATGATAGGGGACGTGAAAAGATAAAAAATGTGACGATCTAACTGATGGTTTAATCACGTGTTGACAAAGAGATTACTGTCAAATTAAATGCTGCAGTGGACTTATATAAATTAATTACAGAGTAACGCCGGGTACCCAGCTAGAATAATGTAAGCATTAATTGAAGTCAAAGCGTCGTGTTAACGTACGAAAATTTTGTAATTTATTTATTAAATATTTTTTCTGACTTATTTAGTTATTAATATTTATGATATATATTTCAATAGTTTCAAATATTTTTCAATACATATTTTTACGCTTGTTCAATATTTCGCATGTAATATTTATATTTTGTAATCTTTTTTCGGTATTATAGACGACCATAAATATTGCGTTATATACATGTACTTGTTTCATTTAAAAATAATTTTGATATTAACTTCAACTTGCTTCTTACGTCTGATTATAATATCATATATGTCTCCTAGTTAATTCCTAAAGATGTCGTAATACAAGGACGAATCGGCGTGTATAGTCATTAAGAATTTGTAAATTCTACATTGAATTTTTATTTGACTTATTTATATTTCATCTTTGAATAATATCATATAACTTTCAATTATGTTAATGATTCACGACATCATTTGCATTGCAGTAGGAGATGATAATTTCAGTATCCTTGCGTAAATGTTGACGAAATGTTGTAAAGGTCAGGAACGGAATAGGGTTTTGGAAGGTGCTGCGGTCCCTTATGTTGCAGTTTCGACTATTTTCGGATGTTTATGTTTAGCTAGACAGGAAGTTGGTTTGTCGCTGCAGGAACTACAGGTTATTTAGAGCTTCACTCGAATCTTCCCATGCGGGTGACGGCCAAACAACAAAGAAAGAGGAACAAAGAAACAATGAAAACTTTAAAAAAACACAGAAATTGGATTGGCATTACGTTGAAAAACTGCTTTTTACATCTGTATAGTTTAAATTGAATAAAAATTAGTCTAAAACAAACTACAAAGAATAAAATTTAATTAATAAACCTACATGTTTCGTATGCAATGTGGAACCTTAACCAGGCTTGTGAAAACAAATACAGAGTGAATTGTAATTAAAACAGCGAAAGGATATTTAAGTAACGAACTAAAAGAAGAAAAGAACATTTTTCTATATTTTCTCCCTTAACGTTCCTTATCAGTCAAAATTTATATAATAAAATGCTCACCAATTAATTTTTTTAAATAAATTTTAATACTAGAACTTACAATGCCACAAGAATTTCATATATCTAATATACAAAATTTATATTAAATTTTAAGATAAGGACTTATTTAATTCTTAAATTAAATTAGAAACGTCAATTATCTTTAATGGTATCAACTAAGGAGTGCGCAGGTAGTCTGTATCCAGCTTGACCTGAGGATTAAGAAAGGCCGTATTCACGCCTCATTACTAACCTTCTGTCTTCTGTCGGTAAAACTTAAATTTATTTTATTTGACTATTTATTTTTAAATATTTCATATAAATCAATTTTATGCATTATTACGAAAAAATTATTTTGTTGTAGTTGGCCTGATGCCACCCTCCATGCTAACCTAGCCTACACAAGTCTGTTCATTTATACATAGCTACAGCATCCAACATCCTCCAGAATCTGCTTGGCGAATTCCATCCTTAGCCTCCCGCTTCTTTTCTTACCCCACACTCTTCCCTCTATTGTTAATTTTACAAGACACTAATGTCTCAAGACGTGGCCTATTAATCTATCCCTTCTCTTGATCAACGTCCTCCATATTGTTCGCTCTTCCCCTATTCTGCTTAGAACTTCTTGGTTAGTTACCCTATCCACACATCTAATTTTCAGCATTCTCATATAGCACCACATTTCGAAAGCTTTTATTCTTTTTCTGTCTGTAACCCCAGTCGTCCACGTTTCACACCCATGTAACGCCACCCTCCATACGAACATTTTTAATAATCATTTCCTAATATTCATACTTATATTACCCGTAATTTCCTCTTTTTTACGAAAGTCTTCCGTACCTGTGCTATCCTACTCTTTATTTCTGCTATAATTCTACCATTCCTAGTTATTATGCTTCCTTAATAGCAGAATTCCTTAACTATTTTCCATACTACACTCCATCACGTTGGTTTTCCCTCTATTAATCCTCCTGTTTTACTCTTCCTCCTGGTTCACGATCATGCCACTTATTATGTTTTCCAAGTCTCCTTCTGACTCCCTAGTACTACAATATCATCAACAAACTGTGGGATTTTTATTTTTCCACCTTGCAGTTTGTTTCCCTTTCCACATTCATTTTTAACTTTTCATAGCCTGTTATACATAGGTTAAACATCATGGGCTTACTACTTCATTGATTTCTGCTTGCTTTTCTTGCCCTTCAGTTCTAGTTACTGCCATCTGTAAAGGTTATGGATACCTCTTTTGTCTCGATATTTTAGTCATGTCATCTTCAAAATCCTTAATAGTTTGTTCCAGTTAACATTATCAAATTATCATATACAAATGCCATGAACCTAGGCCTGTTTTCTCTTATCCTGTCTTCTAAAATTAGACGCAAAGTCAATATTGCTTCTCTTGTCCCTTCATTCTTCATAAAACCAATCTGATCTTCTCCTAAATCGTAATCTATTTGACGTTCCATGCTTCTATATACTATTTTCATTAATATTTTGCACGCATGAGATACTACAATAATTACCCTGTGCTGTTCGCATCTATCAGCACGTCTTCTTCGATTTAGGGATAATTATGTTACTTCCAACTTTCCGCATTTTCTTCTTTATCGAGTATTCGTGATTTTCTTGCTAGTATTTTTCTTCTCTTCTAATATTTCTTTTATTTTCCTATAAGCCGCGTCTATTTTCTCTTTCACACTTGAAATCTTTAACCACTTTGCATTTCTCTTGGAACCAAGCTTCTTTAGCTGCTTTGCACTTCTTATCTATCTCATTCTTCGGGCGTCGGTTTTGCTTTTTACCATTTTCATATATGTGTTTTTTATATTTACGCCTTTCATCAATCATTTTTATTATTTCTTGTGTTATCCATGGTTTCCTATTGGTCTGACCTATTCACTCTATTTTTTCGTCGGCTGCTCTACTCATTTATTCCTTTAAGTGTGCCCAATTCTCTTCTATATTCTTTCTTTCTCCCTTCCATTCTGGATGTCTTCTTTGAAACTTTGAAGCACCTCCCGTTGTTTCAGTTTTTCTAGTTCCTATCTCTTTGTTTTAATTCCTTTCAGCCAAAATCCAAAATCAATTATTTAGTAAAATAGTTATCGTAGGAGTAGAAGCTAATCAAACTTAATGTACTGCATTAGTAATATAATTCCATTACAAATCCAGTCTTATAATTCATATTAATAATATAAACAACAGAAGTAGTTTAGTAAAATATAGAATATTTGTATTGAAAAGTAACTCGAAAACATTTATGTTACACCATCCATAGCTGATAACACATATTAAATATTGAAAATTAAAATTAAAAATAAAATTAATCGAAATTATAAATAATACAATCTTTTATAATTTTCTAAATTCCTGAACATCATCACTGTATAATACATTTGTATGTTACTATTTTTATTAATTTTTATTATATATGAATATCCTAATGTTTCTTAGGGATTATGCGCAATTTTTTTACTCAGGGGAATCCTCGGACTTTTTTTTCTGTATATTGTTTCAACATTTTAATATTTCTTAATGACTGGATGTTACAACAATATGGTAAGTTGTTTAGCTTTGTGAACTTTCTTTTGTCTTTGTTTAACTTAATTTCAACTGTATGTAAATATCACCTCTACAAAAAGGAGAAACTGTATAAGACGCGAGTATGAAGCGAAACATGGAATGAATTAAGTAAAAACTTTGCCCTTACCTGGTAGTTAATTTATTAAATTTATAAATACATCTGTTATTAAGTATTTTATTGATTCAATTGCGGCTAATAATGATCTGTTAGAGAGAAAATGTAAATCAACAAAATATAAGAAAAAAATATCAGAGCATAAACATAATATCATCTTAAAACATATTTTATCTACTAACCATACCTTTGATTGGGATATTGAAAATTTATATGATATCAGACTAATTTTTAAAATGAAATTATTCACCCAAAGTGAAGGCAACAAGTTACGTCACATCTATGACTATTATTTTAGTGATTTCTTCGGTTCTATACATTTGACACGTATGTAACAAAATTCAAAATGATATATCATTCATATTAACTTTATAATTTTTTAATAAAAATAAGAAAGAAATTTAATTATGTAGTCCCAAATTCGGGGATTGGTTTAAAAATTCGAATAAACATGAATTAAAATGTATTAAATATTACTCAGTGTCAGCGAATGTACATAATTTAAAAAATCTGTTTTATGGCTATTGTATTTATTCTATTTTCTCGTTACTGTGAATGACGAGTCAGTCGTGACGTGTATTTTTGGAACCATAGATAATAACTTATTACTAATTTCATTTCCCCAGACCGAAATCATGTTTCACCGCTTACTTTTGCCACCTGCGTCTGGTCTTAAACGCGTCGTACGGTTTCAAACCTGACACTTGCCGTTCCATCTGAACGCTAATCACTCTCCATCTTCATGCATCCTGAAGCAGATGCATCAATGTGGAATCTCCTCATAGCTGTGTTCGCAGTTTTCTTGTCTAAGCATGACAACAACCGTAATCACCTAAAAACCTAAACAGCTCTGAAGTAACGTTCTCAACTTATTTCACCATTTCCTTTTACGATCTGTTAAGAAAAACAGGTGTTTACCGAAAAATAGAGAGAACTTAGTCACCACGCGCGTTAGAAGTCATTGTGTAATGCACATCAATTCTTGTTTCATATTTATCTGACGAGGAGCAAGAAGCACGTGTTTGCTCCAGACGTCTTGTCGATTAATGACCAAGAGGTCAAGAAGAGCAACTGCAGCCACTACCAGCATCCGGATTGTGCGGAAGGCTCCCAGCTATCCTCAAATCTGCTCATATCTGCACAGCGGCCATCAGCTTTCGATATTTCTGTATCCGTAGTCTTTGAGCCCAGATTTCTGAACGGTAAAGGGAAATTGGGAGAGCCGTTGACATCAGTAAGCGGGTTTAGTTAGGTCAAATTCCAAAAAAACACTTGTCCGAAACACTATCCTGCATGGCGTGTACCTGACGGGTCGTTTTCCCAAAACACTATTGTCACTAGACCACAGGAGGTTGGCTTCTTCGTTTATAACAGGTAGTTGTGAAATTACAGGAAGACTGGATGGGACCAGCACCTGACCCCGTGTATGCCAAAGTGGCTTTACGGGGCGAACGCGCGTAAATTGGTGTACAGAGCCCCGAGGGGCTCCTCACCGAAGGTGCTCAGCGACTGTTGAAATCCGGCCGAGTGGAGTTAGACAAGGATTGCTCCGAGACACTTCACCACCCGACCGGCTCGCGAGTTGGGGAATTTATTGCTCAAGTTGCGTACGGCTCCCACACCCGAGTTTTTGACCTGTTGGAAATGCACTCCACCCGCAAAGGCGAGAGTGCCCTTGGTGGCAAAGTTTAAACGACACCGTGCGAACTGCTAGAACGAACATCGCTGTGGTCGACCAACCAAATGAAGTGGCCACGCCAGAAAGGGCGACTAAAATACCCAAAACGGCATTGGCGGAACATCGTCTGCAAGACCAAGTCCAAAAGTACGAGGTAGACATGTCAAAAATGATTTACCTCCCATATTGACTGAAAATTTGGATATGAGAAAACTGTGCGTAAAATGACGGCCTGGCGAGGATATTTCAGCCGAGTATTTGGAGATGTTTCAGAGAAATAAAGCCAAGCTTTGCGGCTGATTCATGACAAGGGTCCATCACTTCCGACCCGAGACGAAGGATCAATTAAAAACAAATTGACTTACAGGTGAGAATCAGCTTCACAAAGAATCAGAAGACAATTCCATCTGCTGGTAAGGTCATGACGTCAGATTTTTGGGTTCGTGCGCATTAATTTTCAAATATTATCTTCAGTAACGAAAAATAATAAACGATGTGTATTATACTAACTTATTGCGTCATGTCAGAGACGAAATCTGGAAAGAACGATCGTATTTGGTGAAAAAGTAAGTGTTGTTACAACGCGACAGTGCATGGACTCACGCTATCGCGATGGCCAAAAATCAGCGACTTAATTCTCAAATTGCTCCCTAGTCGACAGATTTAACTCCCTCTGATCATTTTCTCTTTTTAAACTAGGAAAAATGGCTTGGCAGTGAAAGATTTGCCAACAATGAAGAAGTGGTATCTGGTTCTTTTGAGGTTGTAACGCTTCCCTCCCCCTCGGATCTTTTCACGTCACAACGCCGGCCCGGGCGCCACTGCATATGCAGAATTAATATGTATTTCTCTATAATAAAATAAACAGCAATCGCGAACCGCGAGATCCCGAGGGAGATGGCCAGCGTCGAGCCAAGACACGTGAGTTTTTTGAGTCGAGCATGAGACTCTCAGGGGTCTTGGCTTTAATGAATTAATTAAAGGAAGGATGGTTTATTCAGTGATCAAAATAGGGGTTAAAATTTTAACACTTTAATTTAACATTTAATTCCCGGCCAAAGCTCACTCCGATTCCACAAGCATTAAACGTTGCTCACATTCATACTCACGCTCACTTAACCTCTAATACCTAACCTAAACTACAAATAATTACAAAGATAAAAAAAATTAAATATTAAACTGCTCTCCATCACGTACGAAATATTATTGACGATCGTAGCAGCCAAGTCACACACAGTGAAAACAAAGTTTTCGGTGAGGCAGCCAAACATGTCCACGTTCCGCCTGGGTCCATTCATTCCCAGATCTTCGGACTGGTGTCTCTGCTCTCCCAAAACTGTACTCTCCAACAATCACTGTCCTCTTCACCATTTACAGCAACATAATCTCCAACTCCTTTGCTGTCTCAATCTGAACTGTCATATTCTCCAAAAATCTACTGTCCAAATCTCCACCCATATTTTAAAAAAAGGCGTGGGAAACGACTTACACATGCGTCGAATAAATAGTTATCGTTGTCGCCGAATTTAGTACTGTTTTAATTCCACCAAATTGGGAAAGTAATACTTAAAAAATATTATAAATGACCAGGGAAATAATAAACGGTAATATGTTTCACCTTCTTAAAATACCAGATATTTTTAATAAGAATTGTGAATAATAATATAATTAATATATTTAACGTTCTATTAATATTGCTCTTTATTTAGTGAAAACTTCGAGAGTATGGACAAATGATCCATCGGGATATTAGCCCGACGGGCGACTTCAATCGGGATATGATAGGACCACATTTAAAAAATATATTATCTTCAACTAACTATTCATAAAATAACACAATGTGTTTTGCGTTAATGCTTATAATTTGAAATTTAATAATAAAATGAACCAAGTAAGGAAACTAAATTACAGCCTATCTGAATAACTTAATGTCTTGCGAACACATGATATTTTTTAGAACTCACTCAATAGCAAGGCTAACATTTAAATAGTCTTCTACGGGAGACAGAAAATCTGATATTTTTCCTTGACACCAACATAACCACTCGAACAGTTATTGTTAAACGTTGTATAAATAAGATCTCTTCACGTTCGAACCTATAACAAGTCCCAACTTACTTCTGCTCCACAAGGCTTAACAATTAATTCAATCTGTATAAACTTCGTTACGTCACGTTTAGAAATGTAACATAAAGCAAGTAGATAAAGAAATTAGTGACATCCTTTTCCCTAACAATACAAGCGCATTAAAATTAACAAGAGGTTTTTTTTATTAGAAACTCGGCGTCATTAACAAGTGAGCGGTCTCACAGACAAATCTGATATACAGATACACCTAAATTACAAAGTGAAAAGTCTACATTTATAATTGAGCGCGTAGCACTAACGAACGTCAAGAGTTAAGGTTTCCTAGAAAAAGTATTACTTTGTAGCAAATCTGTGCATTTGCACGAAATGTAATTAACACGCCGCATGGCTTGATGCTTTTAAAATGACATTTCGTTCTCAAACTATTAGTCTATGGAACTTCTGTCAAAAAATATTACAGTTTCCTAGAGTCAATAAGTTATTCAGTCAGCTATTTTTTTTAATCTGTGATAAAGTCCTGCAGTTTCTATTAAAATTAATCATGAATGTATTTGTCACTGGCCCTACTTACCATATGTTTATATTATTATTTCACATTATTGTTCTGGTTATTAATACTTAGGGAAGAGATAGTGCTAACAGTTAGTTATAACATTTCGACTAATCTTAATGGGAGTCAGAAGGCCCTATATTACCAATGTAATAATAGTGATTTCTAGGTACTCTTTTCCCGGAGCACGTCTGCCGGAAGGGAGCAACAATTCCATAGAACTTCCGACGATCAGCTCCCTCCACGTCCTTCACCTGGCCTCCGCGGGAACGTGAAATCAGAAGTCACTGACAGACAGCGATCATGTGACTTGATTTCTACCATTGGGGTGAGGCAGAAAATCGTCCAGCTGGGAGGTGGGAGAAACTGAAACAGTGGAGTTGACGGTAGCACCGCGGAGAGCCAGCAATCTGACGTAATAGATCTGGAGAGAACTGTAAAATCGTGTAAAGTCGGCAGAGTTATTTGAAAGGGGAGAATTGCATTTTTTGCTCGTCAATCTGGTAACATTAACAACTGGATGAACTGGGGTTCATCACAACGGCCTTAAACACCCATATTACGTGCCGCCGACAGGGAAAGTTACTCTGCCAGGTACCATTCTGAGGATTGCTTCCGGGTCTCCAGAAGCTCATCCCGCAGCCATCGTCGACCTGCAACCCAGTTGATGGTCCCGGACGCAGACAAAAACATAAAAAGTGTCTCAGTTTGTATGTGTCCCAACATTTCTCGTGATTATTGTTTCGTGGTTCTCTTCAATCAACTGGTCATTGCAAAATAAAATGTAAAATGTTTCCAACAATAAGACTGTTACTGTGATACAACACAAAAAGTGTTAGTGTTAAAATTATAAAGTAGGAACGAACTGATTGCATCAAATATTTAGAGGGAACTTTTAGTAAGTACCTATCATGGGGGCCAGTACGGGATTTTAAGCATTAAACGTCAGATTATCTGAAATGTTATAATTAACCGTTAACACTAACTTTTCCCTAAGAATTAATAACCAGGGTTTTTTAAAATAAATACTCCAAGGGTACTAAGGCACTTAAGTGAGACCTATTCCAGAGTATGGAACAGTTTATTGGTACCCGTACAGGAATAAGCAAATCCAGTTACTGGATAAATTTCAGAAAAAATGCATTGAAATTATCTTGTCAACTTTGGAAAAGTGAGGCTCTGTTAAACAGAAAGAAACTACCAAGACTTTATGCATTATTCAGGGCATACAATAAAGACCCAGCCTGGTAAAATGAGTTCTTTTCTTATATTTTGTTTATTGTTACGTATTTAAGAACTTTTGTTGCTAGTTATATCTCATTTTAATTTGGTTTTATAATTATTAGTTACGTGATGTAACCGAAGACTATTGTAAATAAGAATAAAAATCTACCTCCTACTTATCTAAAGTTGATCATTCGTGCAGCATTAGGGAAAGCGCATAGTGGGAGGAGGGATTTATTAATCAAGCCCACGTTGGTGGAGGTTCATTAATTAATATTGAAAAATTATAATTTTAAGGAAAATATATAATAATGAAAAATGAAAATTAAATCGAGTAGATATTTATTTTATAAGAACTAAATTTTAAAAAATAAATTCGTAAAATCCAGAATATATCAAATTGAATTTATATTAAAAGGCAGAGCAATGATAAATTTATGTACTTAGGAAACAGTAGAGCCATAATAAGTTTATGATTTACATGAAACTCGTCAAACGAAGCAACGTTTCCTATGTCAAATAGGTCTGGCAATGAGAATTATTTAGAATCAAAGTCAACGATACCGTCGAGGACTGCAGCTGAATTCATGGCAGGGTTCGGTTTGCTGATTTTGATGCGCCTGACGTCGATCCTCGTTGGCTGCATAGGATGCTCTGCTTACCTGGTTGACGTCTTGGGCCGAAATTAGTGGAGACTCCTACTAATATATCTGCATGTCCTTAGTTCCAAGAGCTCCACCCATCTCTCAACAGCGGCAGTTTTAATGATCTCTTGCCAGCGGCTCGGAATTTCGTGATCACTCCGCCTCAAAATCTCTCTCCGCGTAACCTCGGCAGGTTTCCATTATTTTCCTCCTCATTTCCAGAAGACAACCCGCTGCAACTATTAGCCGGTATTTGAACAATTGCAATCAATAAGAAAGATTTCAGCCGCAGATGTGGACGGATACTTTTACATATGTTTTGCATTAGTTCCGCGTCCAGTAGCTACGCGTTGCTTCTGGCTGGAGAAGAGAAATTCTTTCTTAAATTAGGGACGGATGCCTCTTATTGTTCGTGAAAGATCCTTTATGCTATTGTGCATATATACAAAATGCGTCGCAGCTGTTCTCTCTTTCACTTCGCGTAAGTTTAATGTCTGACCTAGTCTACATGTAAACGTGCCAACAGAAAGCCCTCAGAGTATAAAACAAATCAAAGAAATACTAAATAATTAGAATTAATTAAATTATTAATAAGATTGAGTGAAGTGCAAAATTAAATGATATATTAAATAGAATATTTTATTTGAGATTTAAATCTAATATTTGAGTAACAGCATTGAAGATCAGGTCAAAGAGAGAAAGTGCAGAAAACACTAGAAAATTAATAATAGTTTTATGTTTTTTCGTATATATTATTGTTTTATAACAGTAATCGAGCGGTACGTTTTGTTTTCTTTTACCTCTTATTTATATATTTACTTTTCTTCTGTAGATTCATATTACGTATTTTAAACATTGCAATCATAGAAGTGGCCGACAGAGAGTCTCCTGAATTTGGACATTAATTATATATATTTGGTAGCAAATAATGCTACAGCTAACACTTTATTGACTTTCTAGAATTGAAAATGAAAATATCTCATTGCGGTCCTCATTTGATTCATAATGATATCTTAAAGTACATAGATTAAAATTCAACGTCTGCCAAAAAATCGTGATACATTCAAAGCACAATTACATCTACTTACAACTTTACTATAAAATTATATTCAGTTGAATAAAAGTGTCAAATTAGCGCCAATATATTTATTATTTAATTCCTTAGACTTTTGGCATATAAACGTGAATAACCGTTAGAATTTTGTCACTGATTTGTTTCTAGGTAATGAAAATCATAAAATTCTGATTGTACGCCACATCACAATTTTAGCCAATCTCTGGAAATGATTGTTTGTCTAAATCTCCGTTATTCCTTAATTTCATAAAAGTGTCAACTATTTTTCACGTTATTTTGATTTATATCAAATCTGTAATTAATATGTGATATTGTCCTGTAGTTGAATAAGTGTGAACTTTTGTAGGATTCCACTTCAAGATGTGAATCTGACAAATGAGATATCAAGGAACAGGCTGAACGAATGAGTTTATTTTCCTATGTAATTTCGCCGAGATTATTTTCCTTACTACAATTGGATCGGGTGACCATGAGAAATCCAATCTGTTAAAGTATTTTGCCACGCTAGTTTTTCGCTCAAGAGACATTCATACCTTGTGGCTTCGTCTTTAGTTGAGTATCATACAAACGTACAATGTTCCAAATCTATAAAAAATTAATAGAAAACATTGAAATTCAGTCCACATGTTTTATAAATTTGATATTTTTTAAACAAAATGGCGGTTTAATGTGGTGGACATTAAATTTGAAAAAATATATAATTCATTAAAATATATATTATATTTATGCTTCCGTTTATTTTGACTTTGAATTTTATTTAAAAAAATGGTGGATACAAAATAGTGGACATAAAATTAAAAAAAGAAAAATATTCAAAGTAGACATTAATGTATGTTAGTTTACATTAATTTAATTATTTACCTGATATTTTCTCTGCAAATTAGGCGTATGATTTAACCAAACCAAATAACACACGTGTTTCAACCGACCTATTTCAAGAAATTTGAAATGTTATATTTTTACAAAACATACATATTTTTGTGAATAGAATCAATTTAAATCTTTGCTCTTTTCTTCTTTAATGCATAACTTTTTTACGCCTTAAAAAACAAAAAAATTAATTCAACACTTTTAATAAAGTTAAAGTATTAAGTGATTAATTTTGTGAACGATTCTATTTTAACGTTTATTGATCAAAAATATATTCAATTTGTTGTTGTTGTGGTTTTCAGTCCTAAGACTGGTCTGATGACATCTCCAAACTAACCAATCTTGTGCAAGCCTTTTCATTTCCATATAACTAAAACATCCCACATTATCCCTAATCTGCTTAGCGTATTCTATCATTGGTCTCCCTCTTCTGTTCTTACACCACACACTTTCCTCTAATTCTAATTTTACAAGACCCTCGTGTCTTAAAACGTGGCCCATTAATCTATCCCTTCTCTTAGTCAACATCCTCCATATTGTTCACTTTTACCCTATTCTGTTGAGAACTTCCTCGTTTGCGATTCTATCCACCCATCTGATTTTCAGTATTCGCCTATAGCACTACATTTCAAAGGCTTCTATTCCTTTCCTTTCCCCAACTCCTATCGTCCACATTTTGCACCCATATAACGCCACGCTCCATACAAACATTTTTATCAACGATTTCCTAATATTCGCACTTATATTACCTGTAAGTAAATCCCTCTTTTTTGCGAAAGCCTTCCTTGCCTGTGCTATCCTACTCTTTATGTCTATTATACTTCTACCATCCCTAGTAATTACGCTTCTTAAGTAGCAGAATTCCTTAACTTCCGTCAAAATATCCCTTCCGAATATAACACCCTTTGTTATTCCACTGTTTCCCAAACTACACTCCGTTACCTTGGTTATATTCAATTTATTAACACGAAATGTAATTACATAAAATATTTAAACATTAAGATTAGGGGAAAAGAGAACAATTTGGAGGACTTTGATCAAGAGATTAATAGACCACTATTTGAGACATGAGGGTCATGTAAAATTATCATTAATGAAAAGTGTGTGGGGTAAGAATTGAAGAGGAAAGCCAAGGATAGAATACGCTAAGCAGATTAGGGAGGATGTGGGATGTTGTAGCTATGTATAAATAAAAAGGTCTGCGCAGGATAGGTTAGCATTGATCAAACATTATTTACTCCATTTATTTTCGTTTACTCGTCAAATCTCTCAGGGTGATACAGTTATTTACAACTCCTATTTAATAAGTTATTAGTGGTTACCTGATTGAGTAACATGATGTGTTTTAACATTTTCAATTTGTAAACAAATAGAATTAAATGTACAGTAGTTATTGCAAGACTTGATCTCGGCGAATAGGATTGAGCGTTGTCGTGCGGAATTTTCGAAATTATTTTTAAGTTCTAGTGTGCCTCTCTCTAAAACAACGTCTCGGCCTCCTTCCACACCAAGCAGAATTTGGCGTTCCCAAGAAACTAAGTGGATTCAATAACTTCTTCTTTTGAGACACGTTACGTAATGGCTGTTTTCGATTTCAGAAACTGCCAGAGGTAACTACTACTGTGCATCTTCGTCAAAATTTGTCTGTGGTACAATGAAATGCTCCGCAGTTAGCAGACCCTCGTGTTAAAGCGGTATTTTATAATAATTCTCTTGACAAATTAATTGGACCACCACAACATAAACGATCAGCTGCTTTTCAAATTATTGTTTAATAATAATTCAACAAAACTGATGATTAACACCAGTTCACAGAGTACTGATGAGAAAACGAGGAGGAACAACTACTGAAAAATCAACACTAGCGAAGAAGAAAATGACCTGCTCCAACACGTGTCACATAATCAGCACCAAGCTCGTTTTCCTTCACACAGCAATTCACGTATTATTAATAAAAATAAAGGATGCGCGGAATTAAAATATTCTACAAATTTATCGACTAACGTCAGTAAGCTCAAAATTAGTGAAACAATGAAGGGTCGCACTAACAATGTAACCAAAATTATAGTCCAGATAGGTCAGGTTTATAAACATTAAGCACTATTACTGCAGGTTCGTGTTCATATCTCAGAGAACATACAACGTAATAGGAGCCTATTAACAGAGGGAATAATAGAACCGGAATCGTATAACGGCGTGATCTAAACGACACGCGTAATCCGCAATGACTTAGCAAGTGTCCATAAATGCTTTGCCTACAACCTCCACTCTGTGAAGGACTCACTGTTGAACACGCCAACTCGACAAGCAATTAAACTAATAATTGCGGATTTTGCATTCCGACACACCTCGCGGCTGCAAGGAGATAAGAACAGCTGATACAAGGTACTTGGAGAGGGAGAAAAGATGTTAGATGACGTGATTATCGCAGCGGTTCTTTAATTAATCATCCGCCTAGACTCCCGCTAGCTCCATCACGACTGGTCCGTCCATTCATTCATCCGCAGGAAATCGTGCGCCTCCGTGATCCATTCACCAGCAGCTCATTCATGCCAACAGCACCACAGCACAAGCAATCCCAACCTTGACACGACTCTTCTTTAATCAGGATCACAAAATGTCGCACCTACACAGTTATCTGTTGACTATACCCAATCTCTACAACATTCTTTATTTTTCTGCCATTGCATAGTGTCTCGTCGTATTCAAACTCACTCCTAGTTTCCTGATCGTCTCTCTTTTGTGAAAGAATCGACTCGGAACGGGAGGGGTGATCATATACATACATACATCCTGCTATTAACAAACTATGGTTGAGGATAAAATAACACTATTGCAACTGGTGATGTACGATTCCATTTCTTGGTTCCTACCTATCAGTTACGCAGCACAGTTTATTAAACCGTACAGTCGTATGGTACGCTACAAAAAAAATTAAATGAAAATTACATCCCCGTGATACTCCATCTGTAGATGCAAACGTTGTATAGCAATTACTTTTTATGCATTAGTTTTACTAATTAAAAATAAATAAAAATATTTTAAAAACGAAATTTAATCGACAATGTTACTTATAACATTTAAACAGAAAAGTGAAACTTTCTCCTTTCTGTTTTAATTCTGAACCAAGGTCGTTTCGAATTCTCACATCAGCCTTAAAAATGCTTCACTTCGTAAGATTCAATCCTCCATCTGTTTCAAGAGCTAATTAGAAATGCTCGTTATCAAGACTGCACTTATCCTTTTTGGATCTGCTCCAATATCATCTAATGGACCATATCTTTTGAAGTCTTTTCGTATGAGAACCACCTTATTAGTGCAGTATTGGTTTCTGGGAATAATTTTTTTAGACGATCATCGAAGTTTCTTTTTGGAGTCGACGATCCTTTACCTACAAGTTTTACATACTTCGTCTACCCCCAGGTCAACAAAATCTGTGAATCTATAACCCTGTGTGCTATGTAAATACTTCCGCATCCCCCCCTTTTCAATTCCCTTCCTACTCTATTAAAGGGGAGTTACCTGTTTCAGGATCACTCTCATGTAGCCTGTTAACCCCAAAAAAAGGAGTTGCCTGTTTCAGAATCACGTATTTATTCCCAAAACCGACGTTTCATCTCCATTTTGAGACTTCCTCAGGCTTAAAATTTAGCAATACATCATGTTTACTCCTTGACTCCCTCAGCCGAAAAGATTATTGAATTTATATGTGAAGAATTTGGTGTCGCGAATGCACCATCTCCACTGACGGTTACAGCCGAAATTTTTCAATAACACCGGTATTCTAACCCACCCACAATTGATAATGTTAGGAATATAGAGATGGAGAACCTATGAGTGGTACTACCTAATTATGGTAATGTCAGCGAGAAATTAAAAAAACTATTCATTAGTTTTGGCTTTTCGGTTACTTCTACTATGACTAATAAAATGAATAAATTTATTAAAAAAAAAGGGCAAAGACGATTTGGAAAATTATTCGCAAGATAATGTGATTTACAAAATTTATTGCAGAGCCCCCAACTGCCAAAAATGTTAAATAGGTCAAACGAAGCGTGCGTTGCGAACTAGACTTAAGGACATAAGAACAACTACAAAATGCCGATCCATAATGTAGTCACCACACACAGGCTGCAGGAGAAACACGATTTTGACTAGAAAAAGGTTGAAATTCATAATTTTGAACAAAATTTCTACAAACGGAATTTATCTGAAATGATGCACATTAGAATCACTAAGAACACGCTCAATTCGCAAAATGACACGGGTAATTTAAGTTATACTTATAACACGTTATTTTCTTAATTTTTTATTTTTATTCTTATATATAATTTTATTGTATTGGTTTAGTTTAACTGGGTTCATTTACTACTAGTGTTATGTATAATTCATTTCCCTTTGTTACTAAAATTTTGGAGATATGACGCTTCCCGTTATTCTTTGTCACTCCATTGCCTAGCCGACATTCAGTATGGCAATAATTACGTGTGGGAAAGGATCTCTACCATATTGTTGGACTTCTGATGTAATTTTTGTTGTTTTGACATTGTTATGATAAGTTTTTGTCCCTCATATGTTTTTAAAAAAATCCGTTTCAATATCTGCGCCCTAGGGTTAATTTCCTGTACGTTTTCCTCTACAGGTAGGAAAAAACCTGAACAAGGAATAAATACATGCCGAAACGTTGTTACAAGTAAATTGTACAATAAAGGTCTGTAAAAGGTCATCAATTGTTTAATTAAATTCAATAATATTTTCGGCTGAGGGAGTCAAGGAGTAAATATGATGTATCGCTAAATTTTAAGTCTGAGGAAGTCGCCAAATGGAGATGAAACGTCGCATTCGTGATATTATTAATGCTGACTTTTTTATTTATTGTAAATTTTAAAGTCAGAAAACTGTGGTGAAATCAAAACTCTATATGAATTGGTTTTTATACTCTATTTTAATTAATTATGGGTTGTTAGTTGGTAGTGTTTTGTCTTGTTTGTAAAAGTAATTTTTTTCAATAATTGTGTTCACATGAATTGTTGTTAAAAGAGTAATAATTCCCAATGAAATTTCAAATCGCGCTCTATAATGTAATGAATGAATGGTCCCCTGTAGGGCGTAAAAATGTTATTAATATTTTGCAAGTTTGTGGTCAATAATTGCAATTTTAAAATTTTAAAAAATTACAAATTATTAAATTTATTTTATAAATAACTATACCAACAAAAATAACAAAACATGAGGGTCGCTTAAGTAATCGAAATGAAGTTTAAAAGACATATATAGGAATAAATCTCGCACGTCTTCCTCGTCGATCTCGCTTTCGGTGGTTTTCACTTAATGTTCCGCAGCTGCAGCCGAAGTTCTCTCCTGGGACGAGGATCCGCTCAAGCACTTGAATGTCGTGGTAGCGTGGGGGTGATGACGCCCTCCGGCTACTTCCTCGTCGCTGCTTTTGTATTATTCCTTTACTTCGCATTCCCATCTCTACTGCCTCACTACTTTTTTGCCGTTTCAATACTTTCACAATTAAACGCTCCACCACAACCTCATCGCCTTTAGTTTTCTACTTTCTCGCTGCTCCTTCATTAGAAAAACTGAGTTTTGCTGCTGTCTTACTTCATCTCATGATCGTCATGTCTACACTGATTCCGATTCACTGTTCCCTCATTACTGAAAATTATTTTTCGCTCACCAAGTGGGTGGTCTAACATTACTCCCTTCTAGGACATAAAAACCAGCAAAATTTTCGCTTTTAGAAAATTTTCTGGCTCTTTTCAAAGAGACTTTGCAAGGGGCGTGAGAAAATGGGGAGTTAAGCTAGGCTTACACGGGCAGTGATGTTCGTCGAAGTTGGGTTGGCTGTGCACTGCCTACCGTTTACATATTGGGCAGATAACTGCCCACTTCTTCACTGACAATTCTGTGCAAGTGCTGCCCTCACTACAGAACGGGCAGAGAACTCTGATGCATGTTTATACTTCTCTGCTATTTTTTGGCAACTACGACCGGTTGGAATGTTGCTGTTACATAGTGTCGATATATTGTTTATATCAAGTTGAATATTTTGCCCCTTTGTGTTTTTGCGTACGCATACTGTCCATAAACAGGAACTAATCACTTTGTATTTGTGATAGAATAGGCGTAACGAGGAAGGGTTCCTGAAAAAGTCAAACTCAGTATTACGCTACTGTACTATAGATACATAAAAATGAAAACAGTTGTTTAGTAATATTGCTTTATATTATTACTACAGAAATCAAGCAATAATAAAAACAGCGCCTGTACTTTGAAGCTGGTTTTCAGTGTTTAATTGGGTCGGTTTCTATTACTTGTTGTTTTATTCCCCTTAAAGTTGTCAATTACTGAACGAAACTAAATGAATTATTTTTCATTACATGTGATAGTAGTATGTTTATAGCTATACATCATTCTTTTGCGTATTTTTTTCCAGTTAAGGTTTGTGCCGTTGGAGGGTGGCCAATAATTATTTTTGGAAAGTTAACCTAAAAATTTACAGGCGATTAGGTGCAACAAACGAACTTATCCTAAATGCTTTCTGAACCAAAATTCTGGCCGCTGTTCACAACAAATATTCACTTACTCCAATCGCACACTATACCAAACTGCACGCGTATTGAAAATTAAAAATATAATCTGTTTACCATTGCGCAATCGATAGTCAACCCTGCCTCACCGTTCACAATCGATAATTGACAACCGTAACTGTCATCCATGAGGGCAGCGTCTAGGTCGGTGGAGGGGGAACGTCAGTCATGACTGACATACTGTTGACACGCTCCAAGAAAAGTGAGGCAGTGCTCTCGTGTCAGCGATGGATTGGCAGTTGTCAGTGCAGCACTGACGTATGTTGACACGCCACTGACATCACTGCCCCTCGTTTTCTGGCAGTCATCACTGCCCGTGTAAACCTAGCCTAAGTACGAGTATATCACCGCTTCTTTCTCTCTTTGTTGATGTCACGAACTCGTTCTCGTCGGCGACACATCGGTGACGGTCCCAGTACATCCTTCGCTTCTCAGACCTGACCGCTGATGAAGCGCTCCTCAACAGTGATCAAATTACATATTTGAACTGATACATCTGCCGCGTAATTTGCGTGAGTAAAACTATCACCTGTCTGAAATAAATACCTTGCAACCCGTGCAAATTGCTTTCTTCAATGTGATGTTTGTTATATCTTTCCTATTTCAGTAATCTCACATGGAAAATTGTGAAAAATATTGGCATCAGGTAATAATGAATTGTGTGTACATGAGCTATTAATGTGTTCATTCTTAAATTAAGCTTGTTTTAATAGTTGTTGTTACATTACACGTCTGTTTAAATGTGTTTAAAAATGGGCGTTTAAATTTCTTTGCTTTCACATTACAGTGAATAAGAAATTTTCTGTTTCGTGAATGAGTTTTACTAATTAAACATGTATGTAGAAATTTGTAGCATTTTTCTGCTAATAGTATGAATAAACTAGTTATGGACCCTTTCTCTTCATTTGTGGTCTTACCGTTCGTTATATGTGTCGTTATATAGGTTCGAAACGTGGACGGTAGGAGTTGCACAAAGGAAAAGAATAGAAGTCTTTGAAAGGTGGTGCTATAGGCGAATACTGAAAATCAGATGGGTGGATAGAATCACAAACGAGGAAGTTCTAAGCAGAATAGGGGAAGAGCGGACAATATGAAGGACGTTGGCCATGATAAGGGATAGATTAATAGGCCACGTTTTAAGAATGAATGTAATACAATTCTGTTTACATTGGGCAAACTAAGCACGCTTTAAAAGCCAGAATCAAGTAACATTTGGTTAATTATGAAATGTCAGTAGTAAAACATTCCGTTTTAACTAAACATATTCATTCGTTCAACATTTTTATTCCAACATCTAAAGATTAATAACATCAAACAATATTAATGCGACGGATGAACTTTTTTATTTTTACATACTTAATTAAATCTGGGATCAATTTCAGTCAGTACAGGACGTAATATATTTTACGTGTATTAACATTGAATTATATTTTAATTTTAAGTACAATTAGCTAAACGCAGCGAAAGTTATTTTTATTTTGCCCTAAAAACGAAACAACAGGTACAGAATTTTGATAAAGTTGAATTCAGTGAATATATAAAAAGTACGGCATCATCTATTTATGATCGCTTAGGGCAAACCTTATAACTCGCAGTTGGTTTAAAATATGTCCCGCAATCATACGTTTCGGAGCCAATAAAAATGAGCCATTCGCGCGGCAATTCTATTAATTTATAAATATTTATATAAATATCTTCTGAACTCTTCAAGTTATGTAAATGAAACCCTAGTTAAGTAGTTTATAAGCATAATAAATTAAGAGCATTGGCTACCCGCATCAACTTTGGATATTTTAACGCACGTATAGAAAAGAAACCTTCAAGTAGAATTAAATATTATATTAATATAATTATCGAAATGAAATATGTACTAATATTTAAGTTGTAATAAGCTAAGCAGATTAGAGAGGATGTCTGTTGTGCTAGTTATAAGGATACGAAAGGCTTGCGCAAGGTAGGTTAGCATGGAGGTTTGCATCACATTAGTCTTAGGACTGAATACCACAACAACATTAAGTTAAATTGTCTTTTTTAAATCTTAAATTTTCATTGAAATCCATTGAACCATTTCGGAGCCTATTCGAGACAAACATACGAACAGACAGTCAGACAGATAGACAGACATATCAATTTTAATTATTTGTATAGATAATGTGAACAAAACCGATTCACATAATGTTGAACAAAGTAGGAGAAATATGTTGAGTGTCATTTCTGATATTACCGAATATTCTGATTTGATTTCAATTAAAAACTCATGTAACGATACAAGGGAAAATCAGCGCAAACTTGAGTCACTGCAAATTTTTTTGAACTTTTTGATCGGACTTTCAAAACAGAATAAATATTTCATTGTTGCCGTTCGTAGAAATGCTTCAATGTAACAGCAAAACACAAAGTACTTATGTTACCGAGTACTAATTTTAATTTACAGTTTGTGCACTTCTAACAACTAATACATAATTACCGCGGTTTAACGAGTTTTGATCTACAACTGCGGTAAACTAAATTCGCATCATTTAATATGATTCTCATATTAACTATACATTAAAAATAATACAGATCCTTTGTAATCCGATGGCACCCATTTTCAGGTATACAAATAGAATGAATTGAATGCAATTCTGTTTACATTGGGCAAACTAAGCACGCTTTAAAAGCCAGAATCAAGGAACATTTGGTTAATCATAAAATGTCAGTAGTAAAGCCTTCCGTTTTAAGCAAATATATTCATTTACATAATCCTAACTTTAATCAGACTAATATCAGTATCCTTGACGCGGAACTCCAGACGTATCTCAGAAATGATCAATATTAGAATAAACAATAATATTACTCGTAATGTTCAAAGTGACACTGGAAGCAACTTAGTAAAATTTATGGCCTCCGTCTGGGTTCTTTGAGATCTCTGAATTCTTACCTTTGGGTTATAATGATCAAAGGTACTATAAAGGAAACGTTGAATTTGTAATTTATTTTCGTATTGTCTGTAAATAACCAACTGCATTGGGCAATCAATTCTATTTTTTAAAATTTTTCACTTCTCCTGTACACAATTTAGCATCATTACTTTTATTGATTCATTTTCTATTAAACTCAGAATCAAAGGCGTATTTAATGAGTTAGTAACAGTGAATTTGAAAACATAATTTGTAATCTTAGTCTATTTACGCTCTCTAGAATAATATTTATTTGAAAATATTATCATACATCAAACTAAAACGCGATTTTGTCTCCACCCACGAGTCTGCAACAGCATATTGTGGTCATTGTAACGTGGAATCGAACCATTCACCGTGATGCAAAGCCTACGTTTGAGATGACTGTACTAATGGACTTCCGCTGCGCGGGGATTGGAGAACGTTCAATGTGGAGAGAAGGGGGTCGAGTTCGAAACCCGGTCTCCAATACCATATCAAAGAGAAAGGACGAAGGAAGAACTCAATTGTACTCCAGTTCCTTAGCAATCCTTACACACATAAGCAAGGAAGCTTTATTCTTCTTATCGACTATATATTTGCAAAATGGCTTCGCTAAATTTAATTTCCAGTTTTTTTTTCAATTGTCATATAGCACCAACAAACTAGTTTGAAACTTGTATACACCATTATATCCCAGAAACAAAGATACAGTCATTGCAGGATAACGATCTGCTCCAAAGAAAAAAGTAATTTTTATTTTTTCGCCTGGGAATGTTATTGAGTTATTTCAACCGATTATTTTCAAAAAAGAAAAACATTACACGAGAATGAGAACTTGAAGGCACAAATTGCGGATAAACGACCCCGTTTGCAGAAAAAAAATTGATTCACCAAAACAGTGCATCGTGTCACACCTCAGCGGTTTACCATGGTGAAAATCCACGAATTAAGGCTTGAACTGGTTGACCACCCTTCCGTCTCACCAAATATAGCCCCAAGCGATTGTTCTTTATTCCGTAAGGTAAACGTTGCGCTCGAAGGTCGGAAATTATTGTATTGTATTCGTAAACAATTTTTCATAGAAACACTCAAGCGCGCTATTTGGACGGGATTAAGAGATGGGAGGAGATGTAGACTTACACGGAGATTGTGTGGAAAAATAAATTTGAAGAAAAAATGTCTTGAACGTTTATTACTTCAGAAACTTTTCAGACTACCCTCTAACTACTTCCAGCGTACGTTAGTTAAATGAATATTTTCCAAACTGTAACAAATCGTAGCCAAAATTCATTTATTGCACATAAACTACGCCATTAGAACGTTATAAATGTTCATTTGAGCCACTTTTTGGTCCAACTGTCCAACGGACCCAAATCTTTATTGTATATGTCTTAACACCACTTGGTGTTCGAAAACCGAGACTACGGAGCTCGTATGGCCACGTTTTAATTCAGCTGCCCAAAATTTCGGGCCCCGTACACATTGAACAACTCGTCTTTGATTTGTGTAGGCGTACAAAAACATTCGCATCGACTCATTCAAACGATTGTCAAAATGGCTGAAATTCTGGTGAGTGCCTTTGCAAAGAATCTAGCGTTATGGATGAATGCTGCCATTTTCATGTTGAGGTCGTAAACTTTTCAGACCACCTTCGTAGGCAGGTTTAATATTGTTTAACGTTTTCAAAACCCCGCGATACAAAATATGTTGAACATAGAGATGATAGAAAAAGAGAATGGATTAGACGCACTCCCTTACCTTCGGAAAGATGTTTGGAAAGCAAAGAGCAAGGTTGACTTTAAAGTCAAATAGAAAATTCAACAATTATTTAGTTTAGAAAATGTTTTTGGGAGAAATTTGAACCTGTGACGCGTTTTGTAATTTTTTAGTGGAGGATAATCAAAGTCTCAACATCAGGAAAATAATCAGTGCATGCACAGGAGAGAGGAAGATTATTAAGGGATGCAAACAGCATATCAAATGAGAAACTATGATTTTGTGTATGACACTGACTGTAAATTGTATGAAACTATCTTTAATGTTTGTTATGAATCTTCACGCATCCTTTCACAAATAAAAATGTGCTCTTCAGTCCGAAACGCTAGTTTATAGAACGAAATGTATTCGGTTGCGTTTCACTGGCCCTACAGTCTTGATTTTTTTTAAGTAATAGGCTTCATGAGGATTGTCGTGTTGTTGGCCTTTCCAGTTTAACAGGATATGAAGTGATAGAAAGGAGAAATGCGGAGGAAAGAGTACGTGACGCAGGAAAACTCTTAGAGAAGCTTCATGTATGTTGGCCACTCGATGAATGTTCCACGCTATTACGCTGAATGTAATTGGATAGGCAACAACCCTGACAAACCTGCTAGTTCTGATGAAATTTCATCATTTAATAACTATCATTTACGTACAGGTTTATGTGTCGTTGTAAAGCATTACAACAGATCACAAAATATCTCATTGGGTAGTCTTTATTCATTCTCATTTTCAATATATTCTAAAATCATTCCAAAAATATCCGACTTTTAGGGGAAAAAGTGTCATATTTTTTGTATTTCATGATTTCTTATTTTGAGCCAGAGGCTCTTGTTAGCAGGAAGTTTTCGGGAATTAAGGAATAAACAAGCTTGTTTGTTAATCCACTTTTACATTAAAAGGCAAAATGTTTCCAGCATTCCATATTGGATGATAGAAAATTATTGAAAGGTGGAAAGATAAATAGAACGCATTTTAGTGTCAGAACCTTGTTGTGGGACGTTTATAATCATTAATTTTAAAAAATTAATTAAAAATTTTAAAATAATACGAAAAACAATTTGAATCAATTAAAATTTAAACAATTATGGGTTAAAAAATAAAATGTAAGACGTTAAATTACAAAAATAATTGTATTTAAATTTTGGGCAAGCTACTTTCTAAGCTCGACGAAGAGCAATAATTTTCTCTAGGGATCTGCTGGTTACAGTAAACAAAACTTGGCATCGAAATGTTTAATTACACTCAAAAAAGCCCGGGGAGAGAAACGTGAACTTATACTTCACCGCATTGTTCGGGATGATGGTTCATCTCGTACTTGGTGGTCAGCTCGCTCAAATAGTTACTCGTCACGACGCCTGCAATCACTCATGTGGATGCAGATAATCCTCCAGATAATTTGCCGAATATTTGCGAAAATCGCAAAATTCTCCAGATAATGAATAATGTCCTGAAAATCCCCTCCGGTCCGCCTATTATCAATTTTGCACCGCCTTCGTCTGTCTGGCGAGATTGAAAAGTGGAAGACAAAACGTCTTGGTCGCTCGTGTCGACCTTGTCTGTCAAGGCATTACGCGGGGTGCAGGTCAAAATGTTCCGGTTGTGAAAGTGTTCAGGGATCCTCGGGCGTGATAAGGGTAGCTATTATTTTCATTTTCTCCGGTGATTTGTCTCGGACCCTTTCCACGTCAAATACCTTCCTGCTTCTGGTCGAAAGGGATGTGCATGTGCCAGCTGCTCTTTATTTATAAGTGTTACATTTTATAGGCCTCCAGGGCTCCCTTGTCAATCTTCCTTGCCAAAATATTTCAGCCAATTGGATTAATTCCTAATCCTAATCCATTTATTATTATTACAGTTTCCTATATATTTACTTTTCACATTCATCTATTTTTTCTTGATGTGTTTCATATTTATGCATGTAATTGTACTATTTACTCAGTTAATTGCTAATGTAATAGATAAATCACCTAGACATGAAATCACTTATAATACCAGCGTCATATTTACCCATAACGGCTTCTATGTAAAGAAATATTGAACTTTTCAAAACGATCGACGGTTTACTGGCGATTTCAATGTTTCCTAGAAGCACCCTATAAATTGAACGAAATCATTTTTGATGAGTGTCAACGGCGAGTCCTCTGGAAATCGCGTCAGCTTCTTTACGATTGTAATAGATAATACAGTTTTTAATGAGCTTTGAAGCGAGGTGGCTATTGTTCCCGTGGCAATAAATGTGTGTAATTTAGCCGGACTGGAGATTTAGTGGTGAAACTGGTTGTGCAATTACATTGCACGTCACTCAGGAACTTTGTCTTAACGTCATTTGCAGGGACTTTACTTGAAATCGTAAAAGGGTTTTTTTTTCTTTACAAGTCGGCATAGAAATCGCGTCTAGATTATAGCGTAGTTTTAAATACGCTGACTGTAATTAGATTGCTGGCATCAGATGAATTGTTAACCGAAAAGTAATTAACAGTAATTTGTATTGCCTTATAAGACGCGAAGGAATGACGGAAAGTTTTCGTCGAAAATTTGCTACAAAAACTTTGAAAACTTGCACTTGTACACTTAATAGAAATCCCCGAGACACTCATTAAGGATCATTCACTCACACTGATCTGAGAGGTTTGTGCTTTGAATGAATTACCAGGTCTGTTGTTTACATTCTTAATTATGTTTAAATACCTCGGGACGAATATCTCTGAGTACTACTCGATAACTCTATCTCAAATACCGATTTTTTTTAAAAAAACTGTAATTCATAACGGATTGCATAGTTAACATAAAATATGTTAATTGTTTGTATTTGATGGAGGGAGTAGTTACATCTGATGTCGTGGTGAATATTTTTCATTATTTATTACGATTGACATGAATATCAATAAATTATTGAGACAAGAAACGTGCCTAAATACGTATTTAAATAGTTCTATACAAATCACTCATAAAATTATCTTAATCGTAGTTTTAATTACCTAAGTTTTGCAATAAAAACTAACTTTCCTTGTGTCGTCAAAAATATCACAAAATTATGCATAACATAAACATTAATGGATAGTATGTCGGTTGATTTTATATTATCCTAAATCATCATTATACCTTCAATACAATTTAATCAATCCGAGTTTTATAAATTCAGTGGATACTACAATAATTTTGATAATTTGCTTCATGTTAAATTTCCACATTGTTATCAAAGAACGACCAAAAGAAGGGATAGATTAATAGGCCACGTTTTAAGACTTGAGGGCCTTGTAAAATTAGTGTGTGGGGTAAGAACAGAAGAGGGAGGAAGGATGTAACACGCTAAGTAGATTAGGGAGGATGTGGGATATGCTAGTAATGCGGACATGAAAAGGCTTGCGCAAGATAGGATAGAATGGAGGGTTGCATCAGACCAGTCTTAGGACTGAATACCACAACAACATAAATTTCAAACCTTTATATTTTCATAATTTTTTTTATATTGCACCAACATCATTAGCGACTATTTGACCATTTTTTAAGAATCTTATCGTACTTGTAAGGGCTACTTACTCAATTTGGTTTCACAAAGATGGACACAACTAATTTAACATAGACAAGGAGAAATACTATGCACTCCACTAACCCTTCTACAGCGTCGACCTCCTGTGGTGACATGGGCTTGGATGTTTGAGCCGTCATGATCACGGAGACAGGGATTAATACTGCTGGAGAATCGATACGCTGACCACGTATCACTCCAAATTCGGAATGTATCATGTATGATGACAGTCCGCAGCCGACCCGGTAAGCCAAAGCCCCCAATGGGCTGTAAAGCCAAGGAAGTAGAAGAACCCTTCTACCGTGCATTTCTCGTTATTTCAGTAATGCCTAACTAAAATACAGATTTACTTTTCCTAGAACATAACTGAATGTACGAGTGGGAGGAACACAGCTTCCCAGGTGTATAATTCATTTACCTGGCTTATGTAATTAATGACAGTCCGCAGTCGACCCGGAATGCCAAGACCCTCAATAGACTGTAGCGCCAAGGAAGAAGAAGAATTCTTCTACAGCGCATTTCTAAGCCGTAAACAATCCTCGTTATTTCAGTAACGCCTAACGAAATTACAAATTTACTTTTCCTATAACATAACTGAATGTACGAGTGCAAGGAACGCAGCTTCCCAGGTGTATAATTCATTTACCTCGGTAATGTAAATAACGCCGCCGGGCACTCAGCTCGTACGTTATACTTATGGTTCCATTGTATTAATACTATATTATACTCCTTGGTGCATCGACATGGTTCAATACCATAAACCAAGAAGTTTTATATTTCAAGTGTAGGTTTGTACCATCTACAGAGTAACCATTTAATTTCCTTGACTTTTAGTGACCCACTGGGAAAATTTGGCCAGAATTAAAATATTAATTACATTATTTACATGTGTGCTTACTTTTCTGCTAACACTTTATGATGCCGCTGAGGTGTAAAAATAAATTTGACGATAATAATTTTATAAATTACGCTACGCTCATTAAACTTTGCATTCTGAGATAATATCTATACATATAAATGTCACAGCTATAGGCGCCCAAACTACTGGTTGGATCTCAACCAAATTTGGCACACATGTACCTCGGTGCCCGAAGTTGCCCATGATTTTTAAAGTTTTTAAATATACTGAAGTTATATATGCGAAAAAGTGAAAAACATTATACGAAAATATACGTGTCCCATACGCGCATCGAGATTTCCTAACATTCTTGATGTAAAAAAAATATTTTTTTAAATTATAACCATTTCCCGTCGTAAGTAACCTATCACTGGCAGAGAGCTAATTCTCTGAGAAATAATAAACTTCTTTGGATCAAAGATAAGATGAATACGTAAATTAGTTTTATTTTTCGCGTCTGGTTAATTGTAATATTTGGTAATTGCTCATTTGTAAAATATATATAATAAATGTTTGATAATGCCATTCAACACAGGAAAACGTATTAAATTAAATAAACTTCAATAACAAAAATACTGTATATATGTGAAAAAAGTGAAAATGTCAACAAACCTCTGTTTCCTCCACTTTTTGAAGGTCTTTTCTTCGGCGGTTCTTGGCCTCTAGCAAACTTGCAGAAACGAGTAAGGGCTTATTCTCTTTGTCTCACCGAGACCCATCAGTAGATATCTTTGCTTCCCCCTCCCTCCTAGCTACAACGCAATAAAAAAAACTCAAGTTTATAACCTCTACAACTGTACTTAGAAAACTGAGGATTTTAGTAAAATTCTGAGGACATATAGTTGATTGGAAATTTGATTCTCTACAAATTTGGTCATATCTCCTTCTCTTCTCAGACTACCGGATAGGGTCAAAATGACACCTCTCTGTAAAAAAAAAAAGAAAAAAACAACAATTTCGTCATTTATACAACTAGGATTGAAAATAGGTTAGATTTGACAACATAAATAGATTGCAGTGTACCTTTAAGTACTTTAATAAACGTACCATTAATTACATTCCTGCTTTATTATTTACGTGAACCCGAGGAACGCCGGGTACTTCAGTTGGTATATTTAAACTAGAAGCGATGTAACCCACCGGCAAAAACGTTTGCGAAAAAAATTACAAAATGGTTCGACTACTCTACTACTCGATATAAGCATATGAATACCGTTTAAGGACAGAGGAGGTGGGAAGCGCCAATGATTCTGGCCGCTGTTATTTCGGAGTATCAACTTGTATATCTTCCTCCAAGGTTTGGTCAGTGAACGTATTTCGTCTTTCGAGAGATCGTGTTCTTTTTGGAGGGGGGGCGGGAGAATGTCCACATTATTTGAGCTGAGCTACAGCTGGCTTTGCCTGCGTCTCTGCGTTTTTGCGGGATGCTGCGGCGGATCAGGCAGCTGTTCAGTTCCCGGTATCATCGGTGACAAATATCTTTGACGCACGCGCAAAAACAACCAAGACGTGCCGTGTGCCCCGGCGAGTTTAATTACTTCCAGAGTGGTTTATTGGCGACAAGATTGCGCAGACAAAAAGTCCAGATTAAGACTCTCGTTAGATTTAACAAGGCTCGAGCGAACGGATGTGAAATCCTCGAAGCTAGTTTTGCCGCGGGTCAACGGCCTCCCGCGTCGCAACGCGTACAATGCGTGCATATTTCGCCGCGAACCACCTTAAACGCTTTTCTAATTAACATAAAGATTAATTGGATAACCGGTTGCCCCGCCTCGTTAACAACGACGCCGGACATATTTTACCGGCCGTATTACAACGAAATAGACATTTATCGCAGCCTTTCGAAAGTAGACCCAATAGTAAAACAAAACTTCAGATTTATTTATTATCCTTTCCATATGGTGTTTTTCAAAATCACATTTAATTGGGTATTTATAAAGGTAACGGAACAACGTCTCCCCTTTCCCGGCTACTTATTCAAAATATCAAAGAATTCGTCGTCGATTGAAATTGGAAAGCCTTATGCAAAGGCAGAAGAAAAACGACGACCGCATGTCAAAAAAATCAATCTCAAGGATTGTTTTTTCTCAAATTTTGTTATTTCTCCCCCGGTCCAAAATATTCAGTTTTCAAATATATATTTAGTTAAAAACAAGTCGAAAACAACAACTGTAACATACGCATTACTAGTTATAATATATGACTGTATGGAAATAAATATATACCACTAAATAAAATTTAAATGTATGTCTGTGTGGAAGTTGCCTCGAATGACGGCTCAGCGGAGTCCAATGAAAATGTTAGGGACTGAAACAGGAATTTTAACTTCTATTTTTTCTATTGTTTTCATTTCTACATTTTTAAGACATCAAAAGATGTTAATACAAATATATAATAGTAAGAAATAACGTCTGTGAATAACATATATGAATGAAAAATTAACGACCCGCGTATCAGTAAATTACAAAAAAAAGGTCAAGAATTTTAAATTTCAACTATTGACGTTTCTACCATCAGTTGTGGTCCTTGTTAATATTTGTTAAAAAATATTGAGTTTAAAATTTTTCAATTTTTTTTAAATGTCTGATATACGGGTCGTTAATTTAAATATAAATATATATTTGTAAATCCACATAATAGTCGCGCCAACCATTCATTCCATTACACTAAAATTTTGGTGCTAAGCGCTTATAACCCCTTAGAAGTTTTCTGTCGGTCTTTTGGATATTTAGATACCAATTTTATATTTCTATAATTTGATAAATAAGTGTAATAACAGGCTAAAATTCATAAATAGGAGTTGGGGACGAAACTTTTTATTTCTGACTTTAACCATTTATTGCATGTATTCTTCTATTTAAGACTTTTGGCCATTTATCGTATTTATTTATAACAATAAGTCAGATTAATCTCATTATTAAAAAACTACTGCAAGCGGCCCAGCGCGTCGTATTTCTATGGCGCCACTAATACAACATTTTAGTACATTCATTAAGTACTTGGAATCTATTGTTACTTCAATAACAGTTTTCATTAAATTTACAAATTATTTCGAGATAGACCAAATGTAATTTTTTTTTAAAAGTTCAAATTTCGCAGGATTGTATGCATACAAATATAAACACAAGGAATAACTTCAACCAAATTTTGTACACGTGTTCTTGGCATCCAGAAATAAACACTGTCTGAGTTAGACAAGACTACAACATTTAGGGATAGGAGGTCTTAAGTTTTTAATATACAAAACCGGTCGATATTAGAACCGAATGTAATTTTTTTGGGGGGTGAATTACTTCGATAGTGTTCCCGTCACAGTAATTGTGTATAGGTTGAATATCATTCAGGATGCCAGAGGAGTATTCTTAGGGTTGGGGGTGGAAGGGCGTCACTAAAGGAACAAGAAAAGAATCGAGACCGGTGTAATATGAGTCGCTGAATCTGATTATGACATTCAACGTGCTACTTAACCTGTACTTCAGTCCCAGGATGTCGGAGGAAGGTGAAGGTGCCGTGGCGTAGGAGGAAGAGGTTGTGGCAATAAATCATTCAAGATTCTTGACTAGTCCAGAGTTCTGTGCCTGTACAAAATAATTGACTTCTTTAATAACTATAATAAACGTGTCACATTTATATCGTTCAATAATTTAAACTGCTTTTAAAAATATTAAAATAATAATTCCGATAAACATATCGTTATATCACAAATTAATTTTTGAAACTGCAATAAAAATTCGACATTAACAATACCCTTATGATCTATCTGTTTTAATTGTTATTTCCGCCTCTTTGCTCCTGTGTCACGCAATATTCACTCATTCATGATTCCGTAAGTAATTTTTCATTTTCTTATGATAATTGTATTATATATATTTATATTATTTTATATTTATTTTGTATTTTAGAGACAAAGACTGATGTTACCCATAACGTAAACGAACTCAATGATTTCCTTAAATTGCAATTACATTAGACTATCGTTTCTTAAGCACAGTTTACACCCAAGTTAAAATTACTATAACTTTCTATATTTGAGAAATATATTAATAAACTGACTCTTAAATTAACTAATATTTAAACTCATAAAATGGTGTATTCCTTATAAAAATCTTTATTTAAACGTGTAAACATTAATGATAATATTTTACCTTTCTGTCAAATATCAGTCCAATATTAAGAATTCATTGCGCTAGCTGTGACTCAAATTATATCGGCCACAATAATACAAATTCAAAAAGCAACAATTTATAACCATAATAATTATGCTAAAGTAAACACTAAAACGAACAATAAACCTATTAAATTTAATACATAAAATTTATTTCGGCAATGTAAAAATAATATATACATACTAGCTCATAACCTAAAACATTTTCGAATCAGCGTATATCTATAATAAATTAGGCGAAAGAATGAAAGAAAATAAAACGCGAAAAAAGCGTGGCATGATAGAAAAGTTTGTAAAATAATTATATTTAATTCATTAATTCAATTCATATAGTTATGATAATTTGGTTATGAATCAAATGAATCTGCATAATGCCACTCCTAATTAGCACTGTAGACATGGCTAAATATTTTAGGTTTAAATATATTTAATTTCGATGTTACATAATAACTAGGAACTTTCTGTCTTAAAAACTTATACAGGAGTTCCGATCGAAAGTAAGTAAAAGAAATCTGGTCTATCTCTTAATTACTCAAGAACAAAATTCATGAAGGAGTTAAGTTTGCATGCTATGGTATGATTGATTAAAAACCGTAAAAATACGTTTTAATAATGTGATGATAATTCGATCAGTAAATTTAATTTTTTCATTATATTGTAAATATTAATAATATGTGATATATTTTATTCTCCAACAAAAATTGTTAATTTGGATTTTGCCTTTAACCAAAGCCAATTCAGCTCTTAAAATTGAATGAATTTTTGGAAAAATTGTACAATTGAGATTGATTATACATATCCAAATCAATCGAAATATATAAATTTAATAATTTAAATGAAGACCAAAGTCATCGACGTGTTCCGCAAACAGGAAATCGAACGAGTAAATAATTAAAATTAAATGTTGTAAAGAAAGAGAGCAAAACAGACGGCGACAGAGCAAGTTTCAATTTTTTTTGAAAAAAGAATAACTACCTCTTCTTTCATTTGATTTTTACAAAGAGTTTTGGAAAGGTATATTATAGATCTTTGGATTTTTACTTAATTATGCAGTTGATTCTTTCAAGAACTTAATTTGATTATCGTATTAAAGAAAACATTTGTTAGTTTAAACTGTTGGAAAACCCAATTTAAATTAATTCTATAGCTAAAATGCATTATTTGTATTGGCCTCATCTCATTACTTTATAAATAAATAAATATTGACGGGAAAATCATTCATTTCATTGGATAAGCATGAATAATATAATGGAATTTGCATTATATTTTTGTTCCCATAATATAAAAAGAAGAAATTAAATATTTACTATTAAAATATATTCGAGTTCACCCTTAGCATCATCGCTATACATATTTGTTGCAATCTTGCAAAAACTTATTGTGGCAAAAAAAAATAACAACAATCAGTGTATAGCCTATAAGTATCCGTATTAAAGTTTAAATTAATAACTAAATTTGTGCTGAAATAAATACTGTATTGAAAATTTTAGATTCAGGGAAGACATAAATTATAATAATTATAGTACAAAGGTCATACGGCATATATTTTTGAAATCAAACAAAAGTATTGGTTTTTATTTTGTACCTAAACGCTTAATGTTACTAACGGTAACCGGCGTGTTTTTATTCTGCGGAAATATTAATTACATTTGTCAACTAAATAATATTGAATATAAATGAATCAAATACAAATAATCTTTACTATCCATCAATAAATTAAGTTATCAATTGTTGTATTCAAAATATATAATTGTTTATCCACAATATGAATTCACCTATTTCAAGATTGAACATGGAAGACGAATTTTTTAATACATCATATCAAAACAATAACGGCCATTTATTATTATTAATTCCTTATCGAAGTATAGTTTATCTGTTGCATAATATCCCATGCTCTAAAATATTTTCTATGAAAATCATGACGCAAAGCCAATTTTAATAATATTTTAAATATTTGGTTTCAAATATTGATCACGACTACAATGAATGCTCGAAACGTCTAGTTTAAGTTAAAAATTCTTCAATTTTTATAAATATCTGTTATATGGTTCGTTAAATCTTCATTTGTAAAAATTATAGTTAACATGTGAAAAACAAGCGGGAACGGAACATAGGCACAGCTTATACAAATTTTAAAGTTTAGAATAAGTAAATAAAATATGAACTTTTGAAATGAGATTTTAGCCTTCCTAGAAAATTTACGCCACTTAAACTTACGTGACTTCAAAGTTAGTTGCGGAAAGTACTTTAGCAGAGATTTTCAAATATAAATTTTTAATTCCACAACCTACACATTAAATAAAATTTATCCGGGTATACTCCAGTACATTACGTTGACACTTAGAGCAGACAACAATAAATCAGTCGTTCCTGAAAGAACCTGTAGAAATATAATTCCTTACAACTCTTTGGATGGATCTCGTTTATTCTAATATGTGAAGCTTCTTCTTCCAATGGCTCAACAGCCCTCTTGAGGGCCTAGGCCTACCGAGGCGGCTGCGGACTGTCACCTAGCGTGACACATTCCGAATTTGGGGTGATACGTGGTCAGTGTATCAGCCTTAATAATATGTGAAGCTACTAAACGCATTAAACCAGATTTATTCTTAACAAAATAAAGTGTACATGGCCATTTGAAAAATAAATTGTTATAAAAAGATAGACAAATAAAAATTAAATAATGTAACTGAGTCAATATATGCAATATAAATGTTTAAGTTAATGTATATACTTGGTATGTACATTGTACGTCATTTTTAAACAAATAGCGAGCCAACATAATATAAATGTGTATAGTGGCTAATGACATACATTGATGACGTTAGCAAAAATAAAATAATATATGAATAAAGTTTGATATAAAATGTGCACAAAGTTACAACACTACTCTAATAATTTCCAAGATGTTAATTTTCCAAAATATCCGATTGTGTTTACCTTTTCAAACTATTTTTACACAGAAAATTAGTAGGCGAGTGGCCGCTATACACTTTTTAATGTCACAAGTTTGTTAAAAAAAATTATATTTTGCTACAGATATCATTCAAAACTCATTTTATAATGCAAAAACAAAATTTTTGTGTATTTCAGTTTTATATTTTTAAGTTTTCCAAACGATTTTACACAAAAAAAAATTGAGGCAACAATCTTCTTTTTCGCAAAATATTGCCTTTTTATATCACGAAAATTACTTTCTCATCGTCGAAATGTTACCCCAGGCATTCACAGTACTGTTGTAGTCTTGAGATGCCGCTTCGATTCGTATGAAAAATTTACTGACAATTTAAATAAAAATTAAATTCGTCTTAGATATTCTTTATGGTTTGTTTCGATTCAAAAGTTCTGTGGTCGTACTAAAACGTCTTCAATATATTCAGAGATCTAGACACACAGACTAGACTGCATGATAATTTCAGGTGGTATTCGATTTGTGAAAATATATTGTGCATTAGGTTTCCAAAATAAAAGTATTGTTAATTTTTTAAATGCTGAGAACTTCTGTCAATTTTTACTTTTTAGCAGTTGAAACAAAACGAGATGTTGAGTCTCATGCCATCTAGTGGTTATCATTCCTACTACCTCCACGAAGGGCGGCAAAAAGTTTAAATATATTGTTTTCATAAAAAATTATAACTATTGTAAAAACCACCGTCGGTACAAAAAAAACAATATATATTTATATAAATAACCCTAATGATACAATTATAAATTAACATAATAAATCATAAGTTGACAAATGTGAAAGATAAATAAATCTCTTTCTAATTGACAAACGAATTTCCCTCTTGTTTAGTGTGAAACAATGAAAACAGCAAATTCACAGTCAATTCCAAATCTGTTCCAAAACAGTGTTTTTCTTTTCATATAGATATCAATGTAGGCGTAGTGAATATTTGGCATTAAACTTGTTCTCACTTATTAGCCATTACATTTATAACTTCTATTTCCTTTTAAGCGATTCATCTCATCATCAACAAATTCAAGTTAATGAACTTAACTATTAAATTTACATCATTATTCTTGTATTAAAACCTTAAAGCTGCAGTTGTTTACCAGGTTCTCTCCTCAAATATACTTTAACTTATGATTAAACAGTGTTCTTCATTAATCCAGTCAAGGTCACAGTTCCTTTTGATTTTGAGATTGTCAAAGGTTAACTTAAATATTTTTTATGCACATTTAATGTATATTACAGCTTTTACATTATAAGAAAATGTATTAAGAATTCTTGTACTGAGTGGTGTCAGTGAAGTAATCATATGTGTGCGAACTTTGGACTAAGGTTGACTGTAGGACATGCTCAAATGAAAATTCCAATAGTTGGAGTTCCGCTTCTTAAGAATTGGGAGGTAGGACTTTGAGGGGGGTCAGTGTGAAGCACTGGTTGAAGTTGTGGTTATGGGCATGGGCTGCTACATCCTACAGTCCAGACAAATCCCTGGACTCAATATCCTATAGCTCTTTATCTTCAACCATCCCCCCCCCACAGCACAAGCTCATTGGAATTTGTATGTCTAATAAAACCTGATGTGTGCATACTGAGTGTGTGTGTGTAAGTTGTGTTTGAACGGTGATTGTATGTATGTATGAGTGTGTGTTTATATTTAAACATTGACACCTTTGAGGATGGATGTGTTTGAATGAGTGTTAGTATGCATCTCCCCAACCCCCATCAAGTCTTTGCCTCTCTCCAGATCCTCATTGAGAGAGAAAGTTGGTGATCTGGTGGTGTCAATTCTTTACAGCCTAAGCTAACAGCGCAGCAAATTTTGGCTGCTCAGTCATCGGCTAGCCGATCACTGGAAATGTTGTCTTCCTAACTTTCTGATGAAGTAGTCTAAACCTCACAAGGTGTCTACCATCTATGAACCTCAGGTAAGTCACCTACTTTCTTTCTGTGTCCTTTCCCTATTAATTATATTTCTAGTGATCGGCGAGACAATATATGTATATTGTATCACCATAGTAAAGATATATATATATATCTTTACTATGGTGATACAATTTCCGGGTGGATTCCAGTGCTTAAGAAATGGTCTCTGGTTTGCATTCTCACTCAGGCTCTACAATAGAATTCAACGTGTTAATACTTCCAGGTGTGACCACTCATATTCATACGTCTTTGTGGAAGATGCTTATAAAGTTTTCAGGACATTCACAGATTGCAGCTCATGATATAACTACCTGGCTTCTTTGAGATTAACTAAAACTATTTTACCCAGAGCAATCTCTTCCAGAATTAACAATGACTTTACTGTACTTTCACATCTTCCAAGATTAAAAATGAACACTAATTCAGTTAGAGGGTGGTATGTGGTAAAGTATTAAGAATCCTTACTTGTCATCATTTAAATTATTTTTTACATATCCTTCTAACAGTTAATTAATAAGGAAAGGAAAGAGAGAGAGAAAGTAGGTGAGACTTACCTGAGGTTCATAGATGGTAGGCACCTTGTAAGGTTTGGAGTTCTTTAATTTTTCAGAGGCACCGCCCCTTTCATCAGAAAGTTAGGAAGACATTTCCAGTGATCGGCTAGTCAACGACTACAGTCGTTCATAAATTGTTACTACTGACCCTCACACAGCCAATGCTAAACCTGTGGCTCCCCCCTCCTTTCACAATATATTGCATCTTTGCTCTCAAATAATTCTATAATAATAGTTTATTTCTTAATAATTATATTATTGTCAGTAAGACTGCTATAGTATTATGGCCTTTTCATCTTAAAGAATAACATTAAATCAAAATTTTTACTAAGATAACAAGATCTAATCATATATTTACAGATATATATATATATATAAATGATTGGGGGTATTAATTATTTAATGCATTTAATAATTGGGTTTAATATTTACATTTATTAACTGAAAACACAATGCTTTTAAAATGGGTCTGGCGTGTATATATAATGTACAAAAATAAAGAATTAAAAGGGGATTATATTAAATTTCTCAGGGGTAATTATTGTTTGAGTGATCACGTGTAGCAGATTTTCCGTTCGTTGACGAACCTGAGTTTTTTGCATATGCGTCTTGCTGCAGATATCACTGGAACTTCCTTGTTGTGGAACTCTGAAGTGGCCGGTAGACAATAGCGCAAAGTTGTGCTGCCGGAATTGAGAAAACTCAGCTTTTTCCTCTTGTTAAAACCTTTCTTCTCTGCTTCCTTGACTGATCAAAACATGGTACACCTCTCCGCTACTGGATCAGTCCATAATTTACACTGTTTTTATCCACTTGTTAATGTCTCACCCTACATTCTACTTCCACCAATCATCAAAACACGCCTCACACTCTCCTCCACCTATCAATCCTCATATCATGCTTTGTACTGCCATTCTGTCATCAGTCTGCTCTCACCTCCAATCTCCCTCTCCACCACTCTGCTCTCACCACCACTCTGCTACCAATCTGTCTAAAATGTCTGGCCTCTTTAAAACTTCGTCCTCACTTATGCGACACCTATCACTAAGGTGGCAGGGATGGATATTCTCCAATAATATCCCTCGTTACATTTGGGGAACATATGCCACCTGGTCACCAAATTCTCAGCCAGATTAGGAAATTCCGAAACCGGTGACGAGGTGTCTGAGCTTTATGGCCCAAGTGTCAACCGCTGTCTTTGTTCTGATTCTGAGCCACCAAGTCGGCATGTGGAAAAACTCATTCTTCCTGGCCAACGACATGCTCATGCCAAAATATTTATGCAATTTAAATTTCCATAAATAGTAAAAAATTGGACCGAGTTCTACTGCGCTACATTACATAGAATTCATCACAATAATACAGGCATTTCTTACAAGTTCTTTAACTAACCTTTCGAAAGTTTCTCCTTCCAACAAATTTATTTCTGGTGGTAGTTCATTATACCATAAGGAAACTGGTTTATAGAAAAATCAAAAAATTATTCAGAGCAAGGAAAAATATTAGGAAGAACATCAGGAGAGCAGATGGGAAGCCAGTTATCTTGATAAGGAAGAAATTTTGGAATGATGGAAATATTGTCTAGAAGAGCTGTATCATGGAGGATATCCACATCAGTCAGTAATAGAAGAAGAGGAGAAGGTGGGTGACAAAGAGTTGGGGATCAAATTTAAGGCCAGAGTTTGATAGGGTGCTGACAGATCTGAACAATGTTAATGCACCAGAAATTGATAACATTCCAGTGGAGTTGATAATATCATTGGGCAAAGAAGCAATATCATCTTGTTCAGGATAGTTTGTGAAATCTACAAAACAGTAAGAATTCCATAAGATTTTAGTAAGAACATAATTACACCCATACTGAAGAAGACTGGTGCTATAGATGCGAACAGCACAGGACAATTACTTTAGTATCTCATGCATGCAAAATATTAACGAAAATAGTAAATAGGATGATGGAACATCAAATAGAATGTGAGTTGGGAGAACATCAGTTTGGTTTTGGGATGAATGTAGGGACAAGAGAAGCAATTTTGACTATGTGTTTAATTTTAGAAGACAGGATAAGAAAAAACAGACCTACGTTCATGTCATTTGTAGATTTAGAAAAAGCCTTTGATAATGTAAACTGTTTTGAAGAGGATAGGAATAAAATATTGAGAAAGAAGAGCTATCCATAACCTCTACAGAAGACAGTCAGCAGTAATTAAAATTGAAGGGCAAGAAAGCAGAAATCAAGAAAGGAGTAAGCCAATGATGCAGTCTGTCACTTATGTTCTTTATTTTACATATAGAACAGGCAATGAAGCAAGTTTAAAAGGAATATGGAAAAGGAATCTTACTGCAAGAAAAAGAAATATAAACCCTATGGTTTTCCAATGATATTGCAATATTAGGGGAGTCAGAAGAAGACTTGGAAAACATCAAATATAGCTTGAACGTGGTCCTGGAGAAAGAGTACAACATGAGGATTGATAGAGGGAAAACCAAGGTAATAGAGTGTTTAATGGGAAATGGTGGAATAACAAAGTGTTAGATTGGGAAGGGATATTTTGAAGGAAGTTGATGAATTCTGCTACTTGGGCAGTATAATAACTAGGGATCATAGAAGTAAAGATGATAGACATAAATAGTAGGATATCACAGGCAAGAAGGCTTTCACAAAAAGAGGAATTTACTTGTGGCTTATATAAGTATGAATATTAGGAAATATTTGTATAGAGCATGGAAATGTCTTCATAATATTCTGATGAATGGGACGGTGCCGCCGCAAATTTAGAAATTCAAACTCAACATGGTGCCTGTCATCTGCTGTGATCCTCAGGTAAGTCACTAACTTTCTATGTCTCTTTACTATTTATAAACTCCAAAATTTAATAAATGGCTGTGATAATCTATACAATTGTTATCAAAGATTGAAGATTTTCCCAGTGTATATTCTGGATAAACAGTTCTTGGATTTCCATCCAGGTTAAATTGAGCTTAAGCACAATGTTTCAATGGTGTACTCTGCTATCTTTCTCAAGTTAAATTGTTACTCTCAAAATTAGTTGGCAATACAAAGCAATTTTCAAGTAATGTAGATTTAATGCTATATGTTTGATGCTTGTGTTTATATATAATTTTAACTTTGGTTTTTTCTAGCATTAATAAAACATTTAATTCCTTACTTCTACAGTAATATGAGCTTTACATAAACACAAAACAACCAATATCCCATACCATATTTTATAATCCATTAACCTGAAAACATTAACAATTAAACTTCAAATAGTTCAACATTCATAATAGTAAATAATGTGTATGTAATTGTATAATAATATGTAAATAGTTGTCACTGTGGTCGTTAATGACTAGGCAGTTGTTGCGACTGTTATAAATAAATTAAATTAAAAACATTTGCAGATATTTACTCAAAATGAGAACTCAAATCGGATACTGATTATATAGTTGATACTAATTTTTATTTATAAATAAAAACTTAAACCACAAGACACAGCTCAAACTATGTCAGTAATTCAGTAAAATACCAGTTTTATTAAATTTTTAATGAAAATATATTTTCCTGATTTGCAATAGTTCACTTTGAAAAATTAGTATTTACATGTTTTGCAATTTTTTTTCTTATAGAAGCAGCTTAAAATGAAACTAAACAATGTTGCAGAGCTGCAATTATATGAAAAATGGTCAAAATTACTCATTTATAGTATTTCAGAGAGCAATAATATTTCTATAATAACTGAAGATTAACTTAAATTCTATAGGTACTAAGTTATTAGAAATTTTCAAATGTAAAACTGTAGTTTATCATATTGTTGTAGTGAAGTGAAGAAATGAAATAATATAAAAAAAATTGTCTTTGCTACATAATAAGAAGAGATATAACCTTACTTAACAAACAAATGTTTGGTTTATTTGTTAAATAAGTCTATATCTCTTGTTATGAATAAATCGGAGTCCACTGTAGGAATCAAAAATTAAAATAATAATTTTATACAACAATATTTAGTTACAATTTTAGATTATTCTTATTGTTCACTAATTTCAAGAACAAAATGCATAGATATAAATATAATAAAAATACTGTAAATTATTTGCAACAAATTGAAATATATATGAAAGTCATTTGTCAAACATTTTTATAGTAAAGAACTTATATTGCATATTTGTGAGTCTTTGTGTAGCTTTTTCAACTCACAACTGCCTTAAAGGAAGCATTTAAAAAAAGTAATAATTTTATGGAATTTGTGTGTGATTTTTACTTTTGTTAAAATAATAGGGAAAAATCAAAAATAGACTGTACTTAAGGATAGAATCTGAGGTGAAAGAGTCCAAACCTAAAGAAGAAAAAGATATGTTTATGCACTTATTTAAGTTTTTTAATTATTTGAATGACAAGTTAGATAATCAAAATGTTAAATTTAGTGATCTTAATGATAAATTTAATTAAATAAGACAGGATTTGAAATATGATTTAGACAGTAAAGTATTGATAATGCTAGACAAGGTAGAATTGCAGGGTCCAATATGTGAGAAACTTTATAATAGATTAAGTGTGGAATGTAATGAGAGGCATGCACGGCAAGGATTGGTCATTCTAAATTACAGCAGATCACTGGTCAAGTTAAGCTAGTGAAAATATCCTATTTGTAAGTAAAATTTTGCTGGGGGAGAAGGGGAAAAATGTAAATATAAGGTAAATTTCATGGGTGACAGAGTATGCAAACTTAGAATTTAAAGAGTATAAATTTGTTGAGGATGGTGACAAGAAAGTGGAGAAGAATAGAAACCGTTCTTGGAAAAATCTCTTGAGAATGTGTGTGACCAATTGAAAGGAAATTTGTGTGGTGATTTGAATTGAAGATTGGGTTGGAATTAAGATTGCCAAGGTACATTGATGAGGGAAGTCAAAATCTGAGGAAATTTATTAGACTTGAGAGCTTACTTTTTGACAGCTAATATTTCTGAACACTCCCAAACATGGGCTATAAGACAGTGTCTAGGGGTAAAATGAGTGGCAGGAGAAGAACTTTTTTTTAATTTCTAAGGAAACAAATTTCTTGAAATATTTTGGGATCAGTGCTATATATAAACTCTACATAGTGGTGGATATAAGGGTAACAAAGATGGCACTAAAGAGAATTATTGTATTGGCATGATCAATAAAAATAAACATTTATGTAAACCCCTTATATGAGGAGGAGGAGTAATTGATAAACAAGATCAAGTTTATTTTTGAGATTGAAATAATTAAGGCCATTGGCAAAGAAACAAAAATCTATAGTTGAGATGTTAGGATAGATGAAATTTTTCAATGACATGGAAAATAAGGATAGACAGATCTATTAATAAAATTCATGGGAGAGATGAAGTCAAAGTCATTAATTATGGAAGTCAAAAGGAATATGATATCAGGGTAAGAGGCTGTAATAATAATGATAATTATCATAGGTAAATCATAGATATGGAGACATATTTTATAAACCTAGTAATGATACGGATGTGATCAGGTATGTTAGCTTAAATCCATAGGAAAAACTTCTTCACTGTAAGTCCCCTCATCAAAGAAGGAAAAGTAGGACTCTAGAAAGGGGCAAAGCATAACAATTTGGGTGTATGGACAAAATTTGTTAGGGGAAAATATTGTTGAAGGTGGGGAGAGTTTGGTTGATTCATATACATTGAAGTTGAAATTAAATAAATTGAGTCAAGAAAGGCAGTTATTGATACAGGGGGCTACTTCAATTTTCTTAGTTTTTTACAATACATTGAGAGAAAAGAACTGTATTCAGAAATTTCACAGGTTACTGGGGTGAGATTGTGTAGGCCTACAGGTAGCAAAAATGAAAAAAAAATATTAAAGAAATTTAATGAAAGTCGGAAATCCGTGCAGCTAAGTCTTTATTTGTGCCCCTAATATGAGGACTGGATTGAATTGTTAATTTTTGTACGAATTGTTTGTGTATTCAATATTTGGCTCTAATTGATTTGTGTTGTGTTTATTTGTGATTTTTATATTGCAAATTATTGTATTTATCTATGGACGTGATTATTTTGGTAAAAAACTTTTTCATTTCTTTGTACATTAAAGTTTGAAAGTATTGTTCAATTTCATCGAATTTGGTGAATATTCATGAATACATCAATTATATGATTTAAGGCCAAGATAATGTTTTCGGGGAACTGTTAATTTCTATGTGCCCTTTGTTTAGACACATTGTCGATCACGCTGCGCGGCGTGTTTGAGTAAATTCTGTATTATTGCCGTGACGTCAGATTACACGAAACAAAGGGACGTTAAGACAGTTTGCGTGAGTGGAAAAGGCACTCGAGAAGAAGGTAGAAGGTACTCGAATAAATTGCCGTTACAACATATGTCGACATGAGTAAACTGAATAAGTGTCAGTTATATGGCAGTGTTCTAATTGAAAAAGTAGAAAGAAAAGTGCTAAAAGTGAAACTAGTACTTTTCATTTATAAAAGATTAACTGACGCTCAAACAGTCATTTTGATGAAGAGCTGAGTTAAGGCACGTTGAAGCGGCATTCCATTACCATGTCATACCTGATAAGACAATGAAAGTCTTGTAAATAATTGAACTTATAAGATGGTCTATTATAATATTTTTCCCATTGAATATAAACATATTATATTGAATATAAATGGTTATTCCTATTACATGGGGTAACTTGCAAATTGTGTGTCTAGATCTGTAGTCATCTGAATGACCCTTGATCTGTAACTATTTCGTTACTAGTTTGACATATTGTTGATTGAAATTCCCAAACAATGAGTTCATTTTAAGTAAGTTAAACTTTCAAATCATAATTTTACTGCCTTTGTTAGAAGTGGATAGAAATCACCCTGTCAAACTCAATTTATTTCATCCAAAACTCTTAAAGAATAGGATAGGTGTAAGCCAAGTTTACAAATATACAATAAATAAATGTTGGTAGGTTACATAAAAGTTAGATATGTGAGAATATAGCTATTATTTTAAAATGGATTTATCATAAAGTGGAATTGAAGTACTCAATTACAGAACAGAAGCAGTGATTTTGCAGTAAAATTTTCACTTTACTCCTAAACCTTGTGTTTTAATTTCTGAAGGTATTTTATTGTGAACTACCAATGTAATTCTGATTGAGTGTTTGCTTCACATGTGTGTGGGTTTCAAATTCAATATAAAATATTCTACACCCTTCACCCTTTTCAGACCTTGCAACAGTCCTCACAGCCACATGGTCACAAGCCATTCCCTTGGCATGTAACAGTCCAAGTCTGTTTCTTATACAGATAACTACTACAGAGCCCTCTAATATTATGTGGAGTTAAAGTTTGTAAGATAATGCAACATCCAGGAATCTCACCTTCACTTTTATGATGTTCTGGTGTGTGGATGATAATTATGTTGTTGTAGTCCTCTAATTATAGGATATTTCCTCAGAAATAGCATCCTAACTTGAATCCAGATTACCCTTGCCTCAAGGACCCATACATTATACACATGCAGATAATGATCCAGCAAAAGGTTTTATTATCTTTCTTATGATTGTGTCAAGGTGAATAGATTTCTCTTATTCCTCTGCACTGTTGCATTGATATTATGCCAATCAGAAGTTAACCTGCTTTTAAGATAGGCGAATTTCGTCTGACTCAAAAATATTTGCCTTTACTTCCTCACCCCATAACACGCTAACCTTCGTCCATAGTCTAACAATGTAGCCTCTAACAACCGTTCTGCCTAGTGTTCGCATCAGTCTCTCCTTTGCTTACAAGTAGCCAAAATGCTTCTGTTGTTTGTAAAGCGATGTCCACTGTTTCAATTCGAAAATTATCTTTTTATCCAATGCCCTTAAAACTGTCTAGGTTCGCTACATTTTGTTCCTCAACGATCGACTTATTATTTCTTGGTATTTCAAGAATTGGTCGATTCTAAATTAAGTAAATATTTCATAAAATTGAGTAATTAAGGCACTAACGCTAATCAATTGGGTTGAAGCTTATACGTTTATATTCGGTCGGTCATCCAATACAATTGAAGATAAAAATAAAGATTTCTTGTAATTGCATGAAGTAATAAGAAAGTCAGTAATATATGTTCCACAATGATCTACATTTCTTGCATTGAAGTTAAAATGGACAAAATCTGACAGATAAATTGACACAGGTATGTCATCGCCGATAATTAAAATTGTCATTGACAAATTCTGCCCTAACATGCAGTGCAGTGTCGTAACTGATATTTTAACGGAATGGCGACGTTAAAATATTTGTTTAATGTAAGATGTGTTTAGTAATTGGGATCTTTATATCATTGCTCATTTGCAACTATTTCAATTACATGAACCTTCAGTTTTCGCGAGGATAGTTGATGGAAACTTAATTAAATTAAGAATTTCTTAATTGGGATATAGTGTCTAGAGAAGCAATCCATGATTTGGAAATCACAAAACTCGACTCGGCACGAGAAAAATATTTGGTAAGCCAGTTTCGATTGAGTTGCTGTACATAAATTTCTCTGCGTCCGAGTTTCGTTGAAACTACTGGCTGAAGGATTGTCAATTTTGTGATAGTTACCCCCAACATTAACAGTTGACAAACGCCAAGCGTTACACTTGTGAAGTATTGCTTACAACGACTTGAAGGTATACGTGGTTTTATCATTCAATAAGTCTCTTACATGAACTGCATTTATGTTATGTCTGGCAAAGAAAATTTAAAAATTCTATTCCAAATCGCCAAGGATAGTGCAGTTCGAAGATGCTCTGGGTCATTTATTTAATAATTTTGATTAAAGGGATAACGCCCACAAATTAATAGAACAGACCAAAGATCTATATATCTTTGCAACACACACGAATATATATGAACATAATATAAGACTATATTAAATTTATGCAATATATATTTGGTATTTATTAACTGTAAAAACGGAAAGGTTTTAATATTGTCAATTTTTTCTTTTATTTATATATTTTTCATTAATAATATAACAGCCGGAAAATAAATATTTATTTAATAATTACCTCACTACTTCAGGAATTCTTATATTTAAACTTTAATTGTAAATAAAAGTTTTTGTTGTGCTAAATTAATTAATCTTATTTTCATCATCTCAATTAATAGCACTTATAGAATATTTTGAAAACAACGATGACATTATTTAATTTATATCATCAGCCAACAATTAAGAAATACTGCAAATTGCAATAAATTTTAAAATTGTATCTGCAATATAAATTTACCTGTAAAGATTGTTCTTACTTCAAACTAAGTAATCCCTCGTTGATCTCGTCCTCTTAATTTGTTTTTGTGGTAAGTTACCACATATTAATTTTCATAGATTGGCAACGGCTTGAGTATTTTCCGTTAGAGACGACGAAGCTTACAAAATATCAAACTTCGCGGTGTAACTGAGTAGTTGGCGGCACTGATCTTCACTGGCTAAAATGGCAGATATCTCGAACGAAGACCTCCGCAAGGAAATTGCCGGTAAATATTAATATAAATGTTTGTGGATGATTTAGATCTTTAAATAAATAAAAAATAATTCTTAAAATAATTGCTGCATATTTTAATGCTATAAAATCGATGGGTTATATGGTGGAAAACATGTATTTCTCTCTTATACAGTGGCTCATTTCTGTTGAGATAGATGCAAGTATGGCATCATGACGCCGCTTTGGCAGACTTGGTGTACTTGGCGAATGTACACTTAAGGACTATATTTGTCCCCTTAAAGGCACGTTTATTTTGTCAGTGAATTTTATTTGGTCGTGTAAATGAAATTTATTGAATTTAATATTGTGTAAATTAAGCTCTTCACATTTAGTGTGACGCTACATGCTTGTGTTGGGCCGCCATAAATGTCCATAATATTAACTCCAAATAAATTTTCCTTTTACATTAAGCAGTAGCTGCTAGTTTTGATTAAAAATTGTAATTTTTTATTTTATGTTGTCAATAAAAATTAATTTACGTCAAACTATTTTATTTTATAAAGTATTTATAAAATACTGTTAATCCATATACCCCATCAATTCACTAATAAAAACTCATGATTTTTTCAGATAAAAGTTTCGTTTTTAAAATATTAGATTTTATTCAATCGCATTTTTTTTGTCCGTTTTAAAGATGTATTTATTCTGACTATTTATTAAATTACATGCGAAGGAACTATAATTGCCACGATTCGTCTTTTGGCCCGGGAATGTCTTGAAAAGTTGTACAATGAGTCGTCGTATCTGTTTGAGAGATTTTTTCGTTAAATAGTATTTACGAAACTTATTGTAATAGTTTTAGTTGATTTAATGACGTGGAATTTTCATATTAATTGGAACTCATGACGACGAGAAACAACTTCACCCTAGCGTGTTAGATAAACAGTTAAATAGAACGTTGGCCTGAACACTAATTCAAATTCTTGTGTTCATTATGGAAATTTTCAAATATTTTGTTTGTAACAATTTTAGATAATAAAAGCCTTCTTGAATAAATTTTTGTCCTCTCTGACTTTATTGTCCTTTATTTTTGCATTAAATCATCAATACCATATTTTTTTATAGCCATCCTGAAAGATGCTGACCTTACGTCGCTGTCTTCAAAAAAGGTTCGACAACAACTTGAAGAAAAGCTGGACACAGATCTTACTGATAGGTAATTTATTTTTATAGTAGTTTAGAAACTCCATTTAATACTTTTGATCTTAACTACTAATTTTTAAATTAATTTTTAGAAAGAAAGAAGTTGACGATTTGGTAATGGAGTGTCTTCATAATAAACAAGATGGCAAAGGTAAGCCAAATAAGAAAAGTAAAGATGATGAGGATGAAGATGAAGATAAAGAAGAAGATGAAGAGGAGGATGAAGAAGAGGAAGAAGAAGAAAAGCCCAAAGCCAAGAGAGCAAAGAAACCTGCTAAGCGACCAAAGAAAGGAAGCAGTGATGAAAGTGAAGAAGGCTCCGATGATGTAATACATTATTTATAAAGAAAATTAAAACAATTGCTTACAACTGTGTGTTTAATCACAAACTTTATTTCAGGATGCTAGTGATGAAGAGTACAGTCCTTCCAAGAAAGGTAAAAGTGCACCTAAGAAAGGAAAGCCTGCAAGAAAGAAGAAGGGCAGTGACAGCGACAGTGATGAGGACTGGGCGAAATCTAGAAAAAGTAGCTCTGGCGGCGGTGGCGGAGCCAAGAGAGGAGGAGGAGGCGTCAGTCATTTACTTAACGAGTTAAATGAAAGATTTGTCTTTTTTGATTTACTAAAATTATTCTATTGTTTCAGGGCAAAAGGGGAGGTGGTGGCTACACTCGCCCACAAACGTTGAGCCCCGAACTAGCTGCATTAATGGGTCAGGAAAGTATGCCACGACATGAAGTAGTCCGTAAAATCTGGTCCATTATTAAGGAAAGAAATCTTTATGTAAGTACATCTTTATTCTTGTTTGCATAATGCACTTGTTGAATATAGTTACATAAATTATAATTGGTTTTATTACTTTTCACAGGATCCAAAAAATAAACAATTTGCCATTTGTGATAATGAGATGTTAAAAATCTTTGGTAAGTGTTAACATACTTTGATATATATTTTATTTGTTTTATTGTCTAATTTGTGTGTTATTTTTTCAGGTGTAAAACGTTTCCGTACCTTTGGTATGATGAAATATTTAAAGAATCATTTCATTGAATAAATAAAACCACTTGTTTCCTCAATATTCAAAGATGAGGATCTATCAATGGCTGCAGAGTGAGATATGATAGTCCACATTGCCATTTGTCAATTTGCTTACAATTAAGCAAAAAGAAATGTGAACCCAGTTTTGTTTTCTTTGTAATGTAGTGATTATTAATGAATATTTAATACTGGAACAAATATTATTTGTAGATTGATGTAATTGCTTTTGGGCCAAGTTTAATATGACATGGTTAAATTTTCTTATCAGTTAATTTTAAAATGGCAAATATTTTCATGTAGTTATTTCATAAATTTCAATGAAATCATTAATACAGTGCTGCGTACTGCTGTACATATAGTTTTAATAATCCTCACTCCATTTAATGATACAATATTTACTTGCGGACCTTGTAGATCTGTGGTTTGAGAGACTTTTTTACTATCTTAATGTGTTTGTACGTGTGATTGTATTGATAAACAGGATGGACAAGTTATGGCAACTTATTTAGATAATATAATTTAATTTCAATTTTCATTCCTTGACTATTCCATATTTTCCTGTACCTCATCATTTAAACATTATCATTTACAAGACTTGAAGGACAATATTATTTTATTTGATGTGGATATTCTAATTTAAATTTAATTCATATTAGAAATGTATTACAGAATTGATTAATGCTAATTATCAATAAAATGAATGTTTTATTTTGTAATTACCCTTTTTTAAGAGGTTGGTGGACCTGATAATCTTTTTCAGTTTAATATTGTGAAGGTAAGTGAGGTAAAAACTTGTCACAAACCTCAAAAGACATACTTTGGATTAAAATTCATTTCATATGTTATAAGATTGTTATACTTCAAGCCGATATTAAATTTGTGGCTTCTAAATTTGAGTTTGGTCATTTTTTACTTTAGACCTGTGTTCCAATTGAGACTTCTGAATGTTGTTGGAGGGTGGGATCAGATGAGAACAATATTTCTCACTGGGACAACCATAGCATTGAGATGTGATTGGGTTACAACTATTTTTCCAGAAAATTTATGATATAGCCTTTTAATCTTTCATATAAATGAATGCTAGGGAAACAAACTGATAGGAGGCATAATAAACGATGGTAATTCTCGTCATTTTTGCGCGGAAAAATCTTTTCGAAAATGATCCTTTCTTTATAAGGTTCATCAATACGGGCGGTTCGATGTTGAATTGGAATAAAACAAACAGGTATTGACGAAATTTAATTTGAAAGTGCATACATTGGCCATTAATTTAGAATTTAGGTAATACCTCGCACATGCTTGTTTGCCCTTATTGAAAAACCCTATTACATTACTCGATTGACACATTTTGCTTACAGCCGAAGACTACTGGTCTAATAATGAGCCAGGAGCAATGACCTTTGACGGAGATTAAATGCACCGTAGTGTCAACAAACGAGGGAAAGCAAGCTATTGTGGCTATTCTCGGAAGAACCGCTTTCCACATACATGCGTAGGAAACATGTTTTTCAGATTGTAGACGGAAGGTTTCCCCAAGCAGATGAAATCTCTCTGAATTCCTGCCCCGGTTGGTTCGTCGAAAACAGGCCCGTCATCCGAACAACACGGGCTGGAACGCCAGACACTAACCTCATTTTGGGTGGGAAAGGAAGATTATATTTCAATTAAACATCACATTGAATGCACGTCATCCTACGTTCCGTACCTAATATTCAATTACAAATGACATTGCCCGACAGTAAATCAATTCATCTCGAGAAGTAAAAACAAAAAGTTGTTTGTTACCCTTATTGGCTGGGAGACAAGTTACTGTTTACATTTTGATGGAAGCTTACAATGTTAAGAATAATTATGTTTTATTGCTTACCAGTACATTATATATATCTGTCAATTACAATAAGCAAGTTTTCAAATTTAATAATGATTAATTTGTCTGAAAAATTCTTAACCAGATAAAATTAAAATTGGATTAAATTCTTAATTTCTACATATATATAATCTGAATATTTTATTGCTTACATCTGATACATCTTTAATAAGTAATGAAACCTCACATAATAAGACAAGGATGCTGTCCATCGCCCAGGCTGTTTAACTTGCAGAACAGGCAATGGAGAAAGTTAAAAATGAATATGGAAAGGAAATCAAAATGCAAGGAGAAGAAATGAAAACCCTGTTTGCTGGTAATATTGTGCTATTAGCGGAGTCAGAAGAAGACTTGGAAATCATAATAAATGGCATGAATATGATCCTGGAGGGTGAGGATTAATAGAGGGAAAACAAAGGCGATGGAGAGTAGTAAGGGAGATAGTGGAATAACAAATGGTGTTAGATTGGGAAGGGTTATTTTGAAGGATGTTAGGGAATTCTGCTACCTGGGAATTGTTATAACTAGGGATGGTAGAAGTATAGTAGACATAAAGAGTAGGATAGCACAGGCAAGGAAGGCTTTCACAAAAAAGAGTAATAATATAAGTGTGAATATTAGAAAATCATTGCTAAAAATGATCATATGGAGTGTGGAGTTGCAGGGGTGCGAAAGATGGACGATAGGAGTTGGGGAAAGAATAGAAGCCTTTGAAATGTGGTGTTGTAGGAGAATGCTGAAAATCAGATGGGTGGAAGTTTTAAGCAGACTAGGGAAAGAGAGAACATTTTGCAGAACTTTGACCAATAAAAGTTATAGATTAATAGGCCACGTTTTATGATGTGAGAGTCTTGTAAAATTAGCATTACAGGGAAGTGTGTGGGGTAAGAAGAGAAGACGGAAGCCAAGGGCGGAATACACCAAGCAAATTAGGGATTGTGGTAGCAATGTAGAAATTAAAAGGCTTGCACAGGACTGTACATCAAACCAGTCTTATGGCATTTCCACAACAATAAATCAAATTAAGAGGCCAGGAAAATTCATCATTGGAAAGTTGCAGTAACAATATTAAACATCCTTGATTTTATATAAATAATTGTTTGAGGGGACAAAATAGTTGATACATTTTCTTAAGCAGTACATATCAGATATATTAAAAGAGGAATATATACTAGGAAGCTGAATATTTATTAGAGGAAATATTTCACATACATGGATTCAGTGTTGGCAAGAGAAACACGTAAGATATATTGCAGGATCAGTCGTTGGTCGTGAGATTTTTAAGTTATGTGCTAAATCACTCCAAGCAAAAATAACAATTTTTCAAAGATAACTATTTAAAAATAATAGGACAACAATGATACAGTTACTAATACTCAGCAGCAAAATAACAGACGTGTAATACACTACACAACATGCAATGGTTCCCAATTTTTTTAAAAGGGGAAAACTCGAGAACCTAGTTGATACACATTTGTATTGAAAAAGTATTTTTTCATTGTACATATTTGATGTTAAGTTTATTTTATAAACAATTACAGATATTTGCAGGATTGAATTTGCTCAGTGGACCAGAGCACATAAAAGGGGCAGTTTGTCAAGCCTTACAAGTAGTGTGGGAGAGTGAGGGGATGAAAAGGAATACTACACATATCTTGTTCCAGATGTAAATTATGTGCTCATGACAGATAACCAGCTGGTTGAATTAGCACAGGTCTTTGAAACCTAGGCAGGAATTTACATCACTATAATTAAGAAAAAATTATCCCTAAATTTATTTGTGTGCTGTTGCACATACGCATAAGCCACCAATGTGCAATATTACAGTCAAAATGCATTATGCTCAAAAAGTTTAGAGTAGACCACATTGAGATGTTTAATGACAAATCATGTCATGAAGACAGTTTCAGGTAGTACAACCAATGCCTGAAATTTTAGTGGACAGAACACATTAGGGTGAACAAAGTCACATCTGACCTTAGTGTCAAGGAAACCATCACCCAAATAGATGGTCATCTGACATGCAAGGTAGTAATATTTAGAAAATACCACAAATCAACTAAATGAAGGCAGTGCAGTGTAGATTGCTGATAAAACACAATACTATTTCATAATTCATATACAATATGTTTTCTGATAAATGTTCACTTCTTATTCATTTCTATAATATTATAGATAATCTTCTTCTAATAACTACATCTTTTTAGTAGAGAAGAAAACCTACAATCAGTTGGGATATAGTAATTGTGCAGTGTATTAATGAGATACAATTAATATTCTTACTCTCAAAATGACATACTGAATAACAATTATAGACCTACAAATATCAATTTCATAAATACTATATTTGCTATGCACCACAATTAGGGGAGACTGATGTACCAAAGGACAGCGAATTAGTTTCAGTGAAGATACTAGTCAAATATTCACATATTTGGTTGGTAAAGCTGTAATTATTAATAGGTAACAATGAACACCGAAAAAGCAGCATTTATTGTGTGATTCTTAGTTCAGGGTGAGGAGAGAGTTTTCTTAATGCATAAATTACTTTTTCATCATTAAATGGAAATCTGTCACAGTCAGTTAAACATATACAAGTGAAAGGTAATTATTGTAGTGTTGAGTATATGTTATTAGCTTTTCATTTTAATATTAAGCTCAACAAATCTATTCATAACTGTGGGGGAAGATTAAATTTATTTCAAAATGGTGATGTGATGTGATGTACCAGATCCACTGGTACATCACTTTATATTCATTTACAAGATGCCAAAAAAAGCCAAGAGGGGCCAGTTCCATCCAAGACTGCATTTGCAATGTTGGATGTTTTGCAAATTGGAATTAGTATTTGGAAAAGTGCTTTAGATCATGGCGTTTCTTAATCTGCATTGGCACAGAGAATTGGGTTTAGATACTTTCAAATATCAGTTTCTCATCATGTGCCACAAATTTAAAAAAATTAAAAGACTAGGATTGTTTACTGTTAAAACTTGAAAAAGGTAATTGGTTGTGCAAAGATAAAATATTTTATGCAAAAAACAGAAATTAATTACATTAAATAAAAATGATCACCTGTCTGTAATGAGGCCAGATCTTCATTTTATTTCCCTATGTTATTCACTGGCTGTAACATGGGTTAGTTTTCATTTTAGAATGATATAGAAATTTATTTTTTTCTGATGTTTTTACACTTCACTGTGATTTTGTTTAATGTGTATATATAAATTTGAAGGTGTTTATAATTTGGTTTGAATGTATAATAAAATGTATTTGTAATACCAGAGGACACATCACAAGGTTTGAATAAATCAATTATTTAACAGGATTTCTGTTTTTCAGAAGCATTTAAAAAAAATGAATTGCTTGCCAAAGGATTATAGATATCTGTAGTATATTTAAATTCTAGTTTTTCTTTCACCTGAACCAAAATTTTATCACTACATTCATTCATACTTACACATTTTTCATACTTAAACGTAATTTTTTTGGCAAATTATTTAATAATATCAATCTATGAAAGTGTTATATCAAGTGAATATTCTAATCCCTCTGTAATATTTAAAATGAAATTCACGGTTCAAATCAATTTATTGGCCTAGTGAGGGAAATTAAATATTGTTGATTATCTGTTCTCCCTCTAAGTCCAAACATGAAGTTTTTCAGTGTAGGTACATTGGTTGATCCATCACGCTTAGTTTGAGAACGTGCATCACGAAAACTTGTAGTCTGGCAGCCAATGCCCATCCTTTTGAAACTTGTATAAGTTTGTGTACTTGTAGTCATTGACTTGCTGATGTTTGCCTGTACACATCACAGAACATGAATTTTATTAAGGGTACATACAAAATAGCCTACATAGATATGACAATAGTAGTATACATTATCCATGACCATAGGTCTTAGGTCAAGTGTCTCTTACTGCACTTATTACAAAACCAAAAGTCAATAAATTGAAGATGGAATTCTAGTTTTCTTTAACTTGAACCAAAATTTTACACCTACATTCATGATTTTCTACAATTATCCTTTATCATATTTATTATTACATATTTATGGCAGTTCTGTTATTCATAAAATATGACTCTTCAAATGCATTAGTACTGATCGTTTCCATCAAATATACACACATCAGAAATGCACACACCATCCACAAATGTTAATTAAAAATCAATACCATATATGCACAATGAACAGATTTTATGATGAACTACTGAAGATCTTTTTTGACTAAATTATTGAAAAAATGGATTTGTCCAAAAATTTTAAAATAAAATATTTTTAATTATCTGATGTAATGTAGTTAATCACACAAATAAGTTCCATCATTATCAGAGTTGTAAGCTGCATTAATAAAGATGATATGTTTATATGATTTAATAAATAAATAAAAATTAGACATCCATTAACAAAAAGACTGTGTTGAGCTAACCAAAACAGTCTTCAGAATAGAATTTTTGACAATGTCATTTTCAACTTGTTAAAAATTATGTGTATATGTAAATTGTCAGTGTCAACAAATGGCAATCTCAAAAGTTTCCTACTGAAAATATAAATTTTATTCTGAAAACTGTTTTGATTTACTTAAACCTTTAAAAATAAGACATTATTTAAATTCTAGCACAATTAATTACTTATTCAATGCCATTTATGGTGATAGAATAGGGGCTTTAGAATACATCCCAATAATAAACTATTTAAATTTTAATAATTTGTTAATTATGACAAAAGATGATTTGTCCAATAAACTGATAATTAATTAAATGACAAATTAAATATCACGCAGTGTGTCTGGAATCTTTGTTCCTTCTGTATAATCATTGAGGAACTGCATACCTCAAAAACCAGGTGAATAACTTAAATACATACTGAAAGTCACACAATTTATTACTTTTAATTTAGCAGACCTACCAATTTAATGGCATTTTTCTTTAACTGCCACACATTCCATTCATAATCAGGATCAATGAAGGTGGGAATAGGATGTAATTCTGTTTGAACTTCAGTGTGTTGTTTCACAATCAGTTCTGGTGTTTTAGGAGTAGTTCTACAAATAAATAAGAGTAATTTTATTATTTACTTAGCAAACCATATAATTAAATAATTTAGAATCTGACTATACTGCTTAAATCAAATTAGATACCAAAAAATAATTATTGCAATGCTTCATAGCATTTCCCAAACATATTCATTGGCAAAATGAACTTCAGTTGTTGGAAAAAAATGTTTGTAATTATGTATACAAAATTCAATTAAACTTATTTCAAGAGAATCAGACAACATGCTTGTGAATGGCTTTTATCAACTACAATATTTATCCATTATTCTAATGACTACATTAACATGTATTATTCTTAAATCTTGGGACTTATTTATTTAGTCTTTGGAAATGAGATTTGAGACTCTGTCTTATGATATTCATTGTAAAGCATCACCCAACTCTCATATATGTTAGGTAAAATGATAAGGCTTCTTTTACATGTGAGTGATTATTTAAAATCGTCATATTTTTCCTTTGGCTATGTAAAACTTTCTTCTCTCAATTTATAAAATTTATTTCAAACCACAAGGGTAAAAACATTCTTTCAATTCAACATTCCAATTGCAATTGCTATTTTGTTGGACAGCCATTTAATACCAAAATATATAACATAGTTAACTGATTGTAATTTGAAATATAATCATAGTTCATTATGGGAGTAATAATAACATCCCAAAATCTTAAACAGTTAAAATGGGAAACAAGCTCCTTACCTGACAGTTTCACCAGTGATTATAAGATTTTTTACTTGTTCTTGTAGTTGGAACAGGCCTATTAATTCTGGCTTTCTCTGCACCATCTCTAATACAGAAATTATGTACCTGTAAAATAAATATTTAATAACTTTCAATGAGTGTCATTACTAAATGGAAATGATGGTTTAGAAAAAAATAGAACTGACTGCAAAGAAGTGTAATCATAATACATCTAGAAAGGCTTGTTCACATTGTAGCATAACTACACCTATTGTACAAAATTATTTTTCACTATCGATTACAGTGGCTATGTTTTGCTCGTTTATACTGGTTCTAGGGCAGTGGGCATGGGCTTCATTTTCAACTTGTTTTTGTCATACCAAAATTTTTTGTGCCATATGTTTTCTTTCAGCAAAGTCTTCCAAAATTGTGATTCAATTTTTCAAATAATTTTGGATGGTTTGATACCTGTACATACGAGAATCTTATAATAATGCATTAAGCAAAATTAGGATGAACCTTGTGGTGGGCGTTTGCACCCCACACATATATGTATATATGGAGGAAAGCAGTTTCCTGTATCTTTTAATTTTGTATAAATATATGTATTTTAGGAAGGGGACTAGGCTGCTTGCCAGGTCAATGGCAAACAAGTAACAATTGCGTTTGATTAATATTAAATTAATATCCAATTGGCGATATCCATAACCAGGAAAGAGAAATTCGTATCTGTACCACTTCAGCATGCCCTTCTATAAAATATTGGCTACAATTTGGGAGCAACAACAAGGAAACAGAGTTTTACAACTTCAGAAACAGGCTCTGAGAATAATTAAATTGAGAAACTGTAGAGCAAGTGTTTGAATCAAATTTTATTATAACAATTTTTACTATATATATATATATATATATAACTAATTGACTCAAAAAAATTGAAAACTTGTTAAATTGTAGTGCAGTTACATATTTGGAATTTTCTATAAATTTAGTTATTGATGATCAATGATTCTCCTAAATATTATCTAAATATATGATACTGCAATATAGGCAAAACATAATGTAATAACTTACTGGTCTGGATCCTGGCCAAATACATGAGCTTCTTTCAAAATTGCAAATGAATAATACATCCCTTTCCAAAGGCACAGACCCATATTGGGGTTTCCAGGAATAATGGCACCTTTTCCAAATACCAATATCCCAGTACCGAAACCTAAATACTGGTTAATAAGAAACAATATGAATCATTAGAAGGTAATTGATATGAATCGAAAAGATTGATAAAAAGAGAGAGAAAGTGATAAATTAGTCTACCCTCAGTATAAAACAATTGCACCAAAGCACAGATTTGTGTGGCTTTCACACTAAGGTTGTTATATGTAGGAGCACCATTATTGGAGGTAGCAGGAGTTTGAGCATGGAATGCTTTTCTTAGCATCTAACAAAGAGGGTGATTGTTCCAAAAATTAGAATAATACCCACCACCTATAATGGTGATAGCTTTATGCCTCAGGTAAGCCACAACCCTGGACTCAACATCCTATAGATAGTAAACTTCACCTAACACCCCCTCCCCTCAAAAACTGACCACCAATAACTGTACAAGCACATGTGTTAAAGCATAGATATGAGCATAGTTTAAATGATGAGTCTAGGATTATGAATTTTCAGAGGCAACCACCCCTTTCATTAAAAGATAAGGTTATATTGATTCTTCTCTACACTTAACATATGTATTTCTCTGACGACATTTCCAGTGTCTTCCTAACTTTCTGATTAAGGGAGCGGTGCCTCCAAAAATTTAAAGAACTCCAAACCTCACAAGGTGCCTACCATCTATAAACCCCAGGTAAGTCACTTACTTTCTATCTCTCTTTCCTTTCCTTATTAATTGTTTTAACATGACAATGTCATTTCCTGACACATATTATATATATAATTTATATGAACAGGAAAGAAGGGCAGAGAATCACAGAGTTACAATAAAATTGAGATTTACGTATCATGATATAAAACTTGATACCCCAGCCAGAAATTTTGATTAGACTATTAAAAGCTGTGCCCCATATAAATTTTATTATGATATAATCAGTAGTCATTTTATTATGACTGGGTGCGAATGACGTCCTAAATTAATACTCATAATAATAATAATCATAGAAATTAATTCTTGTGTGGAGTGTACTAGTGTTTCAGGAGGACATTAGCTGGTAGTAAATAGAGGAGTCGACAAAGAGAGGACTTATTGTTGAATCAACACAAAGAGAAAACCACAACCCATGCCATTTAGCTTAGTCACATGTTTGGTGAGTGACGGTGCTTCTAGACCTTTCAAGATATGAAGTACTATGTTGTAAATCAAAGTGGGCAATGCAACTGGTTAATGTACTCATGTGACTAGGTTTCTTCAATATGATAATGGAAATATCGCTCCTGAGGCAGAGGGGTGATTGTGTGACTCTATGGAAGCAGTAGGTTGCTGGGAATGAAAGAGTAAGGACATACACCATGCTGGATAAAAGAAGGCCCAAACTTAGGTGGCAGCCAAAGTCTGTGGCCGATACACTTTCCTTGGATCAAAAAGAAGTTACTGTACAGCAAACACCATTGCAGCAGTATGAGCCAGTTAATATATTTTTCCCAAAATGATGTGGGAAAAACAATCACTGCCTCAGATTTGAGGCAGACTGTAGCTGGCAACACAGGAGTCAGTATTGTATCAAATCATCTGCACTTTAATTTGTTGACAAAGTCAATCTTTAACTGCATTCTTGGTTAACTCTCACACTAAAAGTATTGATTTTGACATTTTTTTGGTGTTAATTATAGACTGTGATGATAAGTGCTGGACAATTAATAGAATTATTGGATAAATGAAGTGTAATGTTAGAGAATGTAAGCTTTCCCGGTGTAGAGACTCAATAAGAAGTTCTCGGGATTTCACCCGGGTTTTGTTATTTATAAGATATGACATTTCGAAGGCTAACTTCAAAACGTAGTATCTTATAAATGACATAACCCGGGTGAAATCCCAAGAACTTCTTATTAAGTGTAATATTAATGTTTGAAGTGAACAGTAAGAAGAATTCATTGTATATAAAATTAGGTGTAAAGTTTTCTCATGAATTTTTAGCATGAGAAATCAATTTGATATTTCCATGTTCGGCTAGTGGGGTGGAGAGATCCAAAAAATGGACCAGTAAATGCATGTGTTGAACACCTAAGGAGCAGCCATCAGTATAGGAGATCTGGGTATTATAGGAAATATGTACTTTGTAAACATGCTCATTTATCTATCTGAAGTTTTGCCAAAGTAATTTTAACTTTAAACTCTGCATATTGCTACATATTCTTTCTTCAAAGAGCCCAGTGGATCCTGTAAACAAGAATCATGTTTGATTTTAATGTTTCATTTTCTTTTCATGTTCAAAGTGTTTAATGTTATTACAACATATGTAATAGTGCAAACATAACTGTAATAATAAATTTACCTCAAAATAGACATCAGAATACAAATAGAAATGGTACTTTTGTAATTTTATTAAGTAATAACAAAGTGTTTGATATATAATAAACTATGAACAATAAAGTAAATACATGTTCATGTGCTGTAAGAAGTAAATTAAATATCATTGAAAGTTGTTTGAATTCATATTTTATATCATTTCAACCTCACTTACTTGTATAGGAAGTTGATCAAAATCGGCAACACTTGAAGGGTCAACCACTTCACATTTTACTTTTTCTGGATCAATATGAAGACCAGTTGTAGCTTCTAACCGTTCAGCATCAGTTAAAATGGGTGTGTCACCAACAAGCTGGTCCAACAAATTCTGGTCCATAGTTTCCAGAACCTGTCCAATATTAGTTTATCAATAGAATCATGATATTTATTAAGAAATATTGATGATGGTATAAAGGAAAATTGGTCCTGTGCTATGGTGTAATATGGTAAAAAAAGTTATACAATATATACTTTTATTCAGGAATTATTTATTTTTGATACATGAATATGACTATTTCAAAGTTCTTACGTGTTCAAATGTTATTGTATTATATTTAAATTCTAATGTAAAAACATATTGTTCAATATATTTGAATTATGAGTAAAGTTATCATTATTCTGATACACTGAGAAGCATAAAATTTTAGCTCATTCACTTTTTAAAATCAGCAATTTTACAATGAAACAGCACCTACAATTTTGGAACTGATGAAAAAAAATCATGAACATAAGCTTTCTTGGCTTGAGTTGATACTAAACAAAGCCAACAACTTACTCTCTCTCTCTCTCTCAAGGAAAAATCAACAATGGATACATAATAATAGAAGAATAATGGAATAATACATACTTAAAACAAACATTCATAATGCTCACACAAACTAGAGGGTTCCAAGGGCCACTTTCAGGGACCCTCATAACCGCTGCAACATCCTCAACCTCTAATTCCACCACCTAATCTGGGTTGCTAACCCTGTGATATGAACAAGTGTCATGTATGCCATATTCCTCAACCTATTGCAATCCTAAAAAATCCTTCCCAATTTGCCATGCATAAAATTAAATAAAACATTACTTTCACATCCTCTATGTTATTTGCCACATCAATTATAAACTCTGTTCAGGTTTCTATATTGGCCAAACTAAATGACCTCTGCCCAGTGTTCTACAGACAAGAGACCCTCCCAAACATATTGCCAACCATCACAGCAGTCAGCTTTTCAAAACCCAATTCCCCATTGCTGCCCATACTCAGAGCCACTAAATCAATACTTTCCAGCAGACCTTCAAATTGGTCCTCCTTAAAGCCCTACTCCAATGCTTCAGAAGCTGAACTTCATCTATGGGAACACTCCTTCCAACAAACTTAAGACAAACCCAACATCCTATAGATAGTAACATTACCCCCCCACCCCCTCCCCCTGACTGCCTATAGCTGCACGAGTACAATGTGAACCCATTTTAGTATGTGTGGTGTGGATTATGTGGATGTTTGTGTGCATCTCCCCAGCCCCCATCAATTCTTTGCCTCTATCCTGACCTTTATTGAGAGAGAAAGTTGTTGGCCTGGTGGGGTCTATTGTTTAACTGCAAAAGCTCAGTAATTTTGAATGCTCAGTCGACAGCTGGCCATCACTCAGAATGCTATTCCTAATCTTCTGATGAAGGGGACAGTTGCCTCTGGAAATTTAAACTCTACACTCAGCTTGCCAACTTTACACTCCAGGTAAGCCACCAAATTTCAATTTCTCTTTCCTTTCAGTATTAATTGTTCTCAATAGTGTGCAATGTCATTTTTAATAAGTAAAAATAAGGCGACAAACTCAAAGCAACAATAAATTTGACAGGAAAGAGGAAAATAAAACAGTAATTGTCTTAAATTGACAGTTGGCATCATTTGGTAGGAAGTACAAAATGTGAATTTTAAGATTGTAAATTCCCTTCTTCAGACAAAGAGTGTCTGAACAGCAATGACAATTGTTAAATCCAGATGTAAATTTTAGCTATAAATAATAACAATAAGTTATCGTACAGTCAACAAAAACTAAATGTTGAAGTGTCCAGTTCACTATGCACACTCGATTTTGAATTGCTAATTACATTAATATAATAGTGAGCATCATATTCAAATAATAAATATTAATGATTGAGTAAAAACCATTATACTTACTTGCAGATAATTGTTCAAGTTCCAATATATATTGTTTACATTACTTAATAGCACCATTTCATCTTGTAAATGTGCCCAAACCTCTGCCAGTTTAATAAAGTGTGGCTGAAATTCACCAAAATTTGTTATTCAAGTACTGAACATCATTACATCAGCAAAAAAATTATTTCAGGATAAAAAAGTATACTTCACAAACCAAGCATTTTTTTATTCCTCTATCATAAAATCAAAAAAATTATTTATGCCAATATAAATTCAACTTCTATTGATTGGATAAGCAGGTGTTGTTAAGTGCTGAAAAGGAGTATTAACACCTACAAAAATGTCTATTAATACTCTTCTTGAGATAGTTTTTTTTCACTAGACATTAGCAATTATACCTTTACAAATTTTCAACAAGTTCTTAGTGAGTTCTGTTTGACTTCATCAAGGTTTATGTGAGCCACAGAATTATTAAATTGAAAACCGTGCCTACTCAATAAATCTCTGTAAAAATGAAATGTTACAACAAATTAGAGATTATTAGCCCTACCACAAGAGAAATTTAGGTCTTCATGCCTAAAAATATCAACATATGATACTTATAAATCCAATTATGAAAAAATTTAGTCCAAAGACATAATGCTTTCTACAGATGAATTAAAGTTTATAGAGGTAAAGTAATAGTGATGTTTAAAAGTTATAAAAATGCTCTCAGCAAGAGAATAATGGAGAACTGTATATTTTCATATTTCAATTGTATTACTGATATTTAAATTTTTCTGCAGTGCATTGTTATTGATAAATTATATGTCAATGGACTGCAGACTGACTAAGGAAACAATATCTTGAGGGTCAGTAGAATATTTCATTTGGCTCTACAAGGAAATTTACATTATGCAAACCAGGTATAAGACATAACAGTTTGAAGAATATGTGAGAAAACTGAGACAAGCAGCCATTGAAACTGAGACTTTGTGTGAAAAGAGTCCTGGATTTATCATAAATAGCTTAATTTTCTGTGTTGTGGAAAGGTTATTTCTGTGGACAATAGTAGTTGGTCTGTGGTCATGGTAGAGAGAAGTCACCCTGGTACATAGGACTGAGCCACCACATCATTCAAACCTATTGTCCTGATGAAGGGGCTTGGGCCTTTGAAAGTTTGACATGGTACTGCTTCCCAGCCTACTATCGATTTAACCCTATTTCCTCAGTTGAGGACAACAGGGAGGGCCAGAAGAATGCACACATTTTTAATATTTTTATGTGCCTTAGTTTAACTCACTTGACTGAACACTTGTTTTGTAAAACAATTAGTAAAAGATGGATGTAGTGTTCTCAGGATGCCATCCGAGTATTGACATCAACGTTTGTTTCCCACAACGTTTCCATGAATTAAAAGAGGTCCATGCAATTAGTAAATACAATTAAGCATACATAAACTGAGCTAAGTTGGTGAAGTAATCGAAATAACTTTACAATATATATGAAACTGTTGAGACTTACATAAACTTCATTTGTTGGAATTGCTGTCCTGAATCGTACTATTTCATGGATAACATTTAAACACTGAGTCAGTTTATCCAATCTTGTTTTCAGTTCATCACATGTAATTTCGACATCACTCAGAAGCTTCCTGATGAATACATCAAGGTACATTTTAATGGAACGTATTAAAGTAGTCTTTTAGATCATTTCAAAGTATGGTGTGAATGAATTATTATCTAAATGAAAATTAGTCCTCAGGAGTCAGTAGGGACAGAATGACTATTTATTACTGTGGCAGGAAACTTCTGTAATATATTAGTCATGTGTGTTCCCGACAGTCAGAGGGGATATCAGCAGATGGATGAATTTGAAATATGTGTCAAGGTTATTAAGGTACATAAGAAAAAATTTATTGTAGTCTTTGATATATTATAAATGTGTGACAGTCCTTATCACAAAATTGAAATATCAATCAATTATATACTTTTTTATCATAATAAAGTTATTTTCAGCACAATTAAATACATCTATGAACAATGCTAAACTTTCTGCTTATTCATTATGTCAAACCGATCTTGCCATAATGTAACAATATGGTCATTCCATGTCAAGTGGCCTAGTGCGACAATTTCCAATTTTGATGAAATTTTTTCAGTTTGTACTATGATGGACCTATTCAAAATTTCAGTTAGAAATATGCATTTCTTTTCGAAGAAGGCTGCAATTCGACAGATTCAACGTCGTCTTAAAAATCTCATTTTTTAGTTTTAATATTGAGGCAACAATTACCCTGAAAATTCGTTTCTAGGGTAAACCTTATGAGTAGATTACTAACGTAATAAGGAAAAGTTACACAAATATCACCCCCCTCCCCCCAAATTAAAAAAAATTTGCTTTTTTTTCGTAGTTTAAAGGAATCCTGCTGGGCTAAGTAAAGTAGGTGCAGGAATCATATGTTTTACTTCACATGTCTACTTAACTATCTACAAGTTACAGGATTTACAGCTTTGCAGCCACCATGCTTTGGCGAATTTTGTGTATCAAACATGGCGCCAAAGGGAAAACGCGGGGGATAAATCGTTCGGAGGGACACCAGATATCGTTTTCTAGTTGACACCAAAATTTTCTGTAATAGAAAACTTATGTTTAGTTTTGCTGTCTTGACGGATAAGGTCCAAAATATCTGGTCAAAATCAACTGTAATACGTTGTCGACAAATATCGTCTTATCGTATTTTATTGTGCAATAATCGCTCGAATAACGAGTTCTTAATTTCTATTTTCCTTTCTTAGGTTCATAACTTCATATGAAGTAAAAGTGAACTTAATTAGATAAATCGCCTATTAATTATTATGAGGTCACCCTAGAGGCGCGATTTTTTTTTCTTTGCTGTAACATTAAATGACACTACGAATTTCGTAAACACGATGAGTAAGAATCAAATACATTACACACAAAACTCCTTGCATGGGTTCAAGGTGGTTTTGCCACTACCAAGCAAATATTGGCAACCCCATGGCAATGCAAGTCACGGGTCGGTTTCTTTGCCTGATAAGTTTATATAAATGTATGTTTTATTTGAGTATTTTGCCCAAGGATCTCAAGCTGATAGTTCCTGTCTCTAGAGTAAGATCTAAGCTCTCTTCAAGAAATCCAAACACTCTAAATTTTTTCAGAGTTAATCTCAATGTAATAGTTGTCTGTTAAAGGTTGTAATTTTCCTTATGAAATTATCATATTATATGTAAGTATGAGTATTTAAAACAAAAATAGTCTTGCTTACAAGTACTATAAATACAATACTAATCTATGAAAATTATAGAAAAGTACTACCGTAAATGCACTTCATTCTGCCTTGCTGCAATTAAGCAATCCTTAATAAAATCAAAATTTTGCCAAGTTACATGAACAAATTCATCCTCATCTTCATTTTCTGATGTAACTGGACCTTCCGTTGTTTCCTGTTTCGCTGAAAAACTATACAGACTCAAAGGATTCTTTGCATTTAACCTTGAAACATCTGGAAGATATGGTAGGTTGTCCTCATCTGCCAATTTATCCTGTTCTTTTTTATAAGCCTGTATATGTCTCAAACAATTCTCAACAGCTGCAGTATATAAGTAGATAAGTTCCATTAGATTTTGAAGGCAATCTTGCAAGTTAGATCTAGTTGCTGCAGCAGCTTCTTGAAGCATAGAAGGCACTAAAAATGAAAGAACAAATATATTATCATAATTAATCTGATTTTGTGTTACATTGACAACTAAATTAAATTACATTATGCACTGAAAAGCTTTGAAAAAATTGTATTTGCTGTAAGTGCTGCAAGGAGGCATCATACTTCAGTGAACCCAAATAAACTTTGTAAACCATTCCCTGTTTATATTCATTTTCTCATGTCTTGAAACATGAACTAGTTTTCTAAAATGACTTATGGTAATTCTATGGTGAATTTACTAAGTGTTCATGAATCATAAAAGGTTCACAGTCAAAACTTAGAATGCTGAGCCAAATGGCAAAAAAGCAGAAAATGACACTGTCATGCTAGTTACAACAATTAATAAGGACATGACAGGAAAGAGAGTAGAAAGTTGGTAGCTTACCTGAAATGTAAAGTTGGCAGGTACCAAGCTGAGTGTAGATTTTAAATTGTCAGAGACAACCATCCCCCCTTTGTCAGAAGATTATGAAAAGCATTCCGAGTGGCATCCAGCCGTCGACTATCTCTCTTTCCTGTCATGATTAATTATATACATAATTGAGCCGACAGCTGGCCATCACTGGAAATGTCTACCTAATATTCTGATGAAAATTTAAGAACTTCAAACCCTACATGGTGCCTGCCATCTGTGAACCTCAGGTAAGTCACCAACTTACTATCTCTCTTTCCTGTCCTCATTAATTATATAACTGAAAATTGAATAGCACCAAAGCTGTTGTCATCAGAGGAAAATCAATGGAGCTTGACAATGTTATACTTAGGAGTTAATTTAATGCTATAACTTTATATCAACAAAGATTATTACAAGTTTTTATTTATAAGTGAGCACTATTAAATAAAATTACTTACAGTCTTCAATTCCTTCACCACCTTTTTGACAGTCTCTATTGAAAAGGCGTATTCCTGTTACAATCTGTGCTAATTCAATAATTTGTTCCTCTTTTTCTCTGTTTGATAAGGTAATAAATTGTTCAAGTTCTGCTGGTGAAAATACGCTCTGTAATGCAACTAAAAATAAAAATGATAAACAAGTGAGTACGCAGTATAATGTTATTGTAAGGGAAAATAGAATTAATCATACCTGATGTTTCTTTTATAACTCCTGTGTTTGTTGGACTGCCAAGTCCAGAATAAATAATAATTACAATGACTATCTTGCGGTACAGTTTAGTTAAGCCCTCTTTTGTCTTGACAGATGACTCCAGAATTTCCTTTATTAAAGGAGTTGTACGCTGTTTTATGACAGCGTGATTTCTTGCAATCATTTCAGCTACACGAAAACACTTTAAATATTATTAATATTAACTAATTTAATTTAATAGTTTTTAAATGTTGATAAAGGCAGATTTTTAAAAATATTTTCAATTACTGAAAAATCCTGAGCAATGGAGTTTCTTGATTATAATAGACGTTATTTAAGTTACCGCCCCCCACTCTCTCTTCTCTTTCCCCAAATATATCATTTATTGACTTAGACATATTGAGAAAGATTTGAATTGGCATGTGAATGTGTGAAATGTTAAATTAATTATTAGTTTGCAATCAATTTCACAGTGATGTGATTGTTGCTATTCAACAATCTAGAAAAGGGACTTAAGTGTAAAGACCCAGGGAAATATACTTGAAACAATTTAATCATTGAAAATACCCCAGTCACATCTCATTATACTGAATGCCAAGGTAATGAAGTTAAACTTGTTGCTACAATACTTTTTTTCTTTTTCAGTCTGCATTTTATTACATGTCATTTTTCATGGAATATGGAGTCTTCGCTAATTATAAATACTACTCTTTTTACTTTTTAAAAAAATGGCCGACTATATATACAAATTAAAGCCAACCCGTAGCGAAGTTTATACAAAAATCAGGGAATTTAAATTAATCACCGTAACTAAGAATATAGGACAGATAAAATAATAGCATTAATTAATGTTAGGAAGTGTTTCTGAAAGAATTGCTTCCCTCGCCCACATTAATAATAAAATAGAACGTTTACTTACCCCTGGGGGCATAATTAGACTCAAAATACACTTGCATTTTTGTTGTTGCTAGAGAGGGAGTATTTTGACTTAATTTTTCTGCGCAAATGTCAGCCAAATATTCAATAGCTTCCCGCCTCTGCGGTTTGTCAAATATGAAACTATGATTAGGATTGAAAGCTATTAATTTGATCTGGAATAAAACAAATTGGTTAGAGATAAGCATGGTTTTACGATACGGCAATAACACTGCTGCAACAAACACGACTAGTACCATGTATGACGCAAGATTTTCGGTGACGGTGATGTCTTTCTGGGAACATTTCCGTATTATTTCCCTTATTATGTTTCGCATAACATTTTCAGTTTCTATTGCTTTCCACATCTTGAAAATCAAGATAAGTTACAATGTATAGTGTGATACAACTTAATTGAATGTGCCGGATCTCAATTTCAAAACTATAATTCGTCAACGCTGGGACAACGCACAGAACATCACGATCTTGTCAAACCCATGCCTTAGTAACCAGTAAACAATTAAGCTCATTATCGATAAATCATTATTTTCATAGTTACTAGTTATTGCAGTAAAGTGAATAAATACAAATGAAATGTACGAGCTACTCAGTGCATGTTAGGATGCTATTAATTATTTGTATACTAGTAAAGGAACATAGGAATAAAGCCCAAGTGTTTCCCAATGACGTAAATACCGTTCTCTGGTGTTAAATTTGAGATTAAAAACTCGCTGAATAACTTTGAAAACATGGAAGGAGGAAACTATATAGAAGATAAGGAGACTGGCGTAGCGTGGGCTTCAACCGCCTGGGGCGAGGGCCAAATTTGCGCCCCCATATTTAGGCACTAAAAATCCAAAATTGACAGAAATTATAAAGAACTTTTCGGCGAAAAGAAATTAGTTATTGTACAGAGTTCAAATTTTTAGTTCATATTACAAGTTATTGTTTATTCTGAAATTTTAACGCCCGGTAATACTTAAGTTTTCTCAGAAGTCTTTCCATCAGACAGATCAGAAAACGGTTGAACTTTCAGATAATTATATTTCTGAGATAGTCACTATCTTCATGAGCAATAGCAAGTTCTCACCAATGAACAGAAAATATGTTGGTTATCTGCTCTCCTTGGAAATGTAGCAGTATTGTTGATTTTGTGGTATTCAGTCCTAAGTCTGGTCTGATACAACCCTCCATGCTAACCTATTTTAGGCAAGCATTTTCGTTTCAGCATAACTAACACATACTACATCCTCCCTAATCTTAGTGTATTCCATCCTTTACCTCCCTCTTTTATTACCTCACACACTTCCTCTCTACTGCTAATTTTACAGGACCCTCATGTCTCAAAACGTGGTCTATTAATCTATTACTTTTCTTGGTCAACGTCCTCCATATTGTTTGCTCTTCCCCTATTCTTCTTAGAACTTCCTCATTGGTGTTCTATCCACTCCTCTGAAGTTCAGCATTTAACAGACTTCTATTTTTTTCTTTTCTACAACTCCTACCATCCATGTTTTCGCATCCATACAATGCCATAATCCATATGAACATTTTTAGCAATGATTTCCTAATATTCACACTTATGTCACACGTAAGTAAATTTCTCTTTTTTACGAAAGCCTTCCTTGCTTGTGATATCCTACTCTATGTCTACCATCCCTAGTTGTTATGCTTTCCAAGTAGCAGAATTCCTCATCTTCCTTCAAAATATCCCTTCCCAATCCAACATCCTTTGTTATTCCACTATTTTCATTATTACACTCCATCACTCTGTATTAATCCTCATGTTGTACTCTTCTACCAGGATCTCATTCATGTCATTTATTATGTTTTACAAGTGTTCTCTGACTTCTCTAATGGCACAATATCATCAACAAAGCTTGGGGTTTTTATTTTTTGCATTTAGAATCCCTTTCCATATTCATTTTTAACTTTCTTCAAATTATAGGAGGTTAGCTGAAAATTTGAAACTCCAAATTTCATTATGTGCAATACGTTCATTTCTAATAAATACAAGTTGTTTTAATGTATGTATTTTTATTTTCATATTTAAAAATTCTTTTTCCATCAGGAGTTCAGTGGTGCCTGCTGAACTTTTATATTTTAGAAATATGCCAGGCTACTAGAAATGGTTGCTGACATGTGTTCTAGCTTTTAAGTATACAGTTACAGATTTGTAAGGGGAAAATAGGTACAGTGACGCTACTATAAAAATGGTCTATATTAGTAAAAACAAGAAATTTCAACAATCAATATGCTTGTCATTATTTATCCACACTTTTAGTGTGTGTTGTCACATTGGGTTATAATGTTATAAATATGAATGAAATTGAACAAGTGATCCATGTATCTGATATTGGACACAATGTTTGACAACATAACCATTAGATATTACATTTTTGTGGCACAACTAAAGTATATGATTAACAGATGGACTGAGTGGTTATGAAACAGGTATATCACATTTTAACAAATAATTGAATCCATGTGTAATGACAGCATCTGTGAATTATGATGAAGAAATTATAAGAATGTGAAATTAATAATGACTGAAAAATTGGTTTTTGAATCTAAATACATTTAGTATGTCTTTGTGGGTACTAGCTATAATAATGTGAAAAAATATAATAAAAATATATACATTTATTTACATAAAAATACAAAGAATAAATACATTAAAATGAAGTAAATGTTTGTGGAAACTGCACCAAATCTTCGATTTTATATTACACATGTATGAAGATGTCCTTCAGTTTACCTGTAAACAATAAACAAACATTACTATATAAGGAATATAGGATCTATATTCATTATAGGCCAGTTTCATTCTACAATTTATAATTTTAATTCATGCAATTCCTAAAATTTTACATTAAAAATGATTTAATTAATATGAAATGAAATTGAATATAAAAAACAGGGCTTTTATTCAGGTCTAAGCTATTCAATTAGAAGCCACATATGCGTGAGAAAGCAATGTAATTTTGGCACTGGTTTAATGGGACAACATATTACAGAAAATTGTACAAACATATTTTAGTTTTCATATTTTCTTTTCCTATATATATATATAGGAAAGGACACCTTTGAGGATGGATGTGTTTAAATGAATGTGTGTCAAGATGGGGGTGTTAGTATGCATCTCCCCAACCCCCTTCAAGTCCTTGCCTCTTCCCAGACCCTTATTGAGAGAGAAAGTTGGTGACCTGGTGGGGTCAATTGTTTACGACCCAAGTTAGCAGAGCAGCAAACTTTGGCTGCTCAGTCGTCGGCTAGCCGATCACTGGAAATGTCTTCCTAACTTTCTGATGAAGGGGGCGGTGCCTCCGAAAATTCAAGTTCTCTAAACCTCACAAGGTGTCTACCATCTATGAACCTCAGGTAAGTCATCTTCTTTCTATCTCTCTGTCCTTTCCCCATTAATTGTTTTAAACATGACAATGTCATTTCCTATCTCATATATACATACACACATGCAGAATTACTGTCAAATAATTGAGCGGGAGATATATATATATATCTGTGTGTGTGTGCGCGACATTGTCATGCAAATTAAAACAGGGAAAGAAAAAGGTTCATAGATGGTAGGCAACTTGTGAGGTTTGGAGTTCTTTAAATTTTTGGAGGCACTGCCCCCTTTATCAGAAAGTTAGGAAGACATTTCCAATGATCGGCTAGCTAATGGCTGGCCAATAACTGGACGTCGTCCCAACTTTCTGATGAAGGGAGCAGTGTCTCCGAATTTAAAGAACTCCAAACCTTACCATCTATGAACCTCGGGTAAGTCACCTACTTTCTATCTCTCTTTTCTTTCCTTATCTAATTGTTTGAATTAACATGACAATGTAATTTAATATTATATATATAATTAACCAAGGGTTAGGATATTGTTTGTATTAAAATGTAGGGGTTTGTTCTGAAAAACTTGCAAGTTTTTGATCGTAACCAATAAGGAGGGTTAAAACTGAAGAAGTGGTTATTAAAAGGAAAAAGATTTTATGGGCACACCAGCACATGAGATGTCTGAACCTTGAGGTTTTCCTTGAAATGTCCTTCTGCTGAAGTAGGTCAATAGTGCTAATCACCTTGGATGTCTTGAAACACAGACATGGATGCAGGAAGTGGTAAAAATACTGTAAATGCATCCTCTACAGGAATCACTCGAAATGGAGAGGAAGTGTGAAGAATTAATTGATTTTACATTAAAGTAATACCTTAATGTGATTAATATAACCTTAAGTTTGGATTCAATTATTAGTAAATTAGCTACAAACAAAAAATGTTAAAAACTGCATTTGTGTATGACAAATTAAACAAAATAACAGAAAATGCTCACAAAATTAAATGGAAATTTTTACAGAGTGCTCACACTTTCAATTATCTAAGAAACTGTTGCCCATAAGAGAGCAGTTATTTAATGCAAATTGTCTTAATAGGAATATAATCTTTTGTGTTGATTAAACATATTGACAAAGTTGAATTGCATAAACTCTATAATTATGAATAGTAATTGAAAAGGGGTTTTCTAAAAATGTCTTAGAATCGTGATAATTATTTACTAGTGCATATACATTCAAGTCAATCATATTTGTTAAGAACTATGGTGGCTAAATAATATATAATGAATATTTTTGCATAAGTTGGGTTGATACACCTAGTCCCCTAAAATTTTACAAAAATATTATCCATATCAACGATTCTTACTGAAATACATTAAACTTTATTCTTCCTTCATTGTTAGTTACATTTACATTCCACAGAAAATTTAAGCAAATTATAAAAAATAGTCCACAACGACATTCTCAGATGTCAAAAGAAAAATATCTGATTCTACAGTATGATTTAGAATATTGTTTACACAAACATTGATATAATACTTACTTTTTTCAATTGCGAGAATCGCTTATATTGTCTTGGCCTTCTGGCACAAATATTGGAGACGCCCCATCCCACAAATGTAATTTGGCTCTCTGATAAACGGATCGCGGGACGACTCTAGTATGCGATTGTCTTTCCGATACTTGACGATTCTGCTGATTGTTGGTAGTAACTTGGACGTTGGTTGAAATTTCAGATGGAAGTGGGTTGGTTGACGGCTTCTGCTTCATTCTGCGCGATTTAAAACACAAGCACTGAACAGAAACTAGACACGATCGACATGACACCACTTAAAAGTGATTGATACTTACTTTGAGAGACAAAATGTGTTGCTTATACTAACAGTGAAATTATTAAGCTGTTTTCATCAATCGGTGACAATTTCCGTCGAGTCAAATAGGAAGTACATCAACAAGTTTTGACAGCAGTAGAATCTAGCCAACCTACGTCTGCGAAACTTTGCTCACGAAGTCAACAAGAAAGCAAGCCAGATGCGTCTAATATACTTGCTTCCTTTAATAACTCATGGACGAAAGCACAAGGCAAGGCTAACGTTCCCAGAAACTGCAGTGATGAACTTGCTTTCACTCAACAGCCTTGACTGAAGGTTGGTAACGTGACTCGTGAATATCATTGCAAAATGACCTTTACGCATCGTCTTCAATCTTCTACGGCAACAGTGCGATTTGCAAATTTCTATTAATATCACTATCATGACACATTTGCGGTCTCGTGATAAGCAAAACATGTTAATAAAAATTACGATTTTTTTTAAATGCCTACAATGGTTTTACATCGAAGAATATTTTTTCTTAGGTTCTACAGTAAATTTCCGCCAAGTTTAGCAACGTAATTATGTGGCCTTCAGAGGACCAGGTGAATTTTACGGAGGTGAACGGGATCAGATGTTTCAGTGTGATAATTATTTCACACTCCCCAATATTCTCTTTATTTCAAATGTTTGTTGACCTTTGAAGCCACCTCAGAAGTTGAAGTAGTTGCATCCAAATATATAACTGATTTATTTGTTCACAAAAATAGATCAGTATCTTGGGATGGTTTGTAATGGTGGCCAGTTGGCTCTATTTCCCAAATTTCTTAACCTGAATAACTTCTGTGATGATGTGGTAATCAGTCCTAAGACTGGTCTGACGCAACCCTCCATGCTAACCTATCCTCCACAAGTCTTTTCATTTCTACATATCTACCACATCCTCCCTAATCTGCTTAGCAGTTCCATACTTGACTTCTCTCTTCTGTTCTTTAACCACCCTCTTGCCTCAAAATGCGGCCTATTTATGTATCCCTTTTATTGCTCAAAATACTCCAAATTGTTCTCTCTTCCCCTATTCTGCTTACCACTTCCTGGTTATTAACACTATCCACCCATCTGATTTTCAGCATTCTTCTGTAGCACATTTCAAAAGCTTCTATATTTTCCTTTCTGCAACTCCTACCACCCACATTCTGCACCCATAAAATGCCACATCCATATGAACAGTTTTAGCAATGAATTCCTAATATTCAAACTTACACTACCCATAAGTAAATTCCTCATTTTTACGAAAGTCTTCCTTGCATGTGCTATCCTACTCTTTATATCTACTATAGTTCTACCATCCCTAGTTATTATGCTGCCCAATTCCTTAACTTCCTTCAAAATATCCCTTCCCAATGTAACACCATTTCTTATTCCACTGTTTCTCATATTACACTCCATTACCTTGGTTTTCCCTCTATTAAACCTAATATTGAACTCTCTCCAGGTCCACATTCATGTCATATATTATGGTTACTAAGTCTTCTTCAGACACCCCTAATACCACAGTATCATTAGCAAAGTGTAGGATTTTTATTTCTTCTCCTTGCAGTATTTTTCCTTTTCCATTTTAACTTTCTTCATTGCCTGTTCTATATAAAAGTTAATGAGCATGTTTGACAGACTGCATCCTTGTCTTACTCCTTTCTTTTATTAACCTTCAGTTCTAACTACACCTGTCTTCAAAATCCTTAATAATTTGTTCCAGTTAACATTATCAACGCTTTTTCTAGATCTACAAATGTCATGAACATAGACCTGTTTTCTTCTGATCCGGTCTTCTAAAATTAGATGCAGGGTCAATATTGCTTCTTTTGTCTCTAAATCCTTCCTAAAACAAACCTGATCTTCTCTTAACTCACATTCTATCCTCCTATATACTGTTTTCATTAATATTTTGCATGCATGAGATACGAAACATTGTTCTGTGCTGTTTGTATTTATCAGCCTCATTCTTCTTCGGTATGGGTGTAATTATGTTTTTACTGAAATCTTCTGGTATTCATCCTGTTTTTTAGATTTCACAAACTATTCCAAACAGCCATATCGCTTCTTTACCTGAAGATTTATCAACTCTACTGAAATGTTGTAATTTCTGTCAATGTATCATTTTTAAGATGTCAGCACGTGTCAACCTGCAACCTTTACATTTTCCCCCCCAACTCTTCTTCTATCACTGACTGATCTAGATTTCCATCATGATACAGCTCTTATAGATATTCCTTCCATCTTTCTGCCTTTTTCTTTATTCACAATTGGTTTCATGACCACCCTCCTGATGTTCTTGCTTATCTTTTTCCTCTCTTCAAATGTCCACAGTCCCTAATTTCTCTTAGAGCCAAGTCTCTTTAGCTGCTTTGTACTCCCTATCTATCTCATTCTTCAGTTGTCTGTACTGCTCTTATCATTCTCATCTATCATCTTTTTGCATTTACACCTTTCATCAATCATTTTCAGTTTTTCTTATGTTGGCCTGAGTTATCTTCCTACATTTTCGTTGGTTGCTCTAGTCATTTCTACCTTCAAGTGTGCCAGTTTCTCTTCTATATTGTTTCTTTCTTTCTCCTTTCTCTATTAATCTGCGCTTGATATCTTCATTGAGCACCTCCTGTTGTTTCAGGTTTCCTAATTCATATCTTTCGTTTTAATTCCTTTCTTGAGTTTCTTCATTTTCAGTCTGCATTTCATAATCAACAGTTTATGGTCGGAGTTCACATCTGCCCCTGGATAAGTTTTGTAGTCCAGCATCCGATTCCTATATCTTTGTCGCACCATTATGTAGTTCAAATGGTACCTGCCTGTTTACCGGCTTCTTCCATGATTCTTGAACCAGTTATTTGTCATCACTAATTTGTCCCTTCCTATTACTGGATTCAAATCAACCATTATTATCAATTTCTAGTTGCCCTTGACAATGTGATGTATAAAAAACCATCAATTAAGTATTCTACACACACCTGGAAAAAATAATAAAGGAAGTATGGTGAATTTAGAAAGGAAAATTATGAAAGCTATTTGAATTGGATAGAAAAAAATTCATAACATCTAAGAGTATGCATAAGAATAAACAATGTAAAAAGAGGGCCTTTAATGTATCTTACGAATTACAAGGAAATTTGAATTTCCCTTGCACTTGTTACATATTTAAAGGTGCATCTGCATCATCTTACATTAAAAGCAAATTTTAAAAAATCAGGAGAATTGTGCTCTACTGCCCTTGAAGATTGGAAAAACTACAAGTAGCTAATATCATTTGTCACATAAACATTGTGTATTGAAGTTGCAACTAGATTTGTAACAACATTCCTATGAGTGAATTATATTTAGGGAAACATTGTGATGAGAAGTCATATTTCTCTCCAATAAACTGAAATACAGTAGTATTCCAAAAGATTTTACTCATAGCTACCAGGAAATAAATAAAAATTGAGATTATTCATAAAAATATATATTCATAACTACAGATACAGTAAATGCTGATGTATAAATGTTTTTCCAAAACAAATTTGTAGAAATCAATAGTTTGATTTATTTAAACTTTATTTGTAGATATTTGGAAAAAGGTATACATTCTAATTAACACTCCAAATTATAAATTAAGAGCAGTATTGTGGTAGTTACTGCAAACTATGTCTGATAAACATGAAAGAAGTGATCTAATATGTTTTTTAATACAAATATTCATTATAGTATTCATAATGAATCTTGTTAACTTTTGTAACACCATGCACTTTTGTAAATGCTAAGTACTGTACATCCATAATTTAGAAACGAGTTTTTTGCTATTAGTGGGGAAACATAATTTTCATTGCATTAATATATTCCATACTAATTAGTCAATACACATCTTCATACAAAATTTGGGTAATTGTAAAAATATAATTGTTAATATTGAATCATTCAACATCAGTGTGCAACTATATTACATTAAACATGATAAATGTTTGTATGGTCTTTACTTTAAAACTATTATTTACAATAATGTTATTCGCCCTGATAATTTTATTACATTTCAACAATGTCTTAACATGTTTATCAGAATCTATCAGTTTTTACCCATAAATATTTGTTTTGTAACACAGTGAACTATACATCAGTTGCCAAATGTACAAGTCACAAGAAAACATTTCAACAATCACAAATAGGAAGATCTATGATAGCCATTATAAAAGTAAAAATGCTAATAAAAATGCTAATCAATGCAGCATTTATAAAGGTTAATAAATCCTGGAAATAAATTTTTATACGAAATTTGAATTGGGCACAAGAATCTGAAGTACTTCTTGTTGGTATATTGGATGATGTTTCAATATATCAAGTAATTCTTATAAAGGAGGAACAAAAAAATTACTACCAAAGAAATGTCACAACAAAATGTACATAAATTAACACTAATTATTGAAGGAACCTTGGCTCATTCATATTATATATGATCACAATTTAAAATAAACACAATTATCAACAACCCATATAACAAATGAGTACTAATAAGGATCATAAGTAATGATTGAAACATCTACTCCTAAATTTTTGTATTCAAAATTTATTGTGATTGTTATGAGTCATTAATAATTCTGTTTAAGTTTTATACAGATGTTAATAGTTCTTTATGATGCATTAGCGATCATTATTTTGTGAAAGAGAAGTACTCACTATGAAACAAAAAATTACTTTAATTTATTTTGTGTTCTGAAAAAATATATATTACATGAATGGATATTGCCTCCTAAATTTAAAGCAATTTCTATTTCCAACAATAATTAAGACTTAATAAGGTTAGGTTTTCTAATTTTTGGAAGTTTTTCAGACTTTTTCAATTGCAAGTGGAGTATAAATAAAAGAAAGATCCCAGAGGCTTGTACAAAACAAAGAAATTAAAATTCTTTCTTTATTTGGATTTATACTTCATACGATACTATTTTTGAATACATGAAATAATTGATGCAGTATGTAAATATTTGGTTAAATGGTAAATTTAAAGGTGCCTTATGTTTATATATTATTCAAGAACACAAAATAAATTTTCTACAGACAAATGGTTCCATAATAAGAGCAAGTTGATTTCAAGTACATGCCAACATGAAAACATATTTCCCTTATTATATTTAAGATGATAGTTTCTTTATTCTTAAATATTCATAATGACTAAGAAATAAAACTATAATTAAAACAATATTGAATATAAAATAGAAGACAAAAAACAAAGTGTCTCTTACGACTAATATGGAACTTCATTACATATTTACAAAGTGTGTTCAGTGCTCAATAATTATGTGGTTTGAAATTTATCAACACAAATATGATGTTTTGTGCTATAAGTTTATACATGATAAATGACTAGAACTTAGCTGTGAATTAATTATTTAGTTCATGGTTACACATTTTGACTGAAGTATGGTGTAAAAGAATACAGGAATATTAAAAATTTATTATGACTTAAGTCTTATTCCATAAAATAGAAAAATTGTTGAGAATTGTTTAAAGGCAATCATTGTACCATTTCTTTGTTAACATGTAAATATAACTTTAAATTAAGTTGATGAGGAAAAAATACTAAAGATAAATATACATTTCATCAGTCATGCTGACAATAGGAAACAAAATCACATTTTTCCAAAAGTATTATGAAAACCATAATGATGTAATTGTTATCTTTATAAAATCACAGATAAATGTTAATATTTTGTAACAAGTTTTAGAAATCCACAAATATTTTTGATACGGATACAGAAAGTAATTTTGTTTCCTGGAAGTCTGATATAGTAGTTTTTCTGATGAAGTTGAAATATTCAAATCACTATGTCGAAACTTCAAAACTATTCATTCTTTAAGTTAATAATCAGGGGGACAAAGGGCATTAAATTGTTTGCAGGTATAAAATATCAGAGTTTACTTTTAATAAGAAACAAAACATGCCTAAAATGAATTTTTTATAATATAAACAAGAGGAATTTGTGAAGAAAATGAAAATTTGTGTGTCCATAAATTATTCGTGTTAAAAAATGTGGAAACTAAAAGTCAATAGTTTGTATTCATTTGTGCAGCTTCAACATGTGATAAACATACCCTGGATCCTTCACTTGCAAAGGAAACTGAATTAATAATCTCTGTATAACAGCTACATCCTCCATGACTGTGCTCATGACAACTCATTTGTAAAAAAAAATGTTAGGAAAGATTGAAATGAAGTTAATCAGAAATAAAATTAATACTCTTCATTTCAGACAGCATTGGATCTACTGCATATGGTGGCACTTTTTTACCCTCTTCAAACCAAAACAGATTTCTAAAATTTACCTTTTTTAAAATTCATTAAGAATACATTGTAAAAAGCCTACAGTTAAAAGGTTTTGTGCTTTTAATAAGTGGACAATGAAAAAAAATCCCTTGAGATTGTATAATTATTTCTTACGTAGAGGAATATAGAACCAAGATTATAGATATACGTTTATGTTTAACACATTTGTAATGTTTCCAATGACTATAGGTGGCATGCATAAGTCATTACTTTGAAGAAGCTGAACATTTGTTATTTTTATTAGAAACCAGTGTTTATGCTTTTAATTCAAAGTGATAAAAACACAAATTTATACCTTAGCAGTTAATGAACACATTACATTTACAAAACTTCGAAATAAAATACGTTTTAAGCTTGATTGATGAAATTCAAATAATGTGTTATAAAAATCTATATATACACACACACACATGAACTGCATTAGGTGGTACAATATAAATTTGATACCAAGGAATAAGATTAAAACTTATATATTTAGGATGACTTACATAATTATCTTGCACTTAAGCCGGAGTATGGATTGTGTATAAATGGACATACTTTTATACAAACCATTTGAAAACATAGTTACATTATTGGGAAATATGGTGAATTAATTACTTTTACTTAATCATGAAAGATTATAACCATGTTAAAAATCTGAAGATCTTAAAGGGCACAGAATGAAGTGCTAAGAATGGTACACTTTAATTATTCAGTCTGTGAATGTAGCAAAAGTAATGTGTTTCGATAACAGCATTTATGTGCAAGGAGATTGTGCCTACTTTTATCACCCAGAAATAAGGTGATGGGGAATGAACTATCTTAATGCAAAGGGATTTGGAAGGAAGAAATATCGATAACTACACTTTATCAAACAATCTCCACTACATGCACTGAAAACGTGTTACTAGCTTTTCTATCAGAAAGCAAAGACTATTTGTTATCAGGTAAATAGATAAAATTATATAAAATATTTTACATTTAACCAACCGAAATCAGAATTACTTTCAAAAATTAAAATGATGTGGAATGAAATGTCTTGGAAAATAGGAATGGTATATATGAAAATGGGAAATAATAGCAAAATTTGAACATGTGTGAGGCATTTCAGCATAAAATAACTTGCAAGCTTTTACAAATATGCTGCAATCTATTTAGTTTTCCAAGGAACAAAAATATTTGGCAAGTTAATATTTGACCCATTTAAACCACACAATAAGTTACCTATAATAATAACAATTTTTACAGTTTCTATTGTAGAAAGCTGTTAAGCTTATAAGGGCATGTGAATATGACAATTTTGCAATTAAAACATAGTTACTGCAAACAAGACTATGATTCAATCAATTAACTAATTTTATTTACAATATTGATAAATAATGTGATGTTACAATAGTTACATTTTTACATGTCAATATTTACATACACCACAGCCCAATCACTTCTCAGGCGTTAATATAAACAAGATACTCCATTTACAGAAGTCATTTTGTTGTATACATTTATAAAATCTCTCTTAATGATGTGAAATTAACTTTTAGTGCTTCCCTGAATTAAGTCATAGAAAACTTCTTAAGTGGAAGATGGAAGAACCACGTTTTCTTTTTTAAAAAATGAATAATTTGAATTTTCATAACTAAAATTGTTTATGAACTGTACAGTTTTACTCAGTTATTTTTTTATAAATTTTCATGGAAACTGTTACATTATTTTATAAAATTTAATCACAATGGACTGCATATTTTAGTTGTCTTTCTTGTAGCATCAAGTACCATTTCTCCACAAATATAAAAAGTCTGTTCTATTGTTTGTAATTAAGTTCTTCCTTAAAATACATTCTTCGTTGGACTTTAATAAACAAGTTCATTTTTCACTTAGTTGTAACACACACCTTTCCTGCCCGATCTGTCTCCCATTTTTTTCAATCTGTCACACAGATACTATATTAATACAGCAATATTATCAAGAATCATTTAAAACTATGTGGGAAGATTTCATAATGCAATGGCAACCAAACAGCTGGTGAAATCAAAGTGTAAAAATCTGTAAAACACATTTGATTACCTGATAATATTGCTTACTAAACTTAATGAAAGTCTGGCTGACTGCACTGTCTGTTTTGCTCGGAAATTATCAAGAATAAACTTGACTTCAGCTGTGAGAAAAAGAGTAATAAATAAAACACTTAGTTACAATAAAATTAAATAATGAATAAATAGTAAAATCTAAAAACATTTCAATTTTTTTCAAAATTGTACTACAAAATAAAGACAACTTATCAGGCAGAATATTTGTGAGCACAAACAATTAACTTACAGCCCATTCATTCACAACTCTCATTCACATTAATTTCATAAAATCAAAAACTTTCTGCCAGTCCAAAAATTAAAAACAATTAGCTCACATTTATGGTCAAACTCATTCTGACACATGAGGTTTTTCCACATGAAACCAGTTTTAATTGAACACTGTACTGAAAACACTATCTAGTAATAAGTAAACAGTAAAACTTGTTTCATGTGGTATCTACCACCTTGCTCCAACAAGTACAAGTGGCAGCATCACAGCGTTTCATGTTCAGAGCACGACATCGGGCAGGGGTGGTGGACACTAGGCTCGTGAATCATTATCGTGTACAATTTTTCTTTCCTTGTAGTAAATTTCCTCGGATTCTTTATCACACAACAACAAGATGACTGCACCAAACAGGAATATAGCAGCTCCCCAACCAACTCCATAGGCCCAACCGAACTCCCAGACAGTGCGGTTTCCTTAAAAGAAAGTAAACATATTTACTTGGAGAAATAATTTGTATTGTAAGTAGCAAATGAGAAAATGTACACCTTTTCAGAAAAGACCAGTGTATTATTCTGGTCAGTCATAAAATTAAACCACCACATAATTTCATATTAAATAGGGAAAACAGAATCTAGTTAAGGGTTTATTCTGAAATGTAACAGCTCATAAGGAAAATGTTAATACATTCTAATTAACTAGTAATCAGTAATTTCTTCAAATTTACCAATATTTGGAGGTTATTTGTAATTATAAAAAAGCACGTAAAACTGGGTGTTTACATATGTAATAATATAACTCCAAAAACGCTTGGAGCATTTTAAACCAAACTTTGAAGACAAATGACTGAGGTAATTGGAGGAAGCAACCCCATAGTTGTAAATGGAAAGAGTGACACAAAAACAACGTAAAATTCTCAATATGACTGTTGAATCAATAGTTTTCAATTGGAATCAAAAGAGGACGAGAGAGGGGGTTAATAATCACAGAATGTGAGTCCAAAGGAGAGCAATGTATTTTTTTAAAAAACATAATACATTTTTTGGAAAAAATGATATTACAAGAAAACTGACAACTCTCGACATGATTGTTTTTTCATTACTATTTGTAATTGAAAATTGAGGTAAGTGTTTCAATCAATTTATATAAAGTGTATTGTTTCATCATGGAAGAAACAAAAATTCATTAAAAATGTACTGAAAAATACCATAATATGTATGTCTGTTTTGAATGGTATAATATTTATACATAATATAATATTTATATTATAGCTATATGGACAACCTTTTGGTTCTTAATCCATTATATTTATAAATCATACAGATATTTAATCTTTCATGCAGCCAAAGAAGAATTACCTTAATGAACCATAGAAGATGGTAATTTGGTTAACAATTATATTGTTTGGAACTGTGTATTCATTACAATTATATAATACTAATTATTGTTATTAAATGAATACTTCTTCAAAAACCATCATCATCTATTAAATATGTAATAAAAAGTCACAGATATAAAATGAAATAGGCAGAAATGATGTATTTAGGCATGTCTAGGCTGCACCTGAATTTTAAGACATTTGTGAGGAATATTTTTTCTGAATCCCATTGTAGATTCAAAGTAGCTTTGTTATATAAAATATGGCAATGTTATACATTCATAAAGCTGCATTTACACTGGAGTGTGCAAGTTTTAGGATAATTTTGGAAGATTTATTGACAACATTCTTTTCTCTTCTTTTGCAAATCATATGACAGCAGTAATGAGTGTGCTAAAAGTGTCAAGTAATGAAGAATGATTTTATATCATTTTAATAACATATGTTATAAGGTATGTGGATACTAATGTTTTATACTAGTCAGGTGTTCTAAAGTAAAGAGTATATAATTAAAACGTTTGGAGTACAAGCCTATACAGTTTTAGTAAAAAAGTGTGGCCTTTACACACCTTAATACGGTATGTCAAATTGATAGGTCAATCCACAAGACAACAAGTACAATACAAAAAAAATTCCAGGAAAATTGATCTAAATACTGAATCAACCAACTTACCTTGATTGATCTCCGCAGCAAAACAAACAGGATAGACCACCAAGGCAATTAATATTGATATTACTGAAAGCATATAATAATACAATTAGCAGGTACTTTCACCAAGCTTTTAAAATATATCAAATTACTTTAAGCAGGAGGCAAATATTGTAAAAATATTATATATATTAACCATTCTATTATATACTTTTAATATACCTGCCAATAAGGAAGTCAATAAATTATGAATTACATATGTCCTCATTAAAATATTTCTAAAAGCAGTCAGGCATTCAAATAGCTACTAAGAATGTATGTTCTACATAGAGCTACTTAGCACAAGAAGTCAACAGACAAGTGGGATATTACACTAATTAAAAATTAGTTATGGTTTGGCACACAAATGATTTAAATGAAAAACTGAATGGCACAGGAAATTCTTTCATAGTAATTATCATTACATTTACAACAATAAAAAGCAAGTGAGAATAATGTACAATAAATGGAACAATTTGAACTAGACCAGGAATCAAATTCAAGACTTCCTACTAGTACACTGGTGTTCTAACCACCAAGACCTCTTTGTGGACTTCTGGTCACATGCGAGTATTATCCATCAGTTGTACAGACCTGAATACAGAGTATCCTACAATTTACAGTGGTTTTATAGAAAGTACTACTTCTGTTCTTGAACTAATGAACAATACTGCACCACATCATTGCAAAAAAATCCTGAGTACATGGTAAACACAATATGAAAAATAAACTAATGACAATTTACAACTCTGCTTTTTCTTGTTCTGTGATTACCTTTCCCCCTTTCAAAATGCTTAACAGAATTTTATTAAAAATTACGCAGGGCATAGAAATTGACAAAACGGATGGTTCAATAAACAACAATATTACACTAACAAGTTTAGAAAATGTTTGAAATATTATACTTCAGTTGTTAAAAAATTACAAGACAATTTGGGACTAAATTCATATTCAAATAAATCTCAAAATGGCTTTATATTTATGGTTTAATTTTGTAAACAGAATAAATGTCTAACTAAATTTAAAAATTCTGTTCTTTCAAGATAAAATATATTGGAAATACTTACACGAGAGGACCATCACATAAACAGCAATCTTATAGTACATGTATTTGGTTCTATGGTCTTTGCTTCGCAGACCTAGACCAGTGAGTGCTGTGGCCCCTATATCTGTCACTAGGGTGACAATGCATAAACCAGCTGATGCTTGAATATAAGCTGAAATACATTAAAACAATATTACTCAGATTTAGCGTGACAAAGAAAATTAGAATGTTAACTAAATATACTATGTTAGAGACTAAATTGAGGTAGTATTAAACATATATGAATAATTTTTTACATTGAGATACTATAAAAGGTTTGGAAAATAAAATTTAATAAATATGCACTTACCAACATGCCGTGCTTCATAACAATCCGCAGTGTCAACAACATTAAAGGGTAATGGAGTTGGTGCCTTCTCAGCTATGCAGTGCATAAACAAGCCTTGTCTCCAGCCCTCCGTCATCAGCCAGTCTGTCGACGCAAGCGCCATTATCATCAGTATCACCACAATCACTCCACATATGAAGGCAATAACCTGCAATCATTTAATTTTGCTGTGAAATAATGATATGTAACAAATTTTATAGAAGATATACTACATTAAAGTGTCTCAATTTAAATAAGGAGAATTGTAGAACCAATAATAAAGTCAATGAAATTAAAAGTACTTTTGACTGTACTTTGATAGATAAGGATGTTTTCTAACATTACTTGCCACACATATAACGTATATAAACACTGGTACTAAATAACTAAAATTGTTGTTTTCTCTACATCACAACAACTAATATATGCTTCTGAATTTGTAATGTAAGAATTTGGCTTTACCAACTTGCATAAATCAAATAAGAACAAAGTAATATATCTACTAATAACTAATAATTCTATTTATATCAAAAATAAAAAGTACAAATGACAACATTGAAAATTTAATTAAAATTTTAATTCTATTTATAGTGGCAATTAATCAGATCCTAGCTAGTATATACAACAAATTAGTACTTATAAGTTTACATCTTCATGGTTTCACATGCTAAATATTCCCTACTCAACAAGAGACCTAAAATTTCTAAATTTTTATAAGCTCCAATTTTACACAAGACATATAACTTTAACCCAGTATATAATCAAATCAATGCTGCGATAAACAACTAAACTTTTTTGATTAATCTGAAAAACTTATTAGCATTTTAAATTTACTTAAAGAATATGAATACTTGGTAAAAAGTGTTAATAAAACTAGTATAACATGGTCTTGTAATAATTCACTGGAAGGAAGGAAGGAAATGATTGAATGTTGTGGATGACAAATTATACTACAATTAGAAATGATTTCATAATTCACAATTCAATTAATATTTTATAATTGAAAATGAAATAAGTAAATGGACCCGAAAATTATTAAGGCCTAAGCACTATAAGCAAATTTATATCGTGAAAGAAAGGAGAGCAGAAAAAGAGCTGGATTAATTTCTGCCAACACTCTTATCACTTCTTTGCATAGAGATCATTCGTTTCTAGTTTACACGACATAGAAAACAAGAACAAAAAAATATAAATATAAATTTTGTAAAAACCATATTTTAGCAATTTTTGTAACCACGCGCACTACGCTGTTGCATTCTAAATAAATACTCCAGTTTTCCACCTACGTTTCCTGAATGGATTTTTGAAACTAATTTGTCAGCCAAACAGAGCACAAAATGATTTCAACCATTGTTCACTTCATACGCACCTGCTTCTGTAAAGTCGAGGAAAATATACTAATCTAGCGAACCATTGTTGACGAAGTTTCCATGGTTTCATCGACATGGAAGACCATCAAAATCAAGAAGATCCAGACGACAACTATGAGGTACGAGAAATATTTTATAAACCCATTTGATAATACGGATTTAGATTTTAATTTGTGTTTGAGTCGGTAAATTTACTGTCAACTGTAAATTATAGACCACACAGGTGCGATTGAAAGATACTATCCAGTATTAGTGTGAACTAATTTATTAATTTAATTACGACTAGCCAAACTCCTCAAGGAATGTTGTTGAAATTTTCAGTCTAGACTGGTCTGACCCAACTGTCCACGCTAACCTATTCTGTGCAAAACTGTTCATTTGTACGTAAGTACCACATCCTCCCAAATCTGATTAGCGTATTCCCTCTTCTTTTCTTACCCCACGAACTTACATCTAATGTTAATTTTACAAGACTCGTGTCTCAAAACGTGGCCTATTAATCTCAGGGAAATGCATTTATAACTAAAATTGGACAACAGATCCTAGAGTATTTCACATTTCTAGGGTTTCTGAGATAGTCAACTGTTCGGCAGATCATGGAGAGAGTGTGGGTGAACGTGACGCCGCACATGGTGGTGAGCACGGTGAAGCGTCTGTACGACCTCAGCGGTCGTTTGCTCATCACGTCGATGCAGGTCATGCAAGAGCTGCGGCGCAAGTTCCCCGTCAACAGGGACATTGACGCACTCCATAGTGAGGTCCGCACCAAGCTTAAAGTTGCCAAAGACCTGGGACTCGTCATACGGCAGGCGAGGGCTTACAGGTACGCCATCAGGTACTCTGAATTTTATCAAAATCAAGAGTTGAAATTCCCCTTTAATGTTCATTTAATCCATACGTAATAGTGAAAGACTAAAAAATGTGCATGGAATCAACCATATAGGGTGTAAGAAAACTCTGGCAAAATTTCAGGAAAGTATATCACGAATTGAGAGAAGAAAAAGTATATTACAACATTAGTCCGGATGTGCATGATTACAGATTGATCAGAACTTCCGTGTCTGATTAGTTTGTATGAAGTCCAACTCATATGAAATGCTCAACGTGGCCTCCTTTTGACTGAACGCAGGGGAGCTGCTCTTCTCTTCTTCGAATTGAGTTTAGAACACGATCAAAATGCCTGGTGTAGTGCGTACTGTCAGAGACAACGCGGAGGGTTTTTCAATTAGGGCGGGTCGATGTTGGTAGACTCGGCCTTTCGCAGACTTCAACTGGCGATTTTTGTGTATGAAACTTTGGTCTACACTCGCGTACAATAACCAAGAGTTCAAAGTTACTGGCCATAGACAAAGCCGTTTGTTTAGGAAGATTTGGAAGAGGACCTCAATTCTGGCTGAAAAATCATCTTGAGCGAAGAGGAGCATTTTTGGATGAATTGCTATGTTAACAAGCTCGAGGTTCACCAGGTGGCAATGTATCCAGCGGCGTCGATGGTCCGTACTTTTCTGAAAACGACGTTGGTGAGGCCATCACCGTCAACGGCGAGCGCTACAGAATGATGATTACAGATTTCCTTTGGCCCAAATTGAATGTTATGGACGTAGACTACACGCGGCTCCAGCAGGACGGTGCTACGTGCCACACAGCGATAGACACACTGCATGAACGATTTGAGGGTAAGGTTATCTCTCTCAGTAGTTGTTGTATTCAGCCCTTCGTCTGGTCTGATGCAACCCTCCATTCTAACCTATTCTGCGCAAGCCTTACTTTTCTACATAACTACCACTGCTCGCAGAGTTGACGTAAATTGGCCACCAATACCGTGCGAATTTACCTCGCAAGACTTTTCCTTGTGGGGTTTGCCGAAGTCACAGGTTTTCGTCAATAAACCACAATCGACCGATGCCCATAAAGTAAACATAACTCAGGCCATCGCTCAAATTCAGCCCGATCTATGCGTGGGCAATGAAAATTGGACCACTCGGACCCGTGCCACCGTTTTTCTGCGGCGAGTTTTTGAACGATGTTATATTCCATACGCAATGGCATAAAAAGGAGCTTCTCAAATAAAAAATTGTTAATACCTCACACCAAACTTGTTTTATTGCATTTCAACATCGACTCGCCTTTACAGGGGTTAAGAACCATTCAGGCCCACATCGAATTTATTGGCAAAATGTTTCCTTATGTAACAATTGAAACCAATCTCGCATTTTGTCTAGGTAACACATATCGTTAGTTCTGATAGCTCTTTAATTAGTTACGAGTTCAGACAGTGGAAAGATATTTATTCGTACAACATAAATTTACTCTGTTATAAAATTCTTCTAACATTGTCCAGAAAACATGCTGATCAAATCATATTGTAACATCCAAGATACAGAGTCGGGCAGGAATGTCAACGCGACAGTACTGTAGAAACCTGAAACGAAAGTAGACAGAAGGTCTTTCAAAGTGGTTTCTTCGAATCGCGTTTTCCCTTAATTCATATCAATCCATTATTAGCAGCATTATCAACTCGTAGAATAATTCATATTCATAATAACTTGTAATCCTGCGTCCGGAAAAGAAAATCCGAATCTAATTTTTATTGTTGAATCAACAAGTGCTGCTCACTAAATTTCCTTGTTGCTTGACCCACTTTAAAAGGCTTAGATTTTGCGAGGGCGTATGAATGCCTCCTAAACATATTCCCTCAAGAACCACATATTTGTTTATGCGGGTATATTGTGTTAGTGGTCGACTTTATGGATGCTGAAATTCCCAAATGTAGAAATAGTTTGCAGCTGAGACCGTACCGCGCGTGTAGTGATGACTTGTACGAGATAATTATAATTATATACTATAATTGAGTATAGTAGAAATCTTTATAATGGAATGAGGTCAAATCCCAGTGCAAAATTTAAATAAACAGCCTCTTTTGCCTAATGGAACAATTTGCACATAAAGACAAAAAAAATATGTTTAGGGTAGTGTTGTGTTATTTACACCCCTATGTTATTTATTCTAAGGCTTTGCCACGTGGAATAATGCGATTCACGAAATACGGATTTCCCTTTGAAAACGCCCTTACTCTTTTTCGCATGCTGAAAAGATGTGAAACTGAGCTGTCGTACGCCACTAGAGGCAGTCGTAAGCAGCTCATTCATTTTTACACACACAATTAATAGCCCCGGATTTAGTTGAACCAAGTTCTCAATTATGACAGACTGAACAAGAAGTTCTCGGGATTTCACCCGGGTTATGTCAATTAGATACGACGTTTCGAAGGCTATCTCCGCCATCGTCTTCAGGTAACTGAACCTGAAGACGATGGCGGAGATAGCCTTCGAAACGTCGTATCTAATGATTGACATAACCCGGGTGAAATCCCGAGAGCTTCTTGTTCAGTCTATCCACCGGGAAAGCCTACATTCTCTAAATTATGACAGAGCTTAAATTAGTCGAAAACTGACTGGTGGATATTATGATTAAATAAATTGACAATTTTGTATAGTAAGCAAGAATTAAATAATTTGTATTCATGCTCAGAAAAGCTCAATGAATGTGAACCGAAAAAGAGCAGTGTTCCGTTCCACGCCAGAGGAAAATGAATGTTGGATTTTATTGAGCTATTAAACTTAAGTGTTAATTGTCAATGTAATAGAACGTGATAATTCTTAGTCTCTAAAATATCTCACGAGGTGGCGTTTTGTAGGTTTTGTCCATGGACTGTAATAATAGACCACGTTGTACACGTATTTAACAATGTTTTTGGCTGTTTCTGTTGTCAGCCGTTACTTCCGTATCTTCAATGGCTGATATTTGGAATACTTTTGCGCTAGTGTCAAAGATACGGTTCGCGTTAGTGGTTGAGACGACGTAGGAGTGTAGTGAGAGATCGTGATCCGACGTAAGACGAGCGTTTAATGAGGCGCATGAAGTTCTGAATGAGACGTGAACTTGAGCGTCTGGCCCATTCATAATCAAAGGCGACGAACACGAGCCAGTGGGTGAAGGTCGAAATCTAGGACGTCGTACAAAAACTAGTAACAGAAGGAACACCTCTCAAGTCTGTAAGATAGGTCCGTAGCAAGAGTTAACCACGAAAGTGAAATGGAACTAACAATATCTCGCCATTAAAAGAAGTTTACACACGGTAATAGCGAGGAATTTGACGAGTGCACAATTATCGTTATACTAAAGCCTCCTAAAAATAAGCATTTGCGGTAGTATCAAGACGATGAGGATGAATAATGAACGTCATCAACGCGTAGTCCGTGCATAGTTCTGGAAAAAGCCTGGCATTTCACGTTCATATTGAAACGAAACAGATTTAAGCCACAAAATTATCCGCGTCATACTTTTTCCTTTCAATCGCACTGACCTCACTGATCAGCCAAAGATCAGAATCACAATAAAGCAGGAAACTTCCAACTTCTGCTCAATGTAATCGATGTAGTTGGTGGTACGTACGCAAATTAGGTTTATACCCGAAGTTTTCGGCATTCCATTTTAAACATACCCTCTGTTGTGGGAAATATTTTGATACTCAGATTACTGCAGTATAGTTCTTTAAATGTATCTATAGCAAACCGTTTGCATTCTTCCCCAGTCTTATCTTCGCGGAATTCACTTTTTACAGTGCTTCGTCTTGTCTAAGACGCAGTTAATGTTCCATGTTGTAGGGGATTTGGGCAAACGTTTTAAAATGTCTTTTACTCAATATTTCGGTATCAAAAATGGTACAAGATACGACACAAGCGTTTACTGCTACAAGTTTTTTAGTTGTGTTCACATGTTGTTCTAATTTTTAATCAAAAGACGCTCCAGTACTTCTTTCTATCAGCATTAATCTTTCATATCGGTAATCAAGTCCCCATCGACGAGGCAGCGGGAGTGCTACATCTTGCTTGTGTGTTCCAGACCCAGCAACGCCCGTGAGAAAGGGATCCTGTCCAAGAGCGATGTTTCGGCCTTTTGGGAAAGGTATGACCGGATCAAGAATAAGAAACCCCGCCCCGGCAGCAGCGACTCCGAGTAAAATTACACACACACACAAGATAATAAATTCCTATACTTGCAACTCTACTAAAAGTGAATTAGATAAGTTTCTTCACCATCTGCCATACAGTTATATGTACCAACCAAGATTACATAGAACAAACTATCCCAAAAGTTTCTCTCTTTGTCGAGTGTTCTTACTCTACACATCCTCAAAATATTAGAACTTGAGGAATAACTGAAGGGCTTAACGAACTTCGAAGGTTTCAGAGGGCTTCAGAGAGATAGATGTTTTAATTCCTTAATCACCTTATGAAGACCGACAAATGCACGCACTTGCATACTTTATCTCCTCCCATCCCAAACATACATTTACAGTAATACCTAATTTACATATGAATAAACCATTTTTAAATACTCAATTCACTGAATACAAAAGGAAAAACAATTACAGGCAACCCTTTATGACATTTTATATTTAACTGCAATAAATTCCTTAATAAAACATACTTGCTTTTCTCTTAAGACAATAAACGTATGTCGACTCTGTTGAAAATTTCCAAATTTGCTAGTAGGTTTATTTCGTCAGCTCGAACGCTACACTTGAAAGGCGAAACGTTTCTGATTTACCCTAAGCAAAAAAAATTATAATATAAATCACTTCACTGAAACTATTTCCAACAAGCTTTTGCTCCTAATGGTTGAAATTCAAAAACACTATAGAATGAAACTGAATAATTAAAAGGTGCCGTTTGTTCAAAAGTGACATCAGAGCTTGGAACTGGTCAGTTCATTGCTGAATGATTAATATGCAATCGGTAATTTTCTAGTGAAATATATTACAGGGGTTATTATGGTCAAAAGGAAAATTTCCGATCGTAAATGGGGGCCACAACAATCCTTCCATGCACTTCATATAGTTTGAAACTATCACAGAATAACTACTTCGAAAATAATATAAAGCTAGTCAAACGACCTGGTAGGGTTAAAGGCAACTAACGATTTGCAGCAACATTTGCTATTGGCATGTCACCATTTCTTCATATTGATGTCCACTTTGACGAATTAACATCAATTAGGGTTTTGGTTTTTTTTTCTGTATGGCATAATGCGCCATAATAAAATCATTCATGAATGGAGTTCTAATCAAAGGTCAAGTCTTAGAATAAGACCTGACAGTAGCAAGTACACTGTCCACGTGCTCCTGCAAATCCAGACGTACCTAATAATTCGACCATGCACAATGTACACATCCATAGGGCATTTTCAAATAATGTTATATCAAATTTATTTCAATTTTAAGCAAACATATTCGATCACGGAATTGTTTTCAGTGTCTCATAGGAGAGAACTGAATTTCTGAATCAAGAAGAAATTGACGCATATAAATATAAAAATAAACTCACCGCAACTTCCCTTTACTATATACAAAAGCATAGTTTGTTGTAAGGCGGGGTTTCTGCCGTATACATTAAAATATTTTATTTGTCAATATCTTGAGGAGACTTTGGAAAACTCTTATATACTTCAGTTATGAGCACTCGTTTTCTGTCACACTATATTATACGATAACTTTTCAACAGATTCTCTATTTTGAAGGCGTCATTGGAGCAAATAACCATGTTATTCCTCCTTGGTAACAAACGTATATAAATTTTTAGTATTTAATGAACGATGGGATTTTAGATCCAGTAAAGAAATATTATAGAACTAAAAAACTACAAAGTTTCTGAAGCATGGCCATCATATTGTAACTAATCGCTATTAGAATTAAAGATTCTCGCTATACAAAAAATAAACAGGTTATCTAAATAATATATTATATATATATATATACATTCTCGAATTTCCTGTTAACCAAACAACCTCAAACAAAATGAATACTACTTTAACAGGTCTTATTGTTGGACAGGTAAGCAGCTAAGTGACAGTCGCACCGAGTGGGATTAACAAACATGCCAACTGGGGGATTAACTTACGTCTTGACACATTGCAGCTACGAGAAACCAAATGGAACTAAGAAATTAATTCTAAGGAGGAACTAACGGGGATACCACGTAATGCAAAACAGGTCAAAATAGCGGTAGGGTGGAGGACGATCTTTGCGTCGGGTGATAGGGTCACTCACCTGCGCAATCTGGTTGGCCGCCATCTCCGTCGTCGGATCGAGGATTTCGTCCCACCAACCTGCAAATTGCAGCATTTGAGCAACCGTCAGCTGACGGAAGCGAGCCAGTATTGATCTCGGGCCCACAGGCTCTCAATTTCAACGCTGGCTCCGCATACTACGGCACACCATCCCCCCAAACTATCTCTGCTATTTCCAGAACCGGTGACCACACCCCGCGAGAATATTCCGCAGCTGTGCGAGTTATTTACAGAATTCAAGTACGCGCTCCGCAAGGATTCCAAAGAAACATTCTCCACGTTTTCTAATATTACCCAAATGTAAACAACACAGGAACGGCAAGTACGGCGCGCGACTCTAAGAACACCGCTCTAATGATAACTATTGACAGTACTCCAGAGCAAAACCAATGGGTGTTCGAAAATATCAATGGCCGAGTTTATTACGACCACACCCAAAAGTATTTACGGATTTGATTAAAATAAAAAAAGGTTCTCGATTTGACAGCTAAGTAACTGACATCAACGGATCGAATATTGAACACGGCAGTTAGACAGAAACAGAGTTTACCGGTTTATTGGCGTGTTTTGTCGTATGTCATGCTGAGGACGAGGATGAGGGCGATGGCGATGACGAGGGCCGCTGTGGTCCCGCACACGGCGCGAGGCTGACTAACGTGACGTCACGGGGGCGCCGCTATCGACCCGACGCCGGGCGCACGCGCCAGATGTGCCCCACTTACGCACAACAACCTGCTACACGCTCAAATCAGACCAATAACAACCAAATACTAATATCCTTTGGACGAAAAATTGCACGACTTGATAACAAAAGAAGAAGCGCAGAGAATTGAACGACCCATGCTGGGGGTGACCAGACATCGCTTAAGGAATTATACTGGGAGAGGTAGGACTAGAGTTATGACCGTAGTCGAACGCAAAAGAAATCTGAAATGACGCAAGACACAACAAAACGTGAGGCGTGAATCGCCGATTATCTAAGAGTTGATCTTGAAATCCCATGGGGGTGGGGGGGGGGGGGCGACCGAGCGGGTGGCCAATTTATACAAACAGCTGATGGCATCCCGAGACTGCTGACCAAATCAACACTTCTAAGCTGAACGACGGGCACATGATAAATATAAATTTATGACAAATAGTTATTGACACAAGGATTGTAAGATATTCTGTTATTCTTGTATTTCTGAATTAATTGATTGCAGCTCAGATCAATTTACGCGTAATATCCATTCTTCACTGAAGTCTTAAAATTAAGCCGTAAAGAATTTGAGGATTCAGAAGGCCCGTATCTAGTGGGGAGTCGACTGATGATTTGCGGATGGTTCAGATGGTATATCCGTCACGCGGTAGTCCGGGTTAGATTCCCGATCCCGTCAATATTTTTCCATTCTGATCCTTTAATTCAGTTAAATCAATTATGTTACCAAGTTTCTTTGAAAGCAATTCCTTTGGTTTAGTAGAAATGGATCTACAGTATTTTAAAAATAATAATTTGCGCGCAGTTCAGATTATGGAAAACGTATTTCGACTGATGATCGAATATTTATAATTGGAAATGATCAGCTGCTAAGCTGAACTGGACAAAGTACAAAGTAACAACAATTATGGTAACCACACGACATTACTAAAATATGTTACATAATTTTGATAATCAAATGAAAGTTTGCAGGACGATTGAGACAGTATCGTTTAAAAATAGGGTATGCAGTACTCGTATTCTTCGTGATATTGGATGCCTTGATTATATTGAAGGCACTTTGTGCTCACGATGCGATACGCTCAACATAACTCCACAATTTTAAACACTAGCATCCCAAAGTTGTCAAAGGGGAGGGGAGGGCGAATACAATTGTGCACATAGTATAGAATAATTGCTCGACAACAATTTACTATTCTTATCTAGTTAAATGTATATGGACTCGGAAACTATATTTTCAGAATACGAATAAATCACATACTTAAACGATTCACTTATACATATAAGCAAATTGGAAAATGTTTTACCTGTTATCAGATTGCCTTTTCTCTATATAAAATATAGAATGGTATTAGTAATTGTATGAATGTAGGAACTAAGCCAAAAGAGGCTCTCGTTTCACAATAGTAAACTATTATTTGAAGAGCCTGATAGTTTGCTCTGATATTGATTGGCAAATAAACGAGACAATTGTGATCGGCTGGACGAGCAGAAATTTCAGATTACAAAGCAGGTTTAATGGTAACTATAGATCTTGTACCGAATAAAAAAATTGAAGCAAAACTATTAAATTATCTTAATTTGCTATTTAGTTACATACACATGAATGGTAGTTAATGCAAAAATATTGCGAAAGAAAGTTGAACAATAACCATAATAGTTCAATGACACTACACTTGTAGCTTAAAATTAAAAAAGAAGAAGTGTCCACAAGAAGACTTTATCCAAAGCCGTTGGAGAATAACAATTCCCGAGTTCGCCTCACGTAAAAAGTGGAAGTTAGGACGAAATTCACGTTTTAAATACTTCTGAATACATGAACGAAGTGAATCAAGACGAGGAACGCTGAAAGTACCAAGTGTATTCTAGATTTCGGCGAAAATTATGTAATATATTTATTCTTTGATGGCGTGTATTTTCTTCTCAGTTTTACCAGTATATGGTGACATTTCAGGTTTAAGGCATGTACCCCAAGAACGTAGGGACTACTACCCGAATTTCTTAGCAACAAACGTGTCTTCACAGACGCCACTAGGAGTGATGTTCCGAGATTGTTTACCTATTAATTAAAAGCTATTTATGCGAAGGAAACATGGCTCCATTTTTAGCAGGGTCGATACTTTCTTCGGGCAGTTATTCGCGTATTTTGCGAGGGTGGCGTCTGCCCCTCGGCGTCTCTGGAGAGTGCTTGTTAGAGGAGGGTTCCTTCCAGCCACTTTGCCCTTTGCTTCCTTCAACTCTGAATTTCCTTATAGTCCATCATGACTTCACTTTCAACACTCGCCGTTAGCAATCAAAGGAAGAAAACACACCGAGGATTTTAATTTCTCGTTCGTGCACGCATGACCTACAGTTAGGTTAAACTTGTATAAACGGAGCTGAATGTTATGTGGATACAGAAAAGGGGCAATTGGGAAATCCGGGAAGAGAGTTCTTGAAATACAGACTGCTATAGAACGGTAACCCTACTATGTAAAGTTCTTGTTATGTTGTGAACGAGTAAAGGTCATGATGGAAAATGTACACAGACAGGGAAGAATGGTAGTAATACACCGGTCATTCAGATTAACACCAAAACACACGAACAGAAAATACCAGCTGCTTCTAGCTCATAACAAATTCGTTACCCGAGCGTTCTGGTTAGATCTAAGGCTCCTACGTTGATACAGTTCCGAGCAGAAACCGCGGGCAGCAGAAAAGTTTCCTACTACAACTAGAGCGAGTACAGTTACCCTTAGAAATTGGGGGCAATAGAAGAGGCAGGGTGGTAGGCGTGGCCGTTCAGTCCCACTCCATCAGCCGCCTCATTTCCTCTGTAATTTCCGCTCAACGCCTCGATGCCTTGGTCTGTCTGCCAGCAAGAGTTCTCTACAACTTTCCAATAATAAAGTGTAACTTGACGCGTGTCTGATTTACTATCGACGACATTTATGTCTTACCTGCAATGTATAAAAATTCACTTGAGCGAAGCCAACAGTGAAATAGTTTGTCCCAATAATAATATTGCCTGTGTGTGTGTATCTGTGGCTACGTATTTTCGCATAAAAATCTAAACGAGTGGACCAATTTCGACCAAATTTGGTATTCGGGTTCTTTGCGACCCGGAAATCAGCACTGTCGGGTTAAGACTCTGCTACCACTCCTGTGGTGGGAAATCTTAAATAAACAAAACCGGCCAATATTTTTATGATATTAGTACATTATTGGATCAATTAATTTGATAGTGTATCCTTCGATACTACTAGCGTATAATTTAAAACCCATCGAAGAGCAGTATTCTTAGGAGCGGGGCTGGTAAAAGACTTCCGCGCGCTATCTTTAACGGATGGAACAATTTCCACCAAATTTTGAACATGTGTTCTTGGCGAACGGAACTAAACTCAATTAGGGTAATACAAGGCTACCATCACTTGGGGCGGGGTGGAGGGGTCATCATTTTTAAAAATCCACTAAGTGCAGTTATTTTCTTATATCATTTTTCGGGTCAATTAATTAGATAGTGCTTTCGGTGCATTTTTAAAATTAATTTCAACCCCATTTAACGTGGGGGTGCAGGGGGCGTCATATGAAAATACAAATAAAACAGCCTAGTTCGGTAATGAAATCGCTGCTACGAGTTTAATTCTGACATTTAGAATGCTAATTAAATTGCAGTTCTTCCCGTAACAGGGGGATGGAACGGAGTAAAACACACTTTTGCGTAATACATTTAAAGTACGGTAAAAGTTTCGTAAAATTTGGTTTCCATATTCCACGCGATCGAAAACCAAACATTTTGGAGATAAGATACGACTACCACCCCTAGCGGAAGGGGGTGGAATTAGCGAAATTTTTATATGTAATAAAGGCTTATATTTGAGCCAATTACTGTTATAGTATTTCCCCGACAGAATTTGTGTATGATTTCAACCCCTTCCAGCACGTGACGGTGGAAATGAATCATATGAAGATAAGGAAACTATCGAGTTTGGTGTCGGAAACCGATGTAATGCGATTCGCTAGGTTACATTATTACCTTACATATGAGATAAGTAAAAATTTATCCCTTAAGTGGGGGAGAATTTTTATTCTGTTAGAGCACTAAAAATATTTTTAGTCCTGTTATTGTACCGGGAGTATTTTTGACTGTCTCGAGATACTGGGAATATATTTGAGGTTCATATTGTGACTTTTCAATGCCGGTTTAATTGTGTGTCGACCAAGAATTAAATAATGTACCGGGATATATAAATAAATGCCCGAGCAACGCCGAGTCCCCAGCTAGTATATAATATGCGACAGAGGAAGTGTTTTTCTAATCTACATATAGGTTAAAAATATTACTAACCAATTTTTGGTTTTGCCAAAATATTTTACATTCTATTCCTGTTACTTCCAGAGAATGAAGGTGGAATTTATTGAAAATATATTGATAAGCAGATAACCGATAAAACAAGACTTTTGTAATGTCCGTAAAAATACATTCGACTGAGCTAAGTTTTTGTTTCTGTATTCACAAATAATCGTAAATGTTTGGCGGAAGTATTTGTATGTTTTAATGTTCCTTTCAATACTTCAATTACTTCTAATAAACTGTGCTTTCAGAAGAAGGAATAAAGGTTGTAGTATAAATATTCGTCTATACATAACGCTACAACTAGTAGGTAAACTAATCTTCCACATATTATTGTAATGGCTTTTTCTCGTGGCTAACGTTGCTGTCGAGTACTATAACCTAAAAAGCGCGTTCAGTTTATCCGACAAATGTTCCAGTTCTATAATACAGCGAGTGTTCCAGCCTTGACAAGTAATTCGCTTAGTTACTTTTTTCTGCCCAGTTTCAACCGAGCGACTGAATCAGAAAATATAATACAGTGATTTTGCAATTGGCGCTAAGCTGGTGGCCGTGAAGGCCGTGGCAGTGACAACCATGTGTCGAGAAGGATGTGGTGAGTAACGCAGAAGTTTGAGTAATATTATATGAGTCGTCTTATAGGGCTCAAGAGCGCAACGTCATGTTTTAAAAACGAAAACAATGACGACTTCGCAAATTCCCTTCATATGTGGCGACTGTAGTCGTTATAATTATCTAAAAGGTAGAATAATTCAGACGCAAAAAATTTAGCCACAACTGATCATAAGATACAAATGCATAGCATATGCAATAGTTATACGATATATTTACCGGGTATAATAAAAGGGATGGCTCATAATTGGGTATGATATTCGATATTTTAAAGAAAATGGGAAAGATATCCCCATAAATTCATGACGTAGTTTAGTAAACAAAAAAGATCCATCGTTTAACCAAAATCGATCCTTGGAAACAATGTGGTTGGGTCGCTACAAAAAAATCTGTAATAAATTTTAATACTTGTCATGAGAATAAAGTACGAGTTCTACATATTGAGCTCAATCTGACTTAATATTATAAATACAATATAAAACTGGCCATATAAAACTTGTATAAAGGTTTTAATTAAAAAATGATGAATCGCGAAAGTTGGGGACGAAACGCCTTTTATTTTGAATTAAAATTATTCTATTTCTAACCTTTTGCCAGTTATTATATTAGAGTACGATACGCTTTACCGACGATATTGTAGTATTAGAAGAATCAGAAGACGACTTGGAAACCACAATAAATTGCATGAACGGAGTCCTGGAGAAAGAGTTCAATATGAGGATTAATAGAGGGAAAACCAAGGTAATGGAGTGTAGTATGGGAAACGGCGAAATAACAAAAGGTGTTAGATTGGGAAGCGATATTTTGACGGAAGTTAAGGAATTTTGCTACTTGGGAAGCGTAATAACTGGGGATGGTAGAAGTATAGTAGACATAAAGAGTAGGCTAGCACAGGCAAGGAAAGCTTTCGCGAAAAAGAAGAATTTACTTATAGACCCTAAGTGTGAAAATTAGGAAATCGTTGCTAAAAATGTTTGTATGCAGGGTGGCGTTATATGGGTGCGTAACGTGGACGATAGGAGTTGGGGAAAGGAAAAGAATAGAAGCCTTTGAAATGTGGTGCTATAGGTGAATGCTGAAAATCAGATGGGTGGATAGAATCACAAACGAGAAAGTTCTTAACAGAATAGGGAAAAAGTGAACAATATGGAGGACGTTGACTAAGAGAAGGGATAGATTAATAGGCCACGTTTTAAGACACGATGGTCTTGTAAAATTAGCATTATAGGGAAATGTGTGTGGTAAGAACATAAGAGGGAGGCTATGGATGGAATACGATAAGCAGATTAGGGAGGATGTTGGTTGAGTTATAAGGAAACGTAAATGCTTGCGCAAGATAGGTTTGCATCAGACCAGTCTTAGGACTGAATACATCAACAACAACAAAAACTAAAGTTAACTTACTGCACACTCAAAATTTGAAACGAGCATACTTCACTTCGTTAGAAATAATATCAAGAGATTTTATTAGAATGAATTTATAACTTTTTATCATCGTCAAAGAGATTCGATTAAAATGTAATATTCAGGCAATAATAAATACATTTTCAGCTTCTCTAGAAGTTATTTTCAACAAACTTCATGATAGTCCATATACTCACTTCAGTCGCCACTTTTAAAGGGTATTTGAGAAGTCATTGCTTTCGTCTGCAAATATCCTACGAAATTAACTACAAGAAATCAAGTAATAATTTCAATGCAGGGTAAAATTTGAAATATTATTAGAAGCATTAGCTAATGTTAGAGGTAAACACGAAGGATCAGAATATAACCAGGCAAACAGTGAGAAAACAGAAAAGAAAACTGATGTTGAACAGATATGCTTTTAGATATTATTATTATATAAACGAACATTTGAAGTAAAAACAGCGCAATCACCGTGTACGTTAAAATTTAATTTGTCTCGTCCAACCATCTATGCTAACCTATTCTACATAACTACCACATGACACATCCACCCTAACCTACTTCGCATACTCCATCCTTGGGCATCCTCCTCTGTTCTTACCCCCACACACTTCCCTCTAATGATAATTTTACAAGCCCCTCAAAACGTGGCCTATTAATGTATCCCTTCCTTGGTCAACGTCCTCCAAATTGTTCTCTTCTCTTATTCTTCTAAGAATGTCGTCGTTACTATCAACCCATCTGATTTTCAACATTCTTTTGTAGCACCACACTTCAAAAACGTGTCCTCTTTTCCTTTCTTCTGACTCCCCTATTACCACAATATCATCGGTAAACCGTAGTGCTTTTGTTTCTTCTCCTTGCAATATGATTCCTTTTCCATATTCCTTCTTAAGTTCTTCTCGCCTGTTCTAAATTTGTTATAAAGCATGGGCAACAGACGGCATCCTTGTTTTATTCCTTTCTTAATTTCTTTTCTTGCCCTTCCATTCCAATTACTGTTGACAGCCTTCTGTACAGGTTCTGGAAAAGTCTTATTTCTCGTCGTATTCAAAATCCTTAATAATGCCATGAACGTAGGGCTGTTTTTTAGTATCCTGTCTTCGAAAATTAAAGCAAAGTCAATATTGCTTCTCTTGTCCCCACATTCATCCTACAACCAAACTGAGCTTCTCCTAACTCGCATTCTATTTGCCGTTCCATCTTCCTATATACTTTTTTACTTAATATTTACACGCATGGGCTACTAAACTAATTGTCCTGTGCTGTTCGCATCTATCAGCTCCAGTCTTCTTCGGTATGGGCACAGAACATAAAATCTTCTGGTATTCTTCCTGTTTCGTAGATTTCCGAACTACCTGAACAGCCATGATATTGCTTCTTCGCCCTACAATCTTATAAACTCCGCTGAAATGTTATTAATTCCTGGAGCTTTACCATTGTTCAGATCAGTCAGCGCCCTGAGAGCTCCAACTTAAATTTTGTTCCCCAACTCTTCATTACAGATCTCTTCTTCTTCTATTACTGACTAATCTAGATTTCCACCGTGATACAGTACTTCTACGTATTCCTTCCATCTTTCCACCTTTTCTTCATCTCGAATTGGCTTCCTATTTGCTCATTCTTGCTGATACTTTTCCTCTTCACGAATGTTTTCGATTTTCCTATAACCTCCGTCTTTTCACTATGAAATCCCCTTTCATATCATAGGAAATTGGATAAAACCTATGAAAGTCCAATGATATTAACTAGTTTTCGTTCTATGGCACCAAGGACCAGAGTGCATGACAGCAACAGAAACATAACACAATCTGTTAGCCAGGAAAGTGTTTACTTATTTATACCAGTAATACTGAGAGAAAGAAAAACTACTGTATTTGATTCTACGTTCCTATGTAATGAATCACCTTTCAAACTAGCGAGGCGTACGTTTCGTGACATAAACACAGACCGGGGATATTAAGTTCAAAGTGAATACTTTGTACGCGTATGTTTCAAAGGGAATGTATCAGTATTGTCTAGGAGTTCGATTCGCTGAATACTTGGAAGCAGCTTCAGATACACGTATCAAAAAGAACATTTCTTTCTAAACCAACACCTTTTTTAAAGCTTAACTTCTGCATTTAGAATGTTATTGATTTGAGAGCGCAAATCTCTGTATATCACTTTTCTGAGTACACGATTCAAAGATATTAATTAAGGATCGATTCAATTTATATTATTAGTTTTAACACATAAGAGGATGTTTTTAAAGATGTTTATTAAGAAAAAAAGTATATTAACGCGGTTCATTTGAGAAAGATCAACCTTCAAAATATTCAATGCAATATACATAATTTAGTCAACACATGTACGTAAAAACTATGAATTTTTCTGTTTAACGAATTTTTTACAATGCAAATAACATTAGGAAGTGATTTTATAATGCACTTTACGAATGTGATAGATGTCATTTGTTTCATAAATTACTTAATTTGAACTTATCTGCAGCTAAGTTAAGAACTTGGAGCGTGTGAAAACATGAAGCGTACGATTGACAATATTTTTACCCCATAAAAACTATTATTTTTATTCCAAGGATATATAATTGACGTTACCAGCTTCACTAAAATACAAAACTTCCCATACATCTTGTTGTAACCAAACTTATGTAGTTAAAGTCGACATAAATTGTCCATATTGTGGCAATCCCATATTTTTTTTTCTAAAAAATGCTACTATTATTAGATATGTAATGTATATAAAAGGACATCACGGAAAATAACGTCTTATAAGTGACACCCGGTAGACCATAAACACAGTTTACAGAACTATTTGACCATGAGAATTCTGTATTGTTTCAGCGAAACAATACCCCATAAATTAACAATCGGCGAAACAACAGGAAAATTTACGTAGACGTAAACTAAAATGTTTTTCTATTGAATTTCATTTGTTCGCTGGTCGACTTACCTCACATCAAAAACTAAATTTTCGCCTGAGGGTATCTCTGAAGGGAAGATCATGGGAGAGTAGTAAATCAATGATATAAAAAGAAATTTGAACAGGTTTTGGGACGTGATCCTATTATGTCTGTTCCAGCTACAGTACAACATTCGCGGAGAAGATTAAATTAAGAGAATACACGTTTATATACTCGGTTACAAAAAAACTGTAGCAAGAAAGCTAAGCAGACCACAACACTTCCAGTACTGTTCTTTACTGGACACAATGCTACGGTCTGATAATTGTTTACAATAAATATAATCTTAAGCGATTGAAAATTCGTGTTAATGGAATGTTAACGACTAAAGCATAGAACTTTTTATTACCGAAATGAGTCATGACATTATGAAAAAGTTATGGATCTGTAAATTCAGTCCGGCAAATAAAATAAATTGTTACTGGACACTAAAAGAAAAAGTATCTGGCGTCCATTACAACTAGAAATTGTAGATACGAAAACTTTTCTTTGGAAATAATTTTTTAATATTAGAAATGGAGCCCATTTCAAATACAATCTGAAAACTACTACTATCTATAAATGTATTGTAAGTATAATACAAATGTTAAGAAAAATTTGAAGATATATTTTTGACACTAAGGACTGCATTTTAAATACTTATGAGATGATAGACATAATCCGCAAAATCATATATTCTAGCATACAACGAATGTTTACAATAACAACAGAGCAATCCGCATGAATACTTAATATCGTCTTAACACACCGTTCGAACACCTGTCTATTGCGAGTGAAATGAAAGTGTTTCTATATTTTACAGTATTAAAGTTGTGGTTCTTCATATTTTCTTAACCTAATAGTTCTACATGCTATCTCACTGAAATTTGTAACCCTCGATCTTAACGTTTCTCACCTTGGCAAGAATTGGGCGCGACACTTCCGAGAGGAGCGCTCTCCACGACATGGTCGGGCTGAACTGGACTTGATTGTGTCACGAGAAGTTGTGTTCCTCGACTGCCGGAAATACTGGACCCAAGCCACGTATTCGACTCGCATCAAGGAAAACACAGCTGCAATTTTTACTTACAGATATTGTGCGTATGGTAGGCAACGTCGCATGTTGGAAAAGGTTCAATCGTACATGTTTATATTTAAACCTATTACATCGTCACTGGTGGAAAAGGATTGACTCAATAAAATATTTTGACATTCATCGTTTTTTTTACCAAGTAAACGAAGATAGTATTTTTGAAAAAACAACAGCTTATTCGGTTGTGCCCATACAATCTTGATATCATCGCTCTTTAGCAGAAACAGAATTGTTGATATAAAAAAATAAGCTCCTTATCACCCGGAAGAGAGAGACATCCTCGAAACAAAGAATGAAATAACAAACGTGTAGAGAAAGAACTGAACGAGGTAAGAGATCAGATAAAGACAGCAAACCAAGTTTCGAAACATAACAGACAACTAAAATTATATTAAAATGTTAGCTTTGTGATACTTCTATCGTTTTAATACTGTAGAATGATGTATGCAAATGTACGTAATAATTTCATAATACAATTAGAGGGAGTTCAAAATCAAACCGACAAAAGTTAGTGAGGTGGTTGCAATGCAGCTACATGTTCTATTAGACACTATTTTAGTTCACTGTTTAGAGATTTCACAAGATTTATTCTCTTCAGTCAGAGATTGTTTACTGAACTAAAAACACTTCCTAAACTGCGAATCTGAGATTACAGCCACCGTCTAGCTACATCTAATGCAAATGCTGCTATTGCCCAGCTACGTTTTAAAAATAATCAGTGCAATTGATTCTTAAATTCAAATTTGTCCGTAAACTATGGTCGTATAATTATTAGAACAACGAGCATTCAATTTTCTTTACAGAGAATTACTTAAAAATATAGATAAAATTTGCACCAGGGAGTGTGTCGATGGGCAGAGAAAATTTTAACAGCTTCCTTTACTTGATTTACTAGTAATAAGATAAAGAAAAATCCTTCCTTAATCCTCCGTTGTCGAATTCCTCCCTCTATAAATAGAATCGTGGCCCTCTGAGGCATAAACCACGGGTAGATAAGATTCGTATATATAGGATTATTCTAACAGGCCCTACATGATTTAAAAATAGTCGACGAGACCAGTCAACTTTCTAGCAGTCCCGACATCATCCTTACAAGATACTTAAGAAGTATGGGCAGAATAGAAGGTTTGAGGTGTTTCTCTGATAGGTGTGGGATTCAGGCACCCTTCAACTTGGATATGTTTTCTTCACGACGCGGTCGTCGATATTCCTGTAACAGGTACAATTCCCGAGGTTTTAACATTATGTACAATTTCTAGAAATGCTTATTTATTGAAACAGCTTTAGCTGTGCTGCATTCCGGAAATATTGTGTAGATTACGAAGAGGAAGTGGTTTGGCTTCCTGTAGCTCTGTGCGCAGTTGCTGAAGAGCGCTCCTGTCAAGTGTCACGCCCAAGGTAAGAGTAAGAGCACAGCCTTAAACCTCTGATGTTATCATACCGGGTCAAACTGTGCAACAAGCTCCACTTTAATAGCTACCACTACAAGAACTAACAACTCGTTCGTAAGTGACAAGACGTGCAAATCAATTGGAACCAATTTAACTTTCACTGCACGGTGTGCGAACTGAAGACGTTGAAGATTCACACATCAACGGCCACTATTTATAGAAGGATAAGCTCACGGGGATTCTAAAAAATGTGTATTTATGAAAGCCGTAAATGATCAGTTCCCTTAATACTGCAAGGGATACTGATCACAGCTGTCCCTCAGAAAAGTAGCTTTTTTTGTGAGACGATAATTATTCTCCAATTGAACGTTGAACTCTCAGATTAACTGAACCTGGTTTTACCTTAAACAATGCTTGTTATTTAAAATAAACTTTATGAAGATGACATTATGCGCAATGAAGGGCCTACAAAACGAAAGAAATAATTATTTCAAGGCACGTACATGTGTCATTTCTTTAGAATATTAAAAATAGTAACAATAAAAACGACAAATGATTAATATTTCTTCACTACACACCTATAGATTTAAACCTTTGTCAATATGTACATCCCAGCTATAGGCGTCCAAATTACTGGTCCGAATTTGACCAAATTTGGCACACGTGTTCTTTCCGGCCCGAAGCTGCCCATAATCTTTTAAAGAATTAAAAATATACTGCAGTTATATATGTGAAGAAAGTAAAAGGTTTCGTGTCCCATGGGCGCATCGAGATTTCCTAAAGTGAATGCGGGTTGCCTATATTCTTGTTCTATAATACGTTTTTTTTAAATTATAAATATTTCGCGTCGTAATGAACCTATCGTTAGCTAACTCCCTGAGAAAGCAACTTCTTTGGATCGTCGATACGATTATTTTTCGCGCCAAGTACATTTCAATATTTAGTAATTGCTCATTAATAAAAGCAAATAAAATATTATGTATTTGATAGTGACATTCACAAGTAGTAAATAAAATAAATAACAATACTGTATATACGTGAAAAAAGTGAGTGTCAACAAAGCACTGTTTCCTCAACTTTTTGAAGGTGTTTTTCGGCGTTTTTCCACCTCCAGCATAGACTGTACTCCACTTGAAGAAACGAGTAAGGACTTATTCTCTTTGTCTCACCGAGACCTATCAGCAGATATATATATTTCCAAGGCGGACGAACCCCTGAGCTACAACACAAGAAAAAGCTACATTTTGGAACCCCTCAAACTTTAGGCCACTGTATTTCGAAAACTGAGGATTTTAGAAAAAATTCTGAGGATACAGTGTATTGGAAATTAGATTCTCTACAATCTTGGTCGTGGAACCGTTTCTTCTGAGACCACCGTGAATGGGTCAAAATAACATCTCTTAAGAAAAAACTACCATTTCGACGATTTTTCTGCATTTACACAACCTACGATTGAAAATACGTTGGATTTTACAATAGAAATAGATTGTAGTGTACCCTCAAGTACTACAATAAACTTATCCTTAATTACATTCTTGCTTTAGTATTTACATGAACCTGTGCAACGCTGGGTACTTCAGCTAGTTCAAACAAAAACTTAAACATTTATGTGTAGAAAATAGCAACATGACTATGATGAAATTCATGTAATCTTGAGAACGTGATAATTTAAAGCTCTAACACTTTTCGAATATCTTGACGTCACGTCTTCCTCTGTTTCAGGTGAAACGCGCGTGACATATTAATAATTAATGGGTTTGGGAGGAAAAGAAATCCTTATTTACTTATTTATAGAATTCAAGTGTAAGTTGGTAAAGGTTTCCACCAATGGCGAATAAGAATTGTGTTATTTTTAGGTTTGTGCGGCACCTCGCAAATCAACCTTGGACCGCCAGCGCAAAATGTATGCGTGAAATTCCGATGTACAGACGCGTGCGAAATGTATCATCCGCCAATAATACAAATTCTGAGAAATTAGAGCATTCTATTTTAAAGATATATTTTACTAACAGTCTGACCGATTTCCTTTCCTATTTTATGGGGTACGTTATATGTAGTCGAAATTTTGGGATGAGAATACAATATAGAGCCAAAAAGTGTCAAGAGTAAAAAATCTAAAAATCTTAATAGTGGAACAATGAGTTAAAAAATAAAACCAGACCAAAGTCCCGTCCTGTAAATAGAAATCCTATATCGGTGACCAACGTTAAGAAACGGTACAATTTCATACTAAAATTAAGAATGCGTAACTAGCTAATTATAAGGGCGAGGCTGATGGAATTTAAACTTCCCGTGAACCATCGTCTAACAAAAATCTCCAAAGATGAATAAACTGTTGCTGAACCGAACTCGGTACTTATCTCATACATAACTACAGCACTATCTAAATACAAACAGATAAGTCGTTGAGGTAAATAGATTTGACTTCCCCAATCATTTGGAGGAAAAGAAGAGACCAGAACTGACCAAAGAAGCTATTTCCGAATCGGGGAAAGAGCGACGAATTCCTAAAGTAGTATTATCGGTTTATATGGACTCCCTTGGAAAGCAGGCGCCGTAATCAATTTTCGTCGACTTGTAACGATTTCCACGTCAGCATTCTGGAAAGCTCCAGTCAGTGCCGATATTTGAAATGAGATTTATACGCAGATTTGTGAGATGTCAGCTATGCACAAGTATCCATAATTACAAGTTTAGTAACCCATAGTTCGATGAGAAATTGACAAACATTTAACGAATTACGTTCAGTAAAATTATTTTCGTTTTTATTGACAATTTTATTTTATAACCACGAGCAGATGGAACCTAATATGGAAAGAAAGATAACGATAAAACTCGGCAATACTAGAGTTATCGTCATCTAACGTTCAAGGAGATGACTTGCCACTTACGTCACCTCCGCTAACAGATAAACCACGTATCCGGTTTATCGTGCAACGGGTCACCGTACAAAAAAGACAGGGAATCAACATAATTTTAATCTGTCTTAATATTTTATGTCATCTTTCTTTATATTCTTCAGTCGATTCTCTTCTTCATAATAATTCCTCAAGGAAATTTACCGTATTAATTACAACATAATTATTAACATGCCTATTACTGTTATTCAGATATCGATTCAATATTCTGCAATACCTTTCATGAGATTTCTATATACTAAGCTGTAACAGATTTTAGTTAACCTCGCTGGTTCTTGCTACGGAAGTTAAGCACAGATTTTATATTATATATATATTTTTAGATAACTTTCTTTAAATTAGTGTACAGCGAGGTTTCACCTGATCAATTGCCTAGAATGAATGGTCACTGGACTTTCAAAAGAACATAAAAGAGAGCAAACGTAAAAGCTGTTGAATTGATTATCAACTCATGGTATTTACGTTAAACTCCTACTTGAAAGAATTAAGTCTCTTAAATTTAAATTATGATTAACTTCAATATTACAAATAGAACAAATTTGTAATAGACACTAAAATATTAGCGAAAGGTAAGCAACTTTGTTTCAGCTCCGAATAATACATTAATTGTGAATATGTTTCTACCAGTCCTGGGATGAGAGAACACTTTAATACTGGAATTTTTAAAGAAAATAAATCACAAATATATAATCACATCGGACACTCATTTTTAATCTATCAATGTATATACGAGATCCTTCGCATCAAAAACTAGAAATTAAACTAAAAATAATATCAAAGTGAAGGGGAGCGTTGAAAAGGTGTATTTGATAAGGAGAGAAAATAATTCGCGATAAATGGATACGATTAGTTGATTCAAACACACATTACTAATTATTAAGAACATAATTACAGTACAAAACATTGCCATTTATCCCACTAGGTAATATTTTTATCATGGAGAACCAAGACAATCATTATTAGTGTTTCAAGGAAAACAATTAAGGCACACTCCGAATACGAGTACACACACGTTCTTAAAGATTGACGCTTCTCGCGTTTTACATAATGAACCAATTTCTTCTAGGAAATTGGAAAATTAAATGTGAGCCGTGTAGTACGTTACAAACTGAAAAATTCAATATAGTGTTAGAATTAGTTTACGTGCACGTTATTGGTATTTTAAGGTCAGTTTCTCACCATCCTAATTAAAAACTGAAAGTGTATGACAAATTTTCCATTTAAGAGGGGAAATGACATAATATATACCTTAAGCGGGCGTGTGATGGTAACAGTCTCGATAGTGGTCGTAGGCGCCATCTTGCTGTCCGACGGGCGCCGCGAGCTGCAAAAATTATACAATTTATGAAGTTATAAATGTAATAATTAGTCTACAAAATAAAGTTTTGTGTTTATAGTACATATTTATTTATTTAAATGTAGTTAGCAGTTTCTTGAAGAAATCCATCCACAAGATAGTATAGATATACTATTAAAAATTATTTAAAAGAAAGCGGTTCATTTATTGTAAGTTACGACTCACTAAAAGAGAAATAAATTTAGAAACAATAAAATTATAACAGGAATATCATGATGTTGTTATGTAATTAATTATCCTCGTATGATGCGCTATTTGGATAGTCTACAACATGCTTCATAGATGGAACTTGGAACAATGTGAAAGAAAACTAAAGAAAATGAATGGGCACATGACGCGATAAAATGCTTCGTCTTTTGGAAAACGAAAACGGCTCAATTTTCCATGCACTCGTTTGATTGGGTGACCACACACGGCAGATCTGATCGGCCGACCAATCGCCGGATTGGAGCTCAGATATTTGTCTGAACGATCAAATCTGCGTTGCGTCTTCACGTACAGATCTGAACAATTGACGGTCGTAAAGCGCTGAAAATCAGCCAGATTCATATTTACGTGCATGTTCGAAATTATTAGTAAAAATATGCCTACTTGTTGCCATTTCTGTACAAATTTATAAATACCAAATAATAAAATACGGGCTTTTCTATGAATTTCATTTATATTAAGAGGTTAACTAATTGACCCTTATCATAAAAAATAATTCTGTCTAATATTTTTTAAACAATTTCTATCAATCTGGTCTTCTGACGAGGATAGTGTTACTACTAGGTGAACTTACTCATAGAACAGAGGATGGATGTGACAGTGTAACAGTTTTGCTAGACTTTACAAACTTATATAATCTTCAGTAAAAAATTTTTTAATTGATGAAAAAATATAATTTGACTTGTATAGTATATTTACTTAGATAGAAGCAATTAAATTCAGTTTTGTAAAAAAAATGTGGGGTTCAATTACTACTATTTATGATTTATAAGCTTTAAATACATTAAATGAATAAATGCTCTTATTTTCATGATCTATTTACATATTTATTTATCAATTAAGATTTAGTAGTTTACCTTAAATGTGAATTTTAAAGACTTTACCAATGTCAAAAAATTTAAGAATTGCTACATTAGTTGACACACAAAACATATAACTGAAAATTTAACATCCGTTCTTTAATAATTTTAATAACTCTCTCTTTGATTTGGCATTAATTAATTAATAATAGCAATGTATCAATTATCTGGAAGAATCACAAAGAATGAATTCAGGTATTCTAACCTTGCAAACTTTCTCTTTTTGTCAGCAACGGTTTGCATCACCACTAACAGATGTGTTTGTTCCTTTTTTCTCCTCTATCTTCTTGAGCCTCTTATTAATAACATCAGTTTACTTGTAAAAAAAGGCTCTTTGTCATGAAAAATGGAATGGAACAATTTGATCAATGTTTTTACTCTTATTATTTAATCTATTACTTATCCTCTTCCATGTAGTAGAGTTCCTAATGCACTTGTATTATTGTGAGACTTCTTCAAAAACGAGATCACCGGAACTTTCGGACCAATGATATAATTCCCATCACAATTTGACAGTGAACACGTGAGAATGGAATTATATGATACAATGCAATTGACGAATTTATTCAAAAGCACAATTTGTAACAGATTTCTCGGTAAAACAAAGTACTCTTAACCTCACACATTAAGTATGACAACCATTACTGACGCACACACAATGCTTTGCGATCGCTTAAATAGTAAACACATCCGCTGGTAGAGGACAAATGTATTGCTCATACGAGAATCTGAACAGAACTTGATGGTAAGATAAATGTCGGCAGACCTACACTAACCTTCAGATTTCGCGGCAATTTCTTAAATCTGCCAGTTATCTGCCGAAGAAATCTGCTCGTGTGTGGTCATCCATTAAAGCGCTTCCGTTGGTATTTGAATCCAAAAAGAACAGAGCAGTGTTTCAAAAGTGGTTTTTTAGCACAATTCCTCTTCTCATTCTCGGAGTTACGGAGTCCAACAATTTCATCGACTAAAGCTAACATTTGTTCGATATTTACCATTTCCTTAAATTATAGATAGTTTGGTATAGTTTTCCTTGTTGTTTCAAAAATTAAATATTTTATTATAAAGTGATAAATGAAATAAATCAAAGCTTGATGCATAGAAGACCATTACGAAAAAAATGTGACGTGAAAACTGTCTTACTCCTCTGGTCTACCTGCGACTTTGGCATTCCAGCCGCGATCGCTAATAATACTAAAGCATATGTCAACAAGATTAGAGAGACAGTAATTCGTGAAATGGTTCAGAATGAAGACTGCGTTGATAAACAGATTTAATCGTATACATTTGATTTCGGAGGCTAAACGAGGTGAACTGAGCAGACAGGACAAATGCAAGGGCCAATCAGTGTGTTTCCGGTCACAATCGTGCTCTACTAGTAAGGAGACTCTTGACGTAATACTCGCACTGAGAGCCAACTATCGTCAATACTTGGCAACCACGGACAACAATTTTTGAGTACCGGAGAAACTTAGATATATCTGGACAATAGGTGATAATTAACGGATTTGTATTGAAATTTTAAGTAATCGTTTAAGATCAAGGCTAATGGCTATACGATGACACACAACTAAATTCCGTCCGTTATAAAGGCTTGTACCGTTAAAGTATAATTTAATTGCTCGAAATTTACAATTGTGAGTTTGGTAGAGAAACGAATTCTTGGGCACTTGTGGAGTAATTTTTATCCATTTCGATTGTTATTCGAAACGGAGCACGAGTTAGATTCTCATTACCATAAACTAAGCTTGCAACGACCTAAAACACATTAAGAATGTCGGCCGATTGAACAGATTGACCATAGTGCTGTATATTGAAGCCAACATTCAAATATATTTTAGCTTTCCTACAATTCCCCAGTCTTTACTTTAAATTCGGGCAATATTGAACTTTGAGAGTTCAAACGTAAATTAAATCCAACATTTAACCATTTTAAATTTTTTCTCTTTAAACACATTGGCGTCTTTCATTTAACTGCAACTGTACTAAAGTGAGAATTAAACTAAAGAAACATGCCTTCTGTTTCTCACAAAACTTGTCTTGGGTAACAATAACCCCTTGTGGTTCTCAACCTTTTTCTCGTTAGCGAACACACACAACCAATTATTTCACGCGTTAAGTAAATAGTAAATTTCCGTACCCTCATCAGCAATATAAATCTCGGCAGGATTCAGTCAAAGGTATGGAGAAGGGAATGCTACGGTCCCACACTCGTCATTCGGAAGGACGTGAGACAAGTACCTAGCCCGACCTACGTGATGAAGATTTACTATGCTTTGCCCTACATCTCTTTCAGGAGAATATCTGGTATGATCCTTAAACTATAGCCTAAGGGCCCAAGGGAATCCTCTAACTTGAGTATCCCCACTTTTCAATTTCATTCCATTCCTATGCTATTAAACGGAAGTTACTAAATCACCCTCATGTAACCTGTTACAAAAAAAACAGACTTTATAGAAGTTTTTATTCCTTATTTTATCAGTCAGTTAAATAGACATTACTTAGCAACCAATCTTAAAAAGCTTCCAGTATTCTCTTTCACATAAAACATGCACTCAAATTTACATTAATTCTTCCTCATTAGTAAATTGATATTGGTAATGATAATATTTTTTAATTTTATCACCTCAGTATGGTACTAACGGCATAAATTCAAGCTTGTACTTGTTGAATGTTGCGTAACAATATAAACGCTACCCCCAAACAGATAGTTAAATTAAAAATATAACTTTCGCATACAATTAGATATATTTAAATAAAGAAACGATACTCCGTTTCCTATCGATCCAAATAAAACTGTGAATGAGTATTTTTAGTTGTGTAAGTGTGAAAAAACACTTCGTTAAAAACGCGGGTCCTCTAGCGTCGTAATTGTAACAGCTTTGAAAATACAGCGAGCAAGTGCAATAGTCCTACCGACGTGCTAAAATGTAAACAGAACATTTTATTTAGATATCGTAACCGTATTAGCGTTACAATGTAAATGTAAAATAAATAATTCTAAGGTAAGAAAAGAAATTTACGTTCCTTTGGGAATTTACTTGTGATGCAGTAGAACGAAAGAGATCAGTAGGCCCAACTGTGAACCATTTTGATTGTTTTCGAATAATCTATTTTGTGTGTATTGTAATACAACTGTTCTTAAAATCTCAAATAGGTTTTGCATGATATTAATCTAAAAATATAAGAAAATACAGTATCCGATGAAATGATGAAACCCCGGTTTTAATCAGTCCCACAATTTAATAAAACCAAACTTATAATTTAATTTTGAGCGTAAGTTTTATTAAATTTTTTGTGAGAAGCTTTCGGCATATGACAGTCATCTACAACTTGTTAAAAAAATTCCTTGAAGACAGTATACATAAAATTCATAATCTGAAGAACAATTTGGTGTTACTTTAGTGTACGAACCAAACTTACTATTTCGAATTTTTACCCCTACTTTTTACTTTATTTGGTATTCTCGCCACACTGTGATCAACTTTGCTTAATTGTTACGCATAATTATATTGTACCGAACAGAATTATTAAAAAAAAGTTCAAAGAAATTTGTGCGATTTATGAAATATTATTTTCTTAACGCCAAATGGGTAATATTCGGGTACATTACGTCAGGTGTTCTATTGCGAAGGATAAAGACCAGACTTCCTGTCGCTACCTTACAACCCAGGGGTTCCGGGTTCGAATCCTGGTATGGGCTCGGATGTTTGTGTTGTCATGGTTGTGAAGACTGGGATTAAGACTGCTGGAAAATTGACACACTGACCACGTGTCACTCCAAAATTCGTAATGTGTCATGTATGGTGACCGTCCGCAGTCGACCTGGTAGGCCCAGACCAATAGGCTGAAGAACCAAATAATTATAAGAAGCACAGATAAAAACCCGTTAATTTTTTGTTTCTTCAAGAAAAAGATTTAGGAACACCGGGTAGGGAACACGAGTCCAGTCAGTCATCAAAATAGTAAACCTCCTGAATTCAGTCTATTGCAGATAAATAAACTACAATATAGGTATATAACGTCACAGAAAATTACTTAACTGAAAACAATTACGTAATTTAAAAGGTGCAAATTGGATCGAAAAGAATTTTTCAAGCAGAAACTAAAGTCACACTGGTTACTCAAAGGCAACAAGTGAATGGATTATCAAGGCTAACTGAGCAGAAGTTTCTTGGCATTAAATCTTTATTTAACAATAAAAGTACTTCATAATGGTTTCCATCACTGGGGATCAGGGAACGTATGAAAATAGAGTCTATTTGTTTTCTTCAATTAAGTGATTTAGATGCTCCTGTCAACGTATTAAATATATCCATCTCGAAATGACACTCCTAGTAAAGTTTTCAACATAACGTCAAGTTTAAAAATAGCATAATATAGAAGAATTAGCTGATGCGTCCCAAAATAGTTTCTCTGTTCTTATTAAGCGAGACAGATTTTCAGAAAACTTGGAAAAACTGCTCAATTGAAGTCAAATTTATATAAAAAAATCTGTAAGATTAAATTATCGACGTGTTGTGAGAGAAATATGAAAATAAAAGATTGGAATTTTAGTTATTGGTTATAAATTTTTATTTCCTACATATTGAAGAAACTGAAATTATATCACAGGGCTAATTTGGGTTAATTCGTGCCGACGTTATGGAATAGATTTTAATATTTACACTGCATGTGGCCAGTATGGAGATCTAAACAAGCGCAATTGATAAATGGATACCGAGAAACTATGACATATTTATGAGTCTAAAGCTGGGGTATATTATTCTCACGGTTCCATTAAGGGAACAAGCATTGAACTAATATCTTCCGGCAGCTCGTTAATCACAATATCAACAAAGATCTAGTGTTGTGGCTCGGAACTATCTGATACATGAATCAACGTGTAGGCTATCTGCGGTTCCACAGTTCACCGAGAAACGAATCCAAATCGGATGGCCGGAGAGTTACAGTTAATCACTGGATTTCTAGTGCTAGAAAATTCCTTCGAACATATTACACAACAAACGGCAAGAGATGTGGTGATATTTTACTAAAATTCATCACTACAGCATCGTGTGTCACAATTCTAAACATTTTATTTCCTTTTCACATTTTATGCTCACGCCTCAAGCACAAAATATTTGCCTCTACAAACATCAATAATTATGTGCCCCTACAATCTGCTCTCGCCCTCTATTTACCGTTCTTACGCTCTACTGACTTTTCCGATAATTTTACGCACGACTAAAAAAGTGTCTATTTGGATACACTTTTCCCGACTTCTTCCTTCTCCATTCATGCGTGAAATCTCGTTACGTATTTTGTCATCCGCGTTTGGCTAATTTGGTCCTAAAAAGCTATTACAAGCGTCCCCGGTTTGTCGGACCAATGTAGGGAACACGGCAAGATCGAAATAAAATATGGCTAATGAAGTTCAAAATTTAAGGCCTGTCTCATTTATTAAACAATTAATATTTACGTATGTTCAAAGTTATAAATCCTTCTAAGGGATAGATATTAACGTCAATGCAATTCTCTTCACGCCATAATTACACACTGTGATCTTTATTTTTGCAGAAAACAGTTATTAAATTAAACAATTTTTTCGGTCCTTGCTCGTTTCTAATTTTAACTTTCCTCAGAGGTTAATTTCTGCTTGGAAACTCTGACGATGGACGCACTACGAGGGGAAGACGATGAAGAGCATGGTTCATTGTCATGGTGCATGGAGTGCACTTCAACTCGAGCGCCGCCTTTCCTTACACAAGACCTCTGACTTTCATCCACCAGCAGAATTAAATCAACGTCTTTCGTCCATGAAAAAAGCTCAATCTTTCGAACCAGGAGCCAACTCACGGGATCTTGGTCCAATACCATCAGATCGTTAACCTCGTTTAATGGGGCTTTAAGAAAAAATATATAGATGTAATAAAAGCTCGGTAATACTCCAATTTTTCAAGTTATCGTTGTGTTATACGTAGTGTGTTACTACGTCCGTAACTATCGTCCTACTTCCCAAGAAGCCGTCGCTCCTGCAACATTAACGTGACTCACGCACATTTCGTTGTGCAACTTTTGCTTTTATGACTCACTCCTGCAAATTGGATTTCAAGTCTCTGATGTACATAAATAAATTCCATCGCTTAAATACATAGGTTTTGACTTCGAATGGCACATTTTATATATTTGAAAGTAATACTTGTACTAATGTAGTGGCATAGCAAAGCCCTTAACAGGAGTAGATTACCGGGACTTGAACAGCGAGCCATCGCAAAATATTGAAATGAATGGTTGAGATAGACAAACTTTCCACAAACTACTTTACATTTATGTCTGGCTGCAATTTTAAATCATGCTGAACTATAGGGTTAAAACCATTTTAATTTCATTTAACGGTGACACTAGAATTTGCAAATATAAAGTATTCTAAAATCAAACGGAAACTTTTACAGTATTCAGATAAAATTACCGCCAATGCCACAAGTAGAAGTACCTCGATAATTTTATGGATTTGGGCCGTTGAAAAGCAGCCATTGAGATGCGTCAACTAGGATCGATTCCACCACGTAATGAAATGGAGAGTGGGATTTAAATTCCTGCTGCAAATTGAGCGTACTAGCCCTTTTTTATCACGCCTTTTCTCTTTCTATGTACTATTGTCTTCAAACCAATATTAACAATGAACGGCCGGGACAATGGTGATAATCGTCGGAGCAGCCGTCAAAAATCCAATCTGAACTCTGAAAAGAATCTCTCAGTTAATGCTGCCGCTGCGAGCATTAAACAGCAGAAGTCCCGTTATTTAAACCTAGCTTAGCTGAAGAGATATCCCTCTGGAAGCCTCACGAACTTATAGACAAAAGCTTCATTTCCCGTACAAGTGTTATATTTCTAACAACTTAATATTCTTTAAACAAATTGGTCATAATAAAATAGCACCCAAGATAAAATTACAACAGATTTGGTTAGTTACTGAACGAAATTCTGGTTACTTACATTTCAAGTGAATGTCCTCTTCGTCGGTTTCACTACAAGAATTGGTTCTCGGCAAGAAAAAATATATAAAATTTTATTTATATTGAGACATTATTCTCTTTACTCAAGTCGCCCTTTAAATCAGCTTTTTTGTCGGAATTTCACTATATTGTCTCTTTTATATAGAGATGAACTGCCTAACTGGTAACTCCAAACATTTTGCAATGGGCACGACGTACAACCAGCATAAAATATTTTAAATATTTAATAAATGTTCACGTTAGTGAGTCAAACTTATCAATACAGTACTATATAAAATTACTAGAATCTAAATCCGGATGCATCCTGGAGATGTACCGTTCAGTTAGCAGTGTTAAGTAGGTCGGCCGACACAGTTTCCTTGGAGATGATTTCGTATTCACTCGTTCGCAATTATCTAAAACCATATTTGCTCAGTACCTCCGTGCTTTACGTGTATTTAATTTAAAACCCCACGGACGTACAGCAAACGAGTGCTGAAAAATTGTAAAAAGATTTTCTGTTGGTGCACTTTAAAGAGTGCTGTGTAATCAATATTTACATGAACGAGTGACCCGGTTGATCCGACTCTAATTCAATAAGGTTTTTAAAGTTGCGCGAGCATTAACAGAACTTTAGTAAAACTAATATTTGGAATCACCTCTGTGCTCAATGATTTTAATTACTTTTGAGCTCAATATAATGGTATTAATTATAGGGATCCTGAGTGTTGTATACTTAGATGTGGTATTGATCACGTCTCAGGCGTGACCTCTCGGTTCTTGGCCCGAAGAATTTAACAGCTTGACACTAATGGGACTGATAACTCCCAACTTCCGCGCCCAGATCCTCCTGACTGACAATGGTTCAACTGAGTGCGTTTATTCGGTCCCCATGGCAGAACTGGTTACCTGGTTGCCAGTCTGTCTATAGGCACACATTGTCCGTTTCGCAATCTACTTCAAAAGTTTTAAAATGACACTGTTCCCTCATCTCCAGCAAAGTTAATACCAAAGTTTGCTCAAATAAATGTTTCCAGTTAGCATCCCAGAGAAGGACATACTCTTCAATGATCTTTATAACGTTTTACAATACAGACTTTGAGTGTTCAAGTCGTTATTCATGTAGAATTTGAAAACTGGAAGCTTTGTTACCACGTTATCCAATTATATCATTGTATACTTACAAAAGTATATGATTTCCTCTTACAGAATGTAATGTACTTACCTCGCTGTGTGCAAATAGGTTGGTCTGTTGAGAGAAGCAATCTTGACTGATTTTCAACACCTACACAGCATGCAAAAAAACACAAGCAATTGTTAGCACGTCACACAACACAAAGTTAATATAAACTAATTACCCATACATGTAAGTAACACACAACATAATCAGGATCACTGAAAACTACAAATCAAATTAAAGAAAACGAAATTAAATTTTAGTTCACCTAACAATTAAGTTTTGTAACTATATTAATAACTCACCCAATGTAAAACACAAAAAATAATATTAAGACATAGGAACCACCATCAGTGTTTATTGATACACTACTCCGTCTTTGAAGAGGGAGTCACGAGGTGGAACGAGGCCGTAACAAGATGCCTACTGTGTCAAAGGAAACTCCATGCCCCCATTAAATTTCCGCAACAAAACCACTACTCTTCAAGGTGTACCATATTTCACAGAATAAAGGAAGGCGATTACATTTAGATTCTATTAAATCTAAGTGAGGAAATGAAATCCATGGCATTATTAGATACTTCAAATAATACATAGGAAGATTAAGAATTGTAAATATTTAAAACTAACAATCGACAAGCATAGATGAACACTGTACAATACTGATTACGGAAATTGTTACCAAAAGCAAATCAACATCTAGTTTTCAAGGAAAAATCTAAGCATTGGTGAAATAAGTACTTTAAAATGAGACGCAGGATTTAGAATTGAGAACGAATGGGTGGGGAGTAATACCGGTTAGAATCACAGATAAAATTAAACGAATGCCCGTGAAACCTATCTCCTTGTTGCCACTTAGTAACAAGTACAAAAATACACAGTAAATTTGCCGCGGTTTATCTATTGGAATTAATCGAATAACTGTAGTTGAAGTTTCCAAAACAAAAAGTAGATGCACGTATGTATTAGTTAAATATCAAATCAGGTGTTGAAAAAATTATTTTAATATCTCTTTTGATTTAATAGCGCCGCGAAGACGTGACTTGAATTCTATGCCGTACTTTAAAAATCGTGACGAATAGAATGGAAGCCTTTGAGACATCTTCTGATAATACCAAATGAACGAAGAAAAGGAAATCGTAGCTCTAAAAGGTAATAAGAATGGTGTCGATAAAGTTAATGTTTCCCAGGGGACTCCCATAAATTTCAAGAGAAAAGGGGCCATTTTCTTTCGTTTAGAAATGTTTAAGAGAAATAAGCGGTACGTAAATATTATGTCGGTTTATGTGCAGAATTAACTGCGCAAAGGATTTAGCATTGCATATCAGAGGCTACTAGACTTAAACATAGTCATGGCAGCTCCATATTCCGCTCGTTAAAATTAATTCTCTAAATTTCCTGTTAAATGACACTCAATTGTGTAAGTTACATAAGTTGACGATATTTTCATATCAGATTAATTAACAAATGGGCTGTATATAGTTGATTTACCTCCGATTTAATGGATAAGACCGTTATGCACTGTTCTTAGCGATGGGTTTAACTCTGGTACAAAGATTTGTCTACAGAGTAAACGATCGACATTAATTCTCGGATCTATCTATGAGGTGAACAGTCAACTGTGAATTAGCTCATCTGGTTAAAATGAGCGGCATATAGCAAAGGACGTAAGATGCAACAGAGAGGTCAGGTGATAGTGTGTGTGTGGAGTTAATTAGTTGGGTACTCGATTCGTAAAGGTTTAAGAAGTAGAATTAAGGAGAATGTCAACAGAAAAACTCAAAAAATGTAAACATAGTTCTCGTCATTTGATTCAATAAATCTTCATTTTAGATTAAAGTTGTTTCTTTCTTTACATATTATTAACAGGGTTTCGCCGAAGCCAGTAAAACAATCAGTGAGGCTTCTTACATTTTTAATCACCACCTTGAACTATTACGTTGTAACTTCTTCAAATGTTGGAATACAATTCAAGATAAGTAATTTAGCGTTTCAGAGAAAAGCCGTTCAACCTTTTTTTCCTGTTAAAATCAGATTTTGGATCGTCCGCCTCAATATGGCCGATTTACAGTTTGATATTGCTAAAATCCTTCTTACTATGTAACTAAAACGGTTTTAACGAAATTGTTCGGGCCGCTTACTTGCGAAAAGCGTATAAAAACAACGTGACAGGACAGACAAAATGATTAACTCGTTCAAATAGACAGATGTGGGAAGTGATAACGGAGGGAACCAGCAGTAGGTAATCGAATTTCGAAATCCACTTAAGCAATATTCTTGTTGGAACATGTAGGTGAAGTGTAACATTCAATGGGTTGTCCTGGAATTCTTTTCACTGTTATCAGAAATGTAAAAAGAGCAACTTGGGAATAAATTGTGCACGGAAGCGGGTTGACGAGTTTCTGCAAAAAGGTGAAAAGTTTAAAATTATTTTGTATTATTTACATGAGGGTGATCCTCAAACGGGCATCTCCCCTTTAATAGCATAGGAAGGGAATTGTAAACATCACAATTTTAACAACAAATGGGGGGGGGGGGGAATAATCACAAAATAATACATACGCTCTAAAATCTTTCGAACTATATGACTGAACAGATGCCGGGAAGTTTTTTCCTTTAACCGAACAGTTGGAACGGGTCCACAGACGTGTTTGTTAAGAACGTACTAAAAACGAGAAACTTCAACCGCAAAAACTTCTGAGACAATTCTTGCAATCCGATTAACTGAAATTAATTTACAGTTTTCTTTTAATATATTTTCAAGTTCCCAATTTTACATAAACTCGTGATGACTTTGAATTTTACAAAATTGCTGCATGGGACGACTAAGTGATCTTAAAGTTATAATAATGATCCAGATAAAGACTGAAGATCGATTCCGTGTCTGTGTGCACAGCACAACTGATTAAATTTTCGTCTATCCTACTATATTCCGAATTATGGATAGTGTGGGAGACACTACTATCTCATCTATATGCACACGACTGTATGGACCCAGAAGATAAAATTCCGTAAAAATCGCCCTCATTTAAGGTAAAACACTTTATAGCTTTTGCACCACCATAATGTACCTGCTCACACTTCATTACTTGTTCGTAACTTTTTTTGACCAAAAACGACACTGTAATGATGCTACAGTCCCCATATTCGCCAATCATGGCCCTGTCTGACTTAATTGCTCCCAAAAATAAAGAGAGCCTTTTGGACCGTTGTTTTATAAGCAAAGGTGACGGCTGATAGAGCCAAATGCTATTCCTCAGATGTTCCAAAAGTGTTTCAGGAATTGCAAGAAAAGCTGGCAAAAGTGTACAATATCAAATTGGGTCTATTTTGTAGGGGATAATATTAATGTAGACGAATAAATAAAATTATTTCCATAAAACGAAAATTTCCGTTACTTTTTAAACCCACCTCGAATAAAAAATGTCCTGGAGACACGATTGAAATAAAATTTGACGTAAAAATACTTGATTATAAAATAAGTAATTCAAGACTGTCACACAATTTGAACGTGCTACTAAACGACTCCAACAATTGCCCAATAAATTTTCAAATTTATGAAATTGGATTAGAAATAAGTCATATAGGTCGGTTTAATTTTATGACTGTTCGACATTTGCAAAGTTGTTCCATATTTTCTATAATCTAAAAATTGAGTTCAAGAACTATGTGGCACCCTGAACGTTTTCAACTAATAAAGCAATACTTTTTCAAAATTTAAGGAAATAAAAATAAGGGAAAATTGTCGAGGTTAGGTTGAAAACATTCTTTGTGAGTCAAATAAAAATCGAACCTACCTTCTAGGTCGGTATACGGGAGCTTTATGAGGCTCTTATTAGACCGACAGTGATATAAGGTAAGAAACCTTGACTATATAAACCAGTTATTAAAGAGAATTATTTATTCGCAATTTAACGTTGTACGGATAATTTATGGGTATATAAGAGGGTGAAATAGGCAGAATAAGAAGTAATAGTAAAATAGGAACGATACTTTGAGACCAAGACAGTGCGATTCAGGAAGTCCCTGGTGGCTTGCGTAGCCAGGGCACCACGGAAGACGTGGATACGGGACTTGGAAAAGGATTATGCCGGTTGAAATATGGTGTGAGAACAAAGCAGAAAAGAATGAAATGGAGTCTTGAGAGCGGCCAAAGCCCACCCCAAGCTATAGCGCTAAGAAATGAGAACGGCGTTGAATTCGAATCGACGCCTATGGGCATGAGGAACAGATCACACCATTTTAGAACTTAAAGTTCACAATTAATGCCATTAGTCGTGTGTCTGTAGACTGGTCCTGCGCAAACCTTTGCATTTCTACATAGCTATCACATCCAACAGCCTCCATTATCTACTTATCGTTTTCCATACTTATCCTCCCTCGTCTGTTCATACCCCACACACTTCCCGCTAGTGCTAATTTTACAATACCCTCCTGTCTCAAAACATATCATTAATCTATCCCTTCTCTTGGCCAGTCTCCATATTGTTCTATTTCCCCTCTTCCATTTAGAACTTCCTGGTCAGTTACCCTATCCACCCATCTGATTTTCAGCATTCTCCTATAGCTCCACATTTTGAAAGCTTCTATTCTTTTCCTGCCTGCAACTCCTGTCATCCACGTTTCGCACCCATATAACGCCACACTCCATACGAACATTTGTAGTAATGATTTCCCAATATTCATACTTATATTAGCCGCAAGTAAATTCCTCTTTTTTTGCGAAAGCCTTCCTTGGCTGTGCTATCCTACCCTTTATGTCTACTATACTTCTACCGTCCCTAGTTATTATGCTGCCCAAGTAGCAAAATTTCTTAACTTCCTTCAAAATATCCGTTCGTGATCTAACACCATTTGTTATTTCCCTATTTCCCTTATTACACTCCATCCTCTTGGTTTTCCCTCTATTAATCCTTACATTGTACTCTTCCTCCAGGTTCACGTTCATGCCATCACTAATATTTAACAATGATAATGACGTTCATTCGGTATGGCAACGCGAATTAATAAGTAACATTAAATGAAATCTCCGTCACCAATTTTTTCTCCTCTAAAAATAATGTTACACAAAGACGCTTCCAAGTCCATTTCGAAAAAATATATTCAACATATCAAACCTGTATCTTATCTATACAAGAGACATCCCCACCACAGAAAATATTTAAATTACTACCTTTGTAGAGACACTGTAATAATGTCTGCTGATACTGACGCGGTTCAAGCATCTGAAAGGCTCCAGTCACACCTGAACTTCCTAGAAAGTTGGCTCTATTAATGGTCCATTAAAGTAAACAGCAAATCTACTCAGATTACTTTCACCAATAAATACTCGGCGTGGCTTTAAGTCACAATATACAATCAACTCATGCCAATAAAAACTGAAGTGAAATACTTAGGACTTCACCTAGATCAAAAACTAGGAAAGCTCATGTAAAAGCCAAGAAACTAGAGCTGAATCCAAAGACTATGGTATATGCACTGGCTACTTGGACGTAAATCACCGCTCACAATCGAAAACGAAATACTACTTCACAAAACCAAGTTAATACCTATATGGTGTTACGTGATCGAACAATGGGGATGCGGTAAGCCATCAATACCAAGATATTGCAGTCTTTCCAATCAGACACTGCATACAATAGACAACGCACCCTGGTTCATCAGTAACCAAACTCTTCATCTCGACGTTAGAATCGCATTCCTTACAGACGTCATCAAGACTCATTCCACGAAAAGCAAAAAACTCGCGCAAGATAACACCAACTCCCAATAACATGCAGTAAGAATAATGAAAAAAACTTTTGACGCAAGACCTCAAGGAGTAAATCCTGGAGACACTACACGTGTCATACAGCAATTCTGTCAAAACATTTACTTATTCTAAATTTATGAAAAGTAGATTGTAGACTGGCAAGAAATATTTTTTTCTGCATAAGAACGACATGCCGTAGAAATAGTGTAAAAATGACTACAAACTTCTGAGACGACTTTTGAAGAACGCTTTTGACGGGAAAAAGAGATCAAATCTAATCGCATGAGTACAGGGGTATGTTGATTGACCTACGGAGCCCAAAAAAAAAACGGTAATTGAAGCGACGATGTGTGAGCTCACTAAAGGTTACAAACAGAATTTAAGCAGATATAAGACATGAAGATAAAAGGCATGACAAATTCCGTCAGAAGTTCGGAACTCTATTACTGCAATCCATAATAGAAATGATATTCCACGTATAATGGAACCAACGAATTTTAAATGGACCCAACAAATATTAACAGGCCATAACATAAATTATTCCAACCATCTAAGTCCGCATTTATAGCCGCATATGGACTTATTTGGAAAAAAACCTAATGCGCAACTGGATATGAAAGATTCTGTTTAAAGCTGAAAATATTTTTTGCAAAAAAAATATTTGTTATAATTCATTCAGTTTTCCTTTAATGTTCTGGGTAACAGACTGAAACTTCACGAACTAGCGCTCCAAACGGAAGAAAAAATTACTTAAAAATTGAAACTTAAAATATGGATAATCACTAGCACAGTGTCTCTGAAAAATGACAGTCTACTTTGATTTTGTACATGGGTGATTTGCATAAGATAATTAATAAAATAAATTTAATATGTTAATTATAAAACTTTTTAGAGTAAACGATGCTTCTCTAACTATCAATTATCCCACAAAGGGTAGAAAATTGCTTGCCCATAATACTTACTGGGCTAATTTAAAACACAAGGTCTACAAGATTTTATAAAGAAGCTTTTCAAAACACCAACATTCTTGTCGTAATATAAAAGAATGGTTGCAGTGGGTTACATTACATATATTTGTCAAAAGGTATTTTAACAACAAAATAGTCATGAATTAATTATATTATTATTCACATAAACTGTTGATATAAACCTCAGATTGTAATTTCAAATGTTAAAATAAAATATAAAATAATTCTGGCAGTAATATATCTCTACGAGAGAATGGGCATAATTGAAAGCTTTTTCTAGTATCAAATGGCTGAGTAAGATAGCTCTCCAAAGTTGATATATCACATATACTTATGATAAACTGCCAATGAAAAATGATAAACTGCTAAAGAAACAGAAAATTCTGTAAATAACTTTGGATTTCTGTCACAGCTGCCAGTGACTGTCAGTAAAAAAGTGTCTATATTACTACAAACAAAAAGTTAACTCTACACACACACTTCATTAAAACACTGCATTATGTTAAATTTGTTAAAATATTTTATTAAGTGAACTGTATATTTTTATATACCACAATAGAATTAAAGGAATTGCCAAAACCTGGTGACATGAAATAATACTTAATAAATACAAGTAATTGGTTTTTCAAACAAAAGAGGTGTGGCTATAACATTTAAAATCCTTTCATTTGCAATATCCTAAAACTTGCCAAGTTTGATATGAATCAAAATACACATTTCAAATATATATGACCATTTACGCTACGTGTAAAATATGAATTATGCACATTGGATACACAAGCTTTCTAATATTTTTCCAAAGGTAATTCACGAAGGAATGAGCGAGATCAGTAAATCCGAAAAAGATATAACTGACTTGATAACTTGGAAAAGTGCAAAAAGCAACAATTATACGTTTGACATTATCAAGTTCAGTTTTACAGATGAAGGAAAGGTAGTAGTTTGCCAGTAGTTGAATTTAAAATAACATGAGATACTAGCTTGAGACTGCAACCACTTAACCGTATCGCCCTAGTTGTGAGTCATTAATTTGGTGGGCGTTTCTGTGTCACGTCTGTAAACACTGACATACTTATTATTAAAAAAATAATATTAACCCTTCAAGTACTTCACTGTTAATAAATGCATGCCTGTATTCGAGTCTGTATAGAACGTTATTAATACTGAAGCATTTGCTTTAAAATCGTTGCTGTTCTCCCTAGAGATACTGTAAATCTATATTTAGCATATAACAAGCCTTTATGGCATGCTTTTACGGAATAAATAGCCATTCTGACGACCACTAACCTTTCAAATTGATATATCTCGATTATAGAAGCCGAGTCGAATTCACTACAGTCTGGTAATGATTCTGCTTCGAAGCTAAATCCACCTAAAACACTAGCTTTACTAGAAGCATTCATGTTTGTTGTTGTCCTCAATATGGCGGTAGACCGAACGTGAGAGACATCTAGCGGATTTATTTTTAACCTTGAGCTCTCTCTTTGATAGAAATTCAAATACAATGTAATAAAATAATTTTTCAGTTCGAAACATAACACAGTTAAAAGTTTAAAATAAATTATGTGCAATTGTATGATAACCCCAAAAATTAATTTGATTGTGGAGGGATAAGTAATTTTAGAAGACAGGATAAGAAAAAACCATCCTACGATCATGGCATTTGATGATTTAGAAAAAGCGTTTGATAATGTTTACTGGAACAAACTATTAAAGATTTTGAAGAGCACTGGAATAAAATATCGAGGAAGGAGGCTTATACATAACCTCTACAGACGACATGCAGCAGTAATTAGAATAGAAGATCAAGAAAATAAAGTTTTAATTAAGAAAGGAGTAAGACAAGGATGCAGTCTGTCGCCCATGCTGTTCTTGATATCTACTTTACTTTCTTGCCCTTCAATTGTAATTACTGCTGACTGTCTTCTGTAGAGTTTATTCCTGCCCTCTTTAAAATCCTTAATAGTTCGTTCCAGATTAGATTATCAAAAACTTTTTCTAAATCTACAAATGCCATTAACGTAGGTCTGTTTTTTCTAATCATGTCTTCGAAAATTACACGCAGAGTCAAAAATTGCTCCTCTTGTCCCTACATTCTTCCTAAAACCAAACTGATCTGCTCCTAACTCGCATTCTATTTGACGTTCCATCATCCTATATACCACTTTCGTTAATATTAAGCACGCATGGGATACTAAACTAATTTTCGTGTGGTGTTCGCATCTATCAGCCCCAGTCCTCTTCGTTGTTACTAAAATCTACTGGTATTCTTCCTGTTTCGTAGATTTCGCAAACTACCTTGAACAGCCATGATATTGCCTTCTCGCCCGATAATCTTATCTACACCGCTGAAATGTTATTAATTTCTGGCGCTTTTGCATTCCTAATATTTGTCAAACTCCGACCTTTAAATTTTATTCCTCAACTATTCATCTTCGACCTCTTCTTCTTCTTCTATTACTGACTGATGTAGATTTCCACCTTGATACAGCACTTCTAGTTATTCCTTCCATCTTTCCACCTTTATCTAGAATTGGATTCCCATCCACTCACTTGATGAAATACAGCTCGATATTCTGTAGGGGAAACGTGTGTGTAAGTATTAAACTTACATCCTTAAGTCAAGAAAATCGATCACCCTATTTTCAAGTACTTACTGAGAATAAATCCTTAAATGAAATTTATATAAGTTTGTGTTTTACAATACATGGGATAATGTAAAAGAAAAAAATTGATGATGAAACTTTTGGCGCTTCAAAAGAATAAAAAGCTAGAAAAATATACGGAAATTAAATTGGAATAGATTACCTAAGTCAAAAGATTGCAGGAGGACATAAAAATGGCATCCAAAGTTGATCAGTTCAGTCTGTGGCCATTGTGTGGTTGGTCGATATTCGTGGCGGTTGAAAACGTACATGGTTGAGGTTGACTGTTGGATCGGTTTTCTCCACACATCAAAAAGTACCAATATGCGCAATCAAAATGAGCAGTGGCAAAAGGACCATGTAGATCTCATACTGGTTCTCTGCAGCGCAACAACTCTCTGCGGGGCGAACCTGAACAAATTAGTACCAAAGGAGCAATGTGCGCGGATTACCAAAGCCGTCAAGGGACCATGAAGCAAATCTGTTGGCGGCTCGTACTCGTCCCAGGCCAACGCCCACTCAAATTAGATCCGAAGGGGTAGTTGTTTCGACGTTCTTTTTGCAAGAGAACAAGATCCTTCTCGCAGGGGTTTTGGAAACTAGGTGTCCCCGTTATTCTATTCGGGGAGCTTCGAAAAAATGCCAAAACATGTGGATGAAAGCCAATTCACCCACTGTGGGGAGGAGAGGTTGAAATGTAAATCAAATGATAAATAATAAAAGTAATTTAGTCATTTATTTACATACATTATAAACTAAGTAAATATTAGCAAAAGCCTTACATAATTAAAGAAAATTTCGGCTAGACGGCAAAATAATACGATCTCTTATATTTCAGGTTAAAACTTGGACGATGTACACTCCTAGAAGTCAAAGATTGGGAAACTCCACAAGTGTCCATGCATCGGTGGATCAACTACCCACGCCGTCTGACTCCTTTGGATTAACGAAGGAGAAATTATGTCAGTCTTCTTCGACGGAATAAAGCAGAGTGCACTATCTTTACAGCATCACCGCTGTGTGAAATATGTCGATTTTAGATGTATTTTGGTCGATCTCCATAGACCACGAAATGCCATTGGTCGAGACATACGCGTGGTTTTCAATACTTCGGATTGTCCAAGACATAGCGTTCCTAAAAGAATGTAATACGGGAAAATCCAGGTATTAATTGTTCGTGCCCAAAAGCCGTCGCTGGAGGCAGGTCGCGACAATAATATTTGCTATATATATATCAACGCATTTAAAATTGCCTCTCAGAACCATTATACTTTCGTCCTAACATAGTTTCTCCCCTGTAAAACCAGAACTCGTTGAATATTTCAAATGACAAAGAACCCCTCCCCCCCCCCAAAAAAAATTGAGCCAGAATAAGAGAGTTCTCGTCCTAACATTTTTTCCTTCCCCGTTTTGCAACTTCCTTTTCCTCCGGACATATTTCTGAATTAATATATAGCTTCACCTGTCAATTGATGGTCTCTTACAGTAGAAAATATAAACCATACTAAAGAATTGACATATTAGTTAAAATATAAAGAAAGATCCGTCATATTCAAATCAACATAACTTGACCAAGATGAATATCTCGACAATGAAGTGCTTACTATGACTAAGATATTGCTGCCATATTCCAAGATGATAATGTGCCCATACAGACAGCCAAAAAGGTTCAGGCGTGGTTTGTAGAGCATCACAATGTCATCATTGCCAGACCTCAACATCATTGAACCATTATGGGGAGTTCTAGAGCGGTAGCACAAGGACCAGACTTCCACCTCCAACATCATTGTGGCAAATGGCAATGTTTTGCTATGAGAGTGGGAGGACATTCTGTTGGAAACTACTCAGACACTCAAAGAATCTATTCCGTGATGAATTCCAGCTGTTCCCGAAGCAAATGCTGGTCCAGCTCCTTATTAAACAATAAATATTGTCTAGATGCAGGTGTTCATATTATTTTGTCCAACCTTTTAAACTGAAAAAATATATACGTCATATACTAAAGTATATAGGTTTGAAAATAGGTCTAAAATTAAATGAATATATATAAATTTTTCTACCAATTAACCTTTTTAAGACTTCAGAAATATTTAATATTGTTCAGTACTGTTATAATAGATTATTAAGAGTATTAATATTTGTGTTTGTTTCTTTTCCATGTGCCGCTTGGAAAAAAATGAGTTATGTCGCATCGACCACGAAGAACAATCTCCGCTTTTAGAAAGACAGAATAATTGATTCTAATTGAAGCTCAGCCATGAAGGTTATGAAACTGAAATTAGAAGATCATAATGGAAATGTCTCGACCTGACCAGGATTCGAGCCGAGGATCTCCTGCTTGTTGGACTTTACACCTTTACTAAACCTAGTCGATTTCTGATCCGATACGAGATTCGTTCATTCCTTGTATACTTGGAGCTTATGCTCCTTGTGTATTTCGATTGTCATAGTAATAATTTTTTGTGTCATTTAACGTTGCACATTTATATATATATATATATATAATTACCCTAATTAAACTAACTTAACATTAAAATCGACAGTGTTACAGTTTTACTTTCTGGTCGATTGTATACTGATCGAATGGTGTAACAATGGGCGTTAAAATAGAACTTGATTTATGTTGTCTTACATTTCACCATGCTCAAAAAACAAATTTAAATTATTAATCGAATATGATTCAGGTAAATAACGCAAGAATATACTGCTACTACTTCTAAAATAGTAATGTATCAGCTGAGGAAGAAGCAAAGTACGGTGTCCCACAAGGAAGGAAATTAGAAGCACTATTGTACATAATGTACTAGCTGGGTGCCCGGGAATTAATTTACTTTATCCCTCTACAGCAAATGAGTCACATTTTTTAAACTTTACCGTCCCCCCCCCCCAACCTCTTTTAAGACGTCATAACCACCGCGATGACCCAATCAAACGAGTTAAGAAATCTACATGTACCTTAATTAGGCACATGATACAGTAAAATACAGTCAGTTATATTTATAAGACGATACTTGAACCATCTCTTCGGTATTGAGAACATGAGAGAATGCGTTTACCCAGATGTAGCCTGTCAACCGTGAAATAATACTTAAATATAACTAACATTTAAGTTACGACACTTTTCAATTGCTTTTTGCGAACATCGTCATCGCCACATCTTGTTAAGGGTATAACGCATCATGTTCTAAATTCATGCTCTTAGAGCAGAAATTTACTTGGGATCATTTTTTGGCTTGACTTAAGGAACCTAAATTTTTGAAAGATTGGCAGAAACTTTCACTGAGGTGAACACCAGAAAAAAACAAATTTTCATGGGAATCGGATGAATGGTATACGAACGCATAAAGGATAAAAATCCCAAAGTGATTTATCGAGGCACGGTGTATTAAGCCAGGGCACGCACATACTTATATAGATTAGTCTGATTAACCCTCCTATTTTATTTATAGTTTTACTAGAAGTTTGTGCCTAACAGTATCATTCAGATATGTCATGAACTGGATAAAAAAAGGGGAACAACAATTTTCAAAAATAGTGAACTCAAAACTTGTAACAAATCACAACAATCGGATCACCGTAGCGACGGGCATAAAGATTCTTTTAAACGGCTCTTCGAATACCATCAGACTCTACTTTCAGCGTTGAACATTAATAACTTGGGTAATTAAGGTAGGGTGGGGGTGAATAAATACAAAAAATGTAAGCTATTTTGTTTTAGACGAATGATAAACCATTAAAACTTCACCATACTGCCTTTTATAGGAGCTAAGCCTAACACTTCAAAATGACGAGTGTTATTGTTTATTAATTCTTGGAGTGTAGCGCATGACTTTTTCGATTCAGAACGTGAATCAAATCTTAACTTCAACCAGATGATCAAGTAGTTCGCTCGCCAGTGGACTCAATTTCCTCGCGACTGGACGAATCGAACTGCGAGCCGTACTTCTACCTGCTGAATCGTTTTAGAGATCGGATTTTTCATAAGAATCAAATCTTTTGCCCACTTCTAGTTCGCCAAGATTGACGGACCCAAATGAACACCCTAGTACACAAATAATTGGACCCATAACCTGTGAACTATCTGAAAAGCTCATTTTAATGAATAGTTCTTTTGAACTAGTTTGTTCATGAACTTCACATCCATGAAAAGTGTCAGCGTGTACTAAAGAGCAAACCAGCATGACCATTATAAGATGAGAATGTAAAATGTTGTCCGGACCAGGGACCTCCCGTTTTCCGGGTGGAACTCTCGACTGAACTAGTCCAGGTCGACCTAAACTAAGCTCAGCTACAATTTACCATCTTAGGTTTAAGACAGTAGAAGAATGTTGCACCGGATTTGGCAGTCGACCTGAATCAGGTCAGTTGGTTACAGCCCCACCTGGAAAGGGGGCAATTGTGGGTTCAGTAGACATTCTTCCATACTCGTATTCTTAAGTTACAAGAACTCAAATTTACGAGTCAAAAATAAATTTTATCATAACTATAACTATGTATATGAAAATGAATCGCTGAAATATATGTACGCTCATAACTTCGTTATAGTCAGGTCAAGGTTCATATAAAATATTTTTTTAAAGGTATGAAGATTCTATTTTTCTTAGTCTCATTGTTTTACAGATATTAGTAGTTATGCAACCAATGTCTCTCAGCTGTACTGTTGGATTATCGCTATTCAGGGGAAGTTTATTTTTAAGTAGGAATTCAATTTTGACTAGTTAAGGCAATATTAATTTATAACAGTATTAAAAATGAATGGCCGAAATATATGTACGCGCATAACTTTCGAACGACTCCTACAGGGTGGAATTTTTTATATGTAATGAAGGATCATATTTGAGTTGAAAAATAATTATAGAGGTCAATTACGTTAGTATTTTTCCAGACAATATTTGTGTATAATTTCAACCCATGCAGTAGTAACAGATGGGTGGAAATGAGTCATGAAAATAACAAGGAAATTATCGACTTTGGTGTTGAAACTGGAGTAAAGGGGGTTGCTGTGTTACATTGACATTTTATATGTAAGTTATGTAAAAATTCATGTCATAAGTGGGGAAATTGTATTGTTAAGAGTACAGAAAATATTTATAGTCCTTCTATTGTACCAGTATTTTTGACTGTCAAGATACTGGGAGTACATTTGAGGTTCATATTGTGACATTATCGATCCAGTTTAGTAATGTGTTGACCAAGAATTAACTAATGTACTGGTATAACATAAATACCCAGGCAATGCCAAGTCACCTGCTAGTATTTAATAATTGTATACCCATATGAAATGTAAAATAAACCTCAATTTTGTATTAGCTGATCATAAAATATAAGTTGGTATTTTGCATACATGAAAAATTAAGATATACTACTTTTCCCCCAATTGTATAAATAATTCAATTATTAAGATACACGTGGATGTTGTGGGACATTAAAGATAATGTATATTAGATAAAAATTTCAGAATCAGTAAGAGATAATGAATATTGGTCTTATTGAAATACATTAGCTGTAGCTGTAGTTTCAGGGTAAAACCACAAGTTTTCAAGTAAAATAATGCTGCTTGACAGATATTAATGTAGTTCAACTTATGAATTTATTCTATTAACATAACCCGAGGAATTGATCTACAAACAATCATGCCTGCTCGACTGCTTTTGTTAGTTTCCTCTAAATTTTGCACTATTTTATAATGGAAAACAGGTGAAACACAACAACATTATTTTTAAAAATTAAAAGTTATAGATTCAGATTTCAGTATTTTACATTTTTACAAAACAATTTAAAGTTCATTAAGCAACAAAGAAAAATTTCAGCACCAAAACAAGTACAAATTAACACACACACAGAAATCAAATACTCTCATTCTGAAAACATAACTGTGAGGCAGGATTGTGATTTTAAAACAAACATTTACATTTTCACAATTTCAACAAATGGCAAAAAATGACACAAATTTGAAAAGAATATTACTATATTTGGTTACATAATGCCATCATAAGTTCTGGTATGGTTTAAGTTTCTGTATTATGGGGAAACAGAAATATTTAAACTCATTTCTTTTGCTCTGAAACAATTTTCCTTTAGTGGCAACAATAAGTACAAAATTTGAATAATATACAATGAACTAAAATTTTCTATGAATCGGAAAATTATAGTGTTTTTATAGTATACCGCTCAAGGGCCGAGGGGAAAATATCTTGATAAAAAAAGTTCCGAGCAAAGTGAAAGGGGCAACAAAGAATACTTTAAAATATAAAACAAATTTTAAAGAAAAAATCATATGAAAGAGTGTATCTTACAATTGTTGGCAGTAAGTGACAAAACAAGGATAGATAAATAATTTTTTTACTGTTAGGGTGCATCATAATTTAGTTTATAAGTTATCTTCTATTCTCACAGGAATATTTATGGTAATTAAAACAACGAAAATATTCATGGGGCAAAATTAATTATACAGACATTACTTTAGTGTGTAATATACAGACTATTTCAATTCAAATAAAGATGATTATTTGGTACCATGAACAATATATTAGTAAAGAAAGAATGCTAGCCCAATAAGTATTAAGATACATTTCAAAAGAGTAATTCTTAAATTGGAAATGGAGCAAAAATATTATTTTGGTTATTCAATTATATGCCCTGCACCCTAACAGTTTAAGTAAAAAATAAATATAATACTTAAGAGATCAGTCCTTGACCCTATTCTAGACATGTTAATATTATGTTTTACAAGCATGTATAGTACAGGGCTAGTTTTTGATTGCATTTGGATCTTAAATATTTGTTGAAAATTTTAGTATCCTTACCCTCAATAATTACCTATATTAAAATACAGGTATCATATGCATAACAATTAAGCACTCACATATAACCATTTATTACACTTTACATGGGATAATACCTTTATCAAGACATGCAACCACAGCCACAGTTATTTTTAGTGAATGGCATGAGTAAAATTGATATGAGTATATACAAAACATTAGAAACATAAGGCCAATCAAGTCAAGGCTGTACCATTAAGGCTTTCGGAAGCAATTAAAATAGCATGTTGTTAACCACTGTGCCTTTAGCCACAAGATACAAATTGCCTATACATCACAATGTGTAGAAATACACAATTAAAGCAATAGCTTTTCAAATTTAGGCCTCATCCATAAAATATACAGATTAAATAATTCAATTACATTTCAATTGAGCTTTCTAGGCAATGAAGTAGTTCATAATTATGTCTAATTATGACAGTTACATTAAATTTATAAATTAAATATATAGTTTGAAATTATTAGAACAGCATAAAATTTGGTATAATTTATATTAATTGTTCAGACTGGATTATCAATTTATTTCTTAACCACTGAAACACTAGCAATTACTCGTATTTTAAAAACATTACCCCCACTACCCTCGTCTTAAACAGTAAACTTAGTGACACTTAACAATTTACTGGACAATATACATTATTTATTGCTCTCTTATAACATAAAATATATTAGTAAAACAAAATATTGCAGCAGCTATTGTTAATTGCAAATTTTTATAATTAGTTATCATACACACAGTTAAAGTGATTGAATCTGGATTGAGTAAGAAAACTATATCTTAAAAAATTTAGGACAATAAAGTAAGGTACCTATTATTCCAACGAGTCCACCTCTGCCCGATTAAAAATGATTGAGCATAAATATTGCCCAAGATCTTTGGTGCTCATTATAGGTAAGCAACATTTGTCTAAATAAATTACATTACAAATGATAACACAATGCCCAATTAACCAATGGAATAAAAATATACCAAAGTCTATAAACATGAGCAAAAGAATCCTGAGAACAAGTTTAACAGCAAAGAGAAATAGGAAAATTGCAATTTTCTTAGAATAATTGTGCAATTGTGTTGCAAACAGGTAATTATGTAAAAACCAAGTTTCTCCATAGTGAAACAGTAAAAAAAGTAGGAGGTATCTACAGCCTGTAAATATCCATACTCTGCATATAAAATGGTGTATGTACAGGGTGGGGCAATGAAAGAGTAATTTTTAAAGGTGTGGTAATTGTGTTCAGCTAATGCTGAAGGTTGCCTCTGAAAATTTGAACAAGACCCACAATCTATAATGCCATCATTAAATTTAAGGTAAGCCACCACATTTCTTTCCTACTTTCCTGTCCTTATCAATTGTGTTATTTTTACATCATACTATTAACTGGTAAACAAGATGATGACATTTAAATAATAAGAAATTGGATAAGAGAGAGAGATGTCCTATCCAAGTTGTTATGATTATTATAATATACTCACAATTTGGAAAGATTGATTTCATTTTTATAGTCTTTTCCAAGTCACTCTTCTTTGTCCCACCCATTGTATATTTCAGACAATTTTAATTTTATTATTTCTACTCTATAATAATCTACAAGTGAGAAAGCATAACCTAATTTTTTTAATTGTTTGGTTCTAAATGTTACTGTTCAATTATCTACTAGCAGTTAATATTAATAGTTCAACTTAAACATGGCATATGTTTATTATTTCCACTCACAAAAACAATTCTGGTATAGAGTTAAATTGGTTATGTCTTTATATACCCTTAAATATAAAATAGATATATTTAAAAGTAAACCTGCTAAAGAATTAGTATCAGTACAATATTCATAGTTTCTTAAAAATCAATCCTAAGAGTGTGGTAAGATTTAGAACAATAGTTGCATACAATATGTTGTGAAATGTTTTTCAACTAAAGAACTACAAATATTTAGCTCAAAAAACCTGAGAATATATTAATTGAAAATTGTCTTAAAAATGCTTAGTTATACAGTTACACTAAACATGACGAAAAAAGCAGTCTGATTAAATGTTCCAAAATACAAAAATATATCTGAAGAATAAAATAAATCTCTAAAATAATGAAAAATGGGAAGAATACACTCTTTAGCTAGTAGAAGTATATGAAAAAATAATTTAAAATTTATTCATAACAACTTCAATGTAGCTGAGATTTCAGAACACAATTTAGAACTAAAAACTTCATTGCACAACTGACATTTAGTTATTAAGGAGGACTCCTTGTGTGTTTATATAGACTTATTAAGATGCTAGTTTCACATTTAAGCAAAATTACACACCAATCTTGAAAGTTCATGTGTACTACATATAGCCAGATTAATTATGATTTGTGTGTTAATAAAAATAATTTTTAACCATATAATTCATTCCATATTTAACAAAGATAAAATCATTTTACTTTCCTCTGTTAATATAAACATAAAAAAATAGCTATCAAAAATTAAGTTGTGGCATGTGATATGAATGTCTTAAGACTTATTTTTTAAAAATTGTGAAATTGGAATTCAGTTGTAGGCTTAATCAAAAAAGTTAAAATATGTACCAAGATGAATCTGTTAAAAATTGCTCAAGTTAAACTATAAATCAATTAAAATAATAAAATTAGAACAATTTCACAACTTTTTGCTTCAATCCACTTGTGTATCAATGTAATAGAGCTTGTATTAATCAAGTTGAGAAGAATAAATAGAATTAAGTTAATCAAATTGATAGACTGTATTAAAGATGAGACTCCACTAAGGCACACTTTGAATCTGCATTTACAGCTCTTTCAGTAATGCAGACTTGGCACTTTTCAGTTTGTCTAGTCGCCTTTGCAGGTGTGTATTTGATGTTTCTAGTTCTTCTACTCTTGCTTGTGCTTCCCGGAGCTGTAAAAAAATTAAAGAAAATATTGAAACAACAGCATTTACTGATTACAAATGAGAATTTATTACGTGAATAAGTTCGACAATTTACTTAAAACTAACCCTTACAAATAAAAACAAATAACGATCTCACCAGATTAACATTAATTTTTACAAAATCCACATCATACTTAAAGCAATCCTTTACTGCTGCAAACTTCTAAGAGTCTAAGAGTGCAAACATTCAATAATAAATTAAAATTAGTTGAAACAGATTAAGATTCTCCTGTTACAGTAGTTTTCTTCCACAAATATAATCTTAATCTGGCAATACATGTAAGCAATACTGACTCCATTCCAGTTTTACCATACAAAAAAATGAAAAGCATTATTATTGCTTTTACAATTTCATTATTAGTTTTGTATCAAGGAACAAATGAATTAAAAAACATTACTTATACTCATTTTATAGAATAAAAACTTCTGAAAGAGAATAACATGGTAGTATTCAGTTCTAATTACTAAACTATCAATTTCATAACTTCCATCATTAAACACCAGCAGAATACGAATGTACTCAGATATAATTTTGAAATCAAAGTGAAGATATTTAAAATCATCCTTAACATGCAGGTACCAAGTATTTTAGTAGACCAAATAAGGTAAGGAAATTTTTTAATAATATTTCGTTCTTTAAAATCTAATAAATATTTGGATACCAAAAATTACACAATTTATTTTTTGAAATAATTATCAAAACACATGCAGTGACTTCGAATGGAGAATAAAAATAATGTTCTTTATTGCCATCCACTTAGAAATTGTCATAAGTATATTGTAATGCAGTAACATTGTATAGAATATACAAGCCAATTAAATTCACCAAGTTCACAGAATCCACTAACCGAACTAGAAGTCTGATGAATGTGACTGAAATGTGAAATACTAGAGTCAAATAACCTGGCTTCATATAAGATTCATGCAATTAAACAAGATACCATTCTGTGCACACAATAGCATGCTCAGGTTTTAGTTAGTTGTCAATAATTTCATTTTGTGATTTCAAAGCATTTAATACAAAAGTACAAGCAACGTTACCTATATTATGCTAGATATAAACCATAATATAGAATACAATTGAGGATTTCCTTTGCAAACCACAAAGAAAACCCTGTTCATCTTCAGGGTAATATATTCAAAAACAGTCTGCAGTAATACAGTATTAGGACCTCTTTGGTTCAAAGGAGATCTAGGAAGACAGGTATCCCAATAATCTGCACAAAGTTTTGTGCCCAATTTTTTATGTGATAATGTTGAGACAACTAATTAATACCTAATAATTTTACATTACAAATTTCTGCATCATTAAAAACATTTTTACAGTTAAATTTTCCTCATCAAATATTAATATCATCATATATGAAGTTGCTTTTAATGGTATGATTAACAAATATTTTCAATAAAATTGGTTGATACCACCAGATTCAATTTTATTGTCAATGAAGGAAATTGGTTACATTTCATAAACTTTAGTACTAACCTTTATCAACTTTTATCAAAATTAACAATCTATTAAGCAATATTTTCATGACATTTCACAACCATACAAAACAATCATTTCCATTCGTGATTAACTTCAATGTTCAACCAAAATTTATACAAAAAGGCAGAGAATGTTTAGATCATAATTCTTTTGATCTAAAATAAAGGCTGCAAGGATATTCTTAAACCAAATATTAACTCAACAATGACTTCATATTAGATATAAATTAGTATCAGAATATGTTTATACAGTATTTTAGTAGCAATGTTAGTACAAGATGCAAAAAGAAATGTCAACCACAAATTTTGAGGAACCAACAAACTCGATAAATAAGCAAACAAAAAATTATATAAATGTAGGACTTGAGAAAAGTGCAATAGTGGAAATAATTTGGTCATTTTGCAAAAAAAGGAGAAAAGATATTAGTATTTTCCACAAAAAACAACACATTTTCTTCTTGTATTCAGAGATACACTAAAAAATAAAAGCATGTTTTTTATTATTATGGCTTGCATTTAATTGGTGTTTGGGAAAGTGTTATTAATTGCATTTAATGCCATAAAATGCATGGAGACACTTCAAAATAAGTGAGAGCATATATTAGAAATGCTTGAAGGACGAGACTATAACAGTTTTTTTTAAAAAAATAATCCTTTCCATTCCTTGATAGTATACCTCATTAAGCCTATTTAAAACTCAACAGAAATGAAACTTCCTCAAAGTGAAATTGTTTAAAAGAAATTTGTTCACAAATAGAATTTAATTACATACTTTCCAGTTTTTTAAAAAAAGGCAAAACTTAAAATTATGCGTGTGTCTCAATTTGACCCTTTAATTCTAATTATCTTTATACTTTAATCTCTGAATGCAACATAAGTAAAATGATGACTGGTTATATGTGGATCAGGGCAAACTCCATGCTGGTAAATTTGGAAGTCAAGGTACCGTCATCTGATAGACATCGCAAACTCGTCAAGCTGAAGACGCAAGGCAATTTTTGCCTCTTCCGTGTCAATCAAGCGCTGCATCAATTCCTGCACCTGACAAAACAAGCATGAAAGCAGAGCTGAAAACACTGCGAAACAATGTGTTATGCCAGCAAAGAAAGGCAATAATGGTGAGAATGTTTCTGTCATAACAAAACATTTTTCAATTAGTTGAAATAAGCATTTTGACGCCAGCTGATTACAACATCGAATTATGAACCAAATAAACAAACATAATTTCATTACAATAGTTTGTAATTTAATTTATAATACATTGGTTTCACATGTGATTATTACATTAGTCTAAGAACTCTCTACGATACTCTTAATAGCTTGAGGAGGATTAACACTTACGAAAATTAGACAATTTTAAGTAGTTATAATTATCCTAAGACACATACATACAGTACGTTGTTTGTCACAGTGGAATACTGGTTGAACACACCCAACTGTCCTTTTGTACAAAAATACCAAATTTAAAAAGTAAAATAAGACCTAAATATATATAAAAATGCTTAAGGTTAACCTACTGACACTTTTTTTAGAACTTTAAACTTAAGCAATGTGCAATGTACAATATACACCTGCTTCTTGTTTAGTATTTCATAAAATTATTAGTTTTATTTTTTTTTACACTTTTCCACCATTAGACATTTCATACAGATAAAAATTTTATTAAACTGTATATGAAATTAAAATATATTTTCAAATTCCACCTATACAACACACTTGTGAAAATAGTTAGGCAATAAAATGTACAAAAAACATCTTAGTCCATTACATTATTTCTCTAGCTCTGATGATCTTCATGGTAATAATAAGTAATATAGATTACTAGTTTGTTTAAAATTTTAGGTTAATATATTTATAAAATATTTTATAAATGGCCTACCTCACGCTGTAGCTTTCTCTTTTCAACCTTTAACTCGTCTTCAACCTTTTCTGCTGATTCTGATGCTGACTTGTACCTAATCACTTGACTTTCAAGTCTGGCAACCTGGGCAGTAAATTTAGATATTAGTATTAAAAGTTAAAAATAACTACAGTAGAAACACTTTTTAATGAATCTCGGTGGACTGGAAAATTTGTTCCTTAAATAGGGGGTTCTCCTTAAATCGGGGTATTCACATAACTTACTGTAAAATTCCTTTTTAACTAATTACATTTATTTTCATTACATCATAGGGTATTTCTTACATAAAAGTTTGCATAAAATAAATATAAAAAGTTTTCTAAGATTAAATTAGCTTATTAAAGAGAGGCTGATTTAGTTTCATTTTAAATAATTGTGAAATGTTTTCTCTTTGCTACTATTTCCTCTGCGAGATTTTTTGCCACAAAAACTATACATTTCTGATGGGAGAAGATTTAGGAAGATCCCTTACTTAACTATGGTATTTGGCTAACTCAGAATTTTATTTCACATTTACTGTTGCAGCAAGTTCCATTATACTGCCTTTTTTATTGCGGAAATCGCCAGTATATTTCATTAGTCTGTAATTTGAATTTTTATGTTTGGCTTGCTTCTAAAACAAATACAGAGTTTTAAATGGGTCATTGTAGCATTTGACTTATAATGTTCTCATATTTAATTGATAAAGATGTTGCTCCAAGTGGAAAGGTCACAATTAATGGAGAGGGCGGTGCCGAAAATTTAAGAACTCCAAACCTCACAAGGTGTCTACCATCTATGAGCCTCAGGTAAGTCACCTACTTCCTATCTCTCTTTCCTTTCCTCATTAATGGTTTGAATTAACATGACAACGTCATTTCCTAACACACATATATACAGTTGGTTCATGAGTTTAAGTTATGTGCTACATTGCTCCTCGATATAATTTTTATAAGGATAATTATGTAAGACATAAGTGATAGTGTTAACAATCCATTCATAATGTGCTATATTTATAATAGTGACAGCTAAGTTTTAGAATAAGCAAATTTTAAAAGCAAGTTGGCACATTTTTAAACATACATTTTTCCTTCATACATATTTTAAATAATTTTAATCTTAGGAAAAATCCACATATGACGACAGTATTTTATGGAGGATCCTTTGATAGTTTTCACAATTTGATCAAAATCTTTGAAATTCAGCCTCTTAAATGTTTTCTATATTTTAAATAAATGACTGACTATTTTTGTTATATAAGCTGTATTAAAATAAAATTTCTAATTACTAAATAGTTCAAATTTATTTTAATTTTGATGTGAGGAATGAAACACTAATGGCACCCTGAACAACATGGCTATGGGCTATTGTAGCATAAGGGAGAATAAGTTTGTTGTCACAACAGGTGAAGCAAGGGGGCTGAAACAATGTACCGCACATGCACTTTTGTCCCTCCACAAACAAGATTTTGAGCTAGAAACACAATAGCTCAGACACGGGAAGGAGCATGCAGTTTAAAGTCTTCCAAATCAAAGAAATTCACACTCTTTAAATATTATAAAGGTTCTTAAAATTAAGAAAATAATTCTTCCTAAATTAATTAATGTGATGTAGCACATATGCCATAATGGTTGTAAAATTGGATTTATTTGTATTTTTTATTTAAAATAAATTATAATCGGACCTAAAAAGCTTGCCATCATCATTACTATGTACTAAATTTTTATCATTAAAATTAGTTTAATTTCAGTCTAATTAGGCTGTTGAACACATTTATCTATAAAAATATTTATGATGTAAAGGTTATGCTTTGTATAATGTATCCATTCAACTTTACAAATTCAAATTTAAGTAAAAGTTTTAATTACATTACAGTTTGAACTTACATTGGCCTGCAATGTTGACACATCTTGTTCTGCTTTCTGCAATTTAAACTTGTAGTCACCAAGTTGTTTGTTGGCTTCACCTATTAATCAAAAATAATTTGAAAATGCTTACAATATTGTGAAAATGTAAGCATATTTAAAACCAAATGGTAATCTTTCAGCATGCAAAGTCAGTGTATTTCAAATGACAATCCTCTTTATTCAAAAAACACAACCAGTTTCTTGAAATAAAAATTGTATTACGTATTATACATTCATTCCTTTACCCTAACCACACAAAGTATTTTGAGTGCCATATTAACCTCACTTCCAAATGCATAGGCAATAAAACTATGAACTTACATTGGTTCAAGTACAGGTAAATATACACAGGATAGGAGTGAGAAAACTTTTATATCCTCAACAACTCAAAATTTTAGAAGTACCATAGAAGTTAAAAAAATTGTCAAAAACACTTAGCAGAACCAAGTAAGTATGATTAAACTAAATAATATGGTTGCACACATGTGCAAAATTGCAGCACATAACTAATATGAAAATAAATTTGAGGTGAGATTGATGCAATATTTATCAACATGCAATGTATGGACAAGTAAAGCAAAAATGTTAAATTAACTTTAGTTTACCAACATACCATGTTGATATAACACATCCTCATTCCATATGTTCAAAGTAATCAAACATTTACATTCACTATGCAATCTTAGTATGTATAAACTATAAATTATCAGCATTTAAAAATGAAACTCTATTAAGTACTGGAACAAAATAAAGGACATCAGATAAAGGGTCATATGCCAGAGCAGTAAACAGCTGCCATGATGTAAGGTCTGGAGCTTTTGACATTAATTTATAGGGCTATTTAGGCTGAGTGAGCTCTTTCAATATAATTCATGGGTGTGGACTGGGATGGAGTGGCAATGAATTTTAATTGAAAATCGATGAGTATGCAAGGCAAATTGGATTTAGTTATTAGTTATAGGAGCATATTACCAATGTGTAAATGTCATAAAGGTTTTATTTGGTTGTTTACTGCTGGCATGTCTTAATCCAGATTAAATGTAATTTCAACTAATTAGATATGCAAGTGGCCAATTAAGAAACAAAATTAAATGATAAAATAAATACAATATTTATGGAATGATTGTTGCTTTGCACAATCATAAACACACTGTTTATTAGCAAATTTAAAATAAGACATTATTTGGACTAAGTAACATGGACCACAAACATGTCACAAAAAATGTGTGCACCTGTAATTAAGCAAACATGCTTTTCCTACACCACAATGTAATTCTCGATTTTCTGGAAGGCTGCACATTAAATTATGGCTTTAAGGTATTATAATTTATGGAAATTTTACATATCTTTCCACCCCTTGAAGCACAGCTTCTTGAGAGGGCCTATGAAAATGAAATAAGAGCAGAAATCTTCTCTATATTACTTCTGGTTCCATGTCTTCCCTGTACATACTGTAGCATTTAATTGATATAAAATTTCAATATTTTTAAATTCAGTTATACTTAACTTTAAATAAACAAATATTTTCGAAGAAAAAGCATTATTTAATTTTAATAGGAATATTAAAAACTATAAATGTATAATGTTATTCTGAAGTCAACTGGACAAAATATATTTATAATTAAGTTATTAAGATAGTCATAAGCATCAGCTTATTTTAAATTGATAGCAGTAGTCACCACTGCAAAACAAAAGTCAAATTTGAGAGTTTATAACAACAGTTTTAACTTAAATTTTCGTGCATGTTTCATTTTAATATACTGCAGGGTTCTGAAGATATTAATGTAAAAATTTCTACAGGAACGGTTTCGAGGTCCATACATGCAGTCAGATCTCCAAAATGTGAACGCCGGTTGCCTAAACCCTATTTATGCTCTGAAACAGTTTAACGAATTTCAATGAAAAATTGAGGGATTGAAACAGGAACTTTAACTTAAATTTTCTTCAATGTTTGGCTTACTGTATTATAAGCATAATTTTGGCTGCATAAGAGAGAGAGCAGGAGGGAGAGGGAGGGTGAGCATTCTCATTCCATCTATTGTTGCAGTAGGATTAGCGCCATACTTGACTTTTGTGGCAGAGAGCTAACTCCCTGAGAAACTTTAATATTTAATAATTGCTCTTTTTTAAAAGCAAATAAAATAAATACAATCTATCTGAAATATTATTGAAGTTTTTGCCTGGAAGTTTAAAATGTATTAACCACAAAAATGGTTAAAAAGTATTTGTTTATATATGAAAAATAATTGTATATTTGTATGCTTAGATACCAAAAACAAAATAGATAATAAATGATACCATACATTTTTTATATTACATTAATTCAGCTTTATCTAAATTTTGTACCTATTGTTTCATTTTTAGGGCAAAATAAAGAGAGATTTGTCCAAGTTCCGCGCAAACAAAGTCGCAGGTGTAACTAGTACTATATAAATTCAGTAACTAAAAATATGAATGGAATTTCATCTATAAGTTTCCTTTGGATATTAACAATTTTCTCCGAAGTGAAGAGAATAATGGTGTTCTTTAATATTTTGTATTAGTTCATAATATTTAAGAATTAATTTCTAAGCCACCATTTATAAATATTAAAGTGTTATCCAATAAATTTCCACGTACCAAAATTATGACTAATTAAAAATCAATTAAGTTTCCTTTCAATGAAGTTCTTTTAGGTTTCCAGTTATGGTATACTTCATAAAATGGCATAATTTTATTGTACACACATTGTCACTTCACCACCTGATGAATTAACAAAGTGTAGTGTTTAAACAATGAATTTACCCGATCCATTAACCGAGAATCTTTTATAAAATAATAATAACCTATTGTTTACGACTGCTGAGAATCTAGGAGAACTTCATAAATACCATATAAACAAACATTCCATAAAATTAGGACATGGAAAGTGCCAAGCTTTAAATTTTACATTTAAAATTGATTCTTTTAAATACAATTTTATGGTTATATACAAATCAAAATATTTCATTAATCTAATATAGCAAGCTATGCATGCTGTGAGGAGGTCTGCTACACACCCATGCATGTGTGCAGTTCAGATGACTGTTCAGAGTACCCACGCTGCAGGTCGGCGAGTCCCATGTCGGGACCATTTAAATTCACACTCCCTCTAACATCTTGCTGCTTGTTTCGGCTACGAGCTTCTTCTAATTCCAGTTTCAAATGCCTTACTTCATCCAGCAACTCATTTCGTTCTTCTGCACACCGTCTCAATCGTACATCTATAAAGTAATATACAAGAGACTGCATGTTACTATTATATTAAACATGTAGGAAATAGACAATGAAGTTTTTTAAATTTTTTGTTTATTTAAAAGCAAATTTTGAACTCCCCCACCCAATCTTTGACATTTACAATACAGTAATGATAAAAATTTCAGATGAAAAATTGTTAACCAAATAATAGTGTTGTTTCAGCATTTTGATATAGTGAAAGGATGCTTTCCTAGTATACTTATAAAACATTATTATATTGCACATGGGGAAAAATTTGCCATCAGCTAGTAGGCAATATAGGTCCAAAGACACCAGGAGACTACAAAATTCTCCACGAGTACAGTACAAAAAACATTGGACCGATTAGAATGGTATAAGATGGGGGCAAGAAAAAGAAACGTGCACATAAGAACAACAATCAAAGTTAGGTAGCCAAGTATTCTCCAATTACAGGACACTAAACACAGCTCCAAAAAATAAAGGTCATAACTTTTGGGACAGCAGTTTACTAATGAATGTAGCCATTAAAACAGTTAAAAGTTAATCAGAAAGATTAGGGTCCTGTGTGTAACTAGTCTTGGGCAAAATAAACAACATGCTGTTCTGACAGAACATTGGATATACGGCCCAAAAAATGCAAGTGCCTAAAGTCAAAAGAAATCCACTGAGTGACTTGTTGCCCAAGGTATAGAGGCATCGTACATATTATCGGAGACATATCAGTGACTGCCATTGAACCATTGTGGTACAAGCCTTTTCACCTGGTTGGAAGTTCAATATGTACTCATGTAATCAAATATTAACCGAGAAAATTAAAATAACACTAATATAAAATATAGGCTTCTTCCAGAGTAACAATTCAATGATGAGCCTAGAATCATTCTTTAAAATTTTAATTCAGGAATTACTCATCTTTTTTGTACCCATGCCCTTAATGTACAATCATTTTTTCAACTAGTCAGAGTGTAGGGGAAATGTGGTGAGATTAGTCCAAAAACTTAATAATAGAAAAACTTGAAAGACTAGTTTTAAATTCACAATCAGTTTATTGCAGATGCATAATTAAAACAGATTATTGCTCACTACACAATTTCTCAAATCTGATTCAAATATAATATAATTACCTTAATGCCCTGTTCCACATTAATTTTCGCACTATACCTACTTTTTATTAGTGACCACTGAAAACCCAGCTTCGAATAGATAAGAAGCTGCAAATGGAATTAATGTTATTTGAGCAGCGGATATTCACATTTTACTAACACCCAAAATCGGCCAATTTCATGTTGACAATCTGTCAATGAATTGTCACAAGACACCTCGATAAAATTTTAGTCTTCTAATGATGTAAATTCAGGGAGATTTGGCTTTATTTGAGACTTGAATTCATGTTAAATTTTCCACATTATATGCATGAACATCTTTTTTGAGCCATTTGATACATTGTTATAGGTGACCTTCAAAAAATAGATATTATATTGTAACACAAAGCAACTTCATTGGCGATTACAAACTGGTGCAGAAAAAGAAAACAATCATCGACATCATTTTTTATAATTTCTTGTTTAAATAACTTTTCTCAAAATCGAATCTTCTTGGGCATTTTTGAAGTATGTAAAGTTGTGCCCTTACAGGGAAAAACATAAAACAAGTTTTTTAGTTTAACCAAAAAGTTTCACCAAAACAACTGGCATGCTTGTCTTCGTCTTCGACACTTCTCTTACCTTCATAGTCCCAAGAAGTTTGTTCCGAAAGCAAGTCTTGAACTTCAGATGCCAAAGACAACTGTGTGAAAGGTTTTAAGTAAATGTTGAACATGTGTCAGACCCAGTTTCTGTTGGTACATGCTTTAAAGCCAGACAATCCCTATGGCATGCATGGGGTGGGTGGAGCCTGGGGTGGGCGGAGCAGGTAAACTATGCTACAAGGAAAGCGTGGAAACCTTGCACTTTGTCATGAGAACACTCAAGAAGGGGAATGCAAAATCTAAAGAGTTGGCATATTTGTCATTAGTACGCCCACTTATGGAATATTGTGCAGTATGCTGGGATCCATACAGGATAGGTCAAATAGAATCCTTAGAAAGGTTGCAAAGAAGGGCTGTAAAATTCGTACAAATAGGACCTGGGCATGGGAACGAAAAGGTAAAGAGACTAGGGGGGGATACGCTACAGACAAAAAGAGAAAGTGCTAGTCTACACATTTTCTACAGAGCTTTTGCAGGTCAAAAACCTTGGCAGGGAATCCGAGATAGGATGAAAAAATGACTCAGAACAGGAAATAACAAGCAAGGAAACAAAAAACAGACGTTGGAAAAGACTCATTCCTAAATAGGACAATTAATGACTGGAACCATCTGCCTGCAGGAGTGTTTGGAGAACTTCCTCTAACAGAAAGAAAATTTCGACTCAATCTAAGTTTAGTGTAGTGAAGTGATCAGTGCTGCGAAATCTCTAAAAATATACTACAGTGAAATATATTTCCAGTTTTTTTTCTTTTTTTTCAGGCAAAACAATACTATTCTTTTTTTAAAAAAATAATTTCTAATAATATGATTCCACATTTATTTATATTTCATATAATTATACATTCAACTATAGGTTAAATATAGTCCTTACAACCAGTTTATTAATTATTGTTTAAGTTCTATGTATCTGCCACTGGGCATCTGCCCATTTGTAGATGCAATAAATACAATAACTTTGTCTTTCAAGATGTGTTCAGTGATGAGTCAGCATTTCATCTTGTACAATACCAAAGAGATTTACCCAATTAAATATTTTCTGTGCTGTATCCGAAAATCAAGTATAAGGTCCATTTTCTTTCACTGAAGCTATCAGGGTGTGGATCATCTGTATATGTTGCAAGAATAACAATTTCCAATTAGAAGGTAGACCTGAAAACTTTATTTGGCAACACCCACCCCTTCCCCAATCAGGCATCTGTTGTACAAGAGTAGTTGACTGTTGGATTGGTTATAATGGTCAACACAACAGAGCTCTTTTCAACTGGGCTCCAAGTTCACCTGACATCATGCAATGGAACACATTTCCTAAAGATCTACAAGAGTTTAGAGATAGAATTGAAAATCAATCCAGACCTGTTAATCCAAGTGTGTGAAGAATGGGATTTATTTAATTGAAATGAGCCATATAAATATAATTTAAAATTAAATACAAGACTTATTGCCCCTAACTTTCTAGAACTCTTCAGTTATAAATAATGTGCAATTAAACCTTTTACAGAATTTTTTTACCTCTACTGCAATATCAAGGTCAGGAAAAAAACATTGGAGATGAAAAAGAAACACAATTTTGAATTAAATTTCTATTTCTAACTTGTGGCCTGTTCATCGTATTCTATTTTTCAAATTAATCTCACTATTTTATTTACAAAGGTACACATTGAAAGGTTAGTTTACCTTCATTAAAACTAGGAAATTCTTTTATGGACACCCTGTATAACAAAAGCATGTATTTGTCTTTCGTATTCTAATCTTGCTTTCACTCGCAGAGATTTCATACATTGTGAGGCAGAACCAACTAAGCAGGTTCGGGGGGCTAACTGTACGGGTGGTGGTGGGGGCAGGCAGTTGGACGTGGTCTTTCATTGCTCCACCAGCAGGTCCATTTCAGCAGACAATATAGTTTGGACTGAAGCAAATCTTGGCTTTATGTTGAGTGCATAATTTGAAAGTAATTTATCTGTGATTGTGATGCATAGAGCTTTCCAGCTTCAGTTTAACAATCCACATAAGGTCACTCCTAATCTTAACACAATTCGGTCTTAAGAACACTGAGGCAGATCCATCAGTACACCAGAAAATGTGCAGCTGGTGAGAGCAGCAGTTGAGCAACACCCAAGAATTTTTGCTTAAAAGCAGAATATTTGAGGAGGATTCTGTCAACTTGAATCCCCCCCAAATCATTTTAATAAATTCTAACAGAGCATTAGATAAACGGAATATCGGTATATTATATAATTTTTGCAATCACAATGGATTGGAAACATACTTTTACTGGCCTGAATGTGTGTAATACTTTTAAAGTTTTGTGTGCCCCTATAACAGCACCTACACCTCAGGGTGTAAGGCCGCATAGTTTGGGAATGAATGGTTTAACCATTTTGCAGGCCGTGGGTTTAGTTTTAAGGATAAAAGTATTTTCCACCCGTTTCCTTTTTATATCTTCGATATATTTGTGACAACAATTTGGGATATTCAATTTAATGCAGTTTTTGTTTTAAATTAACTCTGTGAAAAATCTAATTGGTTTTACATTATTACAATTTAGAAATGTTTTCCTTGATATAATGTGAATCAGATAAGATTCACAAACATGATATTTTATTAATGTTCTCGTTGATTAGTAGAGGATGTCACTCTCGTCAGTGATAGTGTCGCTACAAATCCACTGTAGAATGATTCACTGCCGTTCTCAACAGTTAGCCATTCCGAAAAGCAGTTCGCAGCAAATTTTAACAAAAGTTCTGTACACCAGGTGACTTTTTTGTGGGGCTATGTCAAATCATCCCCAACTCAATGTAGAAATTAGATATGTCAAAGCCAAATTATAGCGAAACTTTGCTCTAGTCATCAAAAATTTTGTTCACAGAGTTTATTTGTGCAGATGAAGCTGTGGAGGGTATTTTTGTGATCATGATTATGTCTAATTGCAGTCTTTGTGCTTCATATTGACATAATAATATCAGCAATATTCAAATAAACTGTGTATTATTATTAAATTAAAATTTTTGTTCTTTATGGGACACCCTTATCAACAATGATACTGATTACTTTCAATAATCAATAATGTTATACTGATATTATTGAGGAAAAAGTTATGAATTTGATAATGGCTTACCAAGAGAACCTTCTCCTACAGAATTAAGTAGTTCAGCAGACTCTATAGAAACAAGTGCTTTACGAGGAGCTTTTTTTGATGTAGAAGTAGAATTATTTGTACTGCCACCACTGCTCTCTTCATCACTAGATACATGATCATCACCTACTATCATAAGTCCAGCTTCCTGCAATGAAGAAAATTTAACAACTATTTATATCTTAATTAATATTATGAAAAATGGACAGAAATGTTTAACATATTTTTTCTACCAACAAAACCTCAAATGCTCAGAGAGAATGAATATAAAATAATTGTAAATAAACATTTCACTATTGAGGGAAATATATTAAAAGTGAATGAAATGCTTGTAGCATAATTGTTTAAATAAATGTCATAATTTCTGTGTTTATGAAAAGATTTACAACACAAAATGTTAACCAGGAAGTAAAGAGAAGAAATAATGAAGCAATAAGTATCAGCTGTACAATGATATAGAGCAAAAGAAGCTCTTTTCTGTTCTGCAGATTGGTAATGAAGTAAAAACACACCTTTATAAGAGTATCTCTTTCTTCTAATAAGGAACGGCACCACTCCAAGTCTTCTTTGAGTTTAGCAGCCGCCCTTTTCAGTTGATCATGTTCTCTACATTTATCTCTATGCTCTCGCTGAAAAATAAATTTCATTATTGCTATGTTGTTGAAGTATAATAATCTAACATATATAAATCGGAAATATTCTTCTCTCAAAGAGACATGAGAAAATAGTTTATAGCTAAATACACCTTACTTGTTACTTCTACACAAAATATTGCAAATAGATAAGTTAACTGAATTAATACACAACCCTATATTTATAAATTGTTAAACATTTATCCATAGTAGCCTTTCTGTGGTGGCAGAAAGGAAGGCCAGGCTAGTAAATCAGAAAATGAAACTCTCAAAACAGAATGTCTTGAAATGACATACATATATAATGACAGGAAAGAGAGAGAGACAGCTCGTCATCACTTGGAATGCTTTTCCTAATCTTATGATGAAGGACAAGGTGCCTCGGAATTTTTTTTTAAAAAAATGAACTCAACATGGTGCCTGCCAATTTTTTCTCTATCATTATATACAAATAATAACCATGTAGGGTTTGAAGTTCTTGAATTTTTGGAGGCACCACCCACTTCATCAGAATGGTAGGAAGACATGATCGGCTGGACGTTTCTGGGTTATTATTTCAAAGGAAACTGGTGAAATACACTGGGTTCACGGTGGGGACTGTAGGGATTAATTTGGCAATAAGGCTGATCACCACCTTAGTGTGGTGGAGTTGCTTGCAGTCCCCAATGACATTTAAGGTCCTTGAAGGGCCATACATGTCAGACATTAGGGGACAGACAAAGAGTACTCCCTTGAGGTCATACAAGTTGGATTAATCTTAGAATTTGCATCACAATCGAGCACAGTCAGCCTCACAAGCCACATTGTGTACAGACGAGCCAGGTTAATGACAAATGTAAAATGAATAGGAGGGCCACAACCCAGGAAACTATTAAGAAAGACAAATAACTGGAGACACAGGTATAAAAGTGGTTTCCAAAAAAGTGTTTTGCGGGCCTCTGAGGCCGGCTGCACCCGACGGAGGGTTAAAAGAATATCCTCCATCATATTGTACAACATATCAATACAGTAAATCTACCCAGCTTAAGTGATATGAAATGCCTCTGAACCATGGAATTAATATCAAGTATGAGCTGACAGGCCAGGTACACAACAGTGAAAACAATTTCAAATTATATCCTCCACATTCCATCACCTTATTTACTAGTCAGTAAAATTAATTCATTAGCCATTAAAAAAATAACTTGATTACACTTCAACACTAGGTTCACATGAACTATTCAATTTTTCTTTTTACACATTTGCACTTAATCCATCATTTAATTATGATACATGAAAGGAAAGTTAATTATATTACCAACAAACTCCGTGTCTAGTCCTATTGATGATAATATTCAAACCATAATTTTTATTAACTTGAATGTCAAAGCTGTTAAATGATTCTTTTCAGTATGAGTAAATGGAATATATAATTATAAATCAAACAGTTTAGTTAGTACTTTAATACATTGGGCCCATAAAAAGACAAATATAAGAACAGAATAGTGAAATATATATAACAAAGTAAGTACTGTATATAGACGAGTTATACAAGGGGAATTTTTTCATTATTAATTCTGTTTTACTAATAAACCATTACATTCACACAAAGTCTCACATAGTAGCAAAATCTTACCTGCAATTGTGAATGTTGCTCTTCTAATTCTTCAAGACGATCCTTTAATAATTCTACTTGATAAGTTAGTGATGATTTTTCATTGTCTAGTTGTGCATTCTGAATCATTGCCTTTCGAAACTTTTCTTCCAATTCTTTAAGCTCAAGCTGTAGAAATTGAAATTAAGGTAGTAATAAGTTTTTAATTGTTCAGAAACAAATTCCAAAGCTTTAAATTTTTTTGCATACTGCTACAAACACACAAAGAAACTTTTATCCTCATTAAGCACAAATCCCTTTATTTAAGTGTAGTCAGGCAACTAGTACACAGTAATTATATATTTAGGTTAACAAAATTTTACGAGGCTAATTTATGCAATTAAATTTTGTACTTGGGTGTTATATGACTACCACATCAAGAACCTCTAATTGGATGAAATTAATACATATTATTTAGCATGTCTTCCAGTACCCAAGCTTTTCATCCTTTTTTATGACTACCGATAATCCAAAGTTATAAATGTAAATACAGCTATAGATGTCATAACAAAAATAGATTTATAATTTCAGTAGCTAGCTACAGTAATATCTCACCCTAACATCTCTAAGATTTATCCCTTCTTCCAAGGAATCTTCAGAACTACGGCGACTGGATTGGTAACTATTAGAACCTGTGCCTGCCGACAGCCTAGTGGCCGAAACATTTGTTCCCACACGTGATGCTCTGGGTGTAGTATCTAAAAGAAACAAATTATATTAAATTACATTGAAATGTAGTACACCTAATAATAATCTAGGATCATTTTCATGTCTCGGGGATAAGCACTTATTTAAGTTCGTAATTAATAGATATTTTTTCTTACAAATTGATTAGAATCACCCTTATATTTGATTAATAATGTCCGAGGTGGAAAATTCTAGTTAATTTACATTTGGATGAAATAATATTGAAAATTATAGAAATTGGAATTTGATTGAAACATTTAGCAGATGATATTATAACACAAGGTTTTCATTCCCTATTTCATATTATTTAATTCAACACAATTCTGTTGATACATAAGTCCAAAGCTTCATGCCATGAATCAAGGTAGATTATTGAATTTCCAAAAGAAGTTCATTGAACTGATTGTCCACAGAATATCTCCAATTTGAATTAGTTATATTCAAACCAATGATTGTATTTTGAACCTTTAAGCACTCTTGAATCTTAGATGGTATACAAATTCTCTTCCTTAATTCATAGTTTGAACTATCTTCATTTCGACATTTTCTAGGTAGTATTTGTTCTGGGTAATTTGGGTCCTAATTAACGAACACTTGCTTCTTTCACAATTGAACAAATTAAAATATCAAGTAGGCCACAATTTTAATTTTGGTCTATCATAATTTCTGTTGCATTGCTTTAAGCTAAGTAGCTTTCAAATTCCATTCAATATTTTCCAAATATTCCTTATCTATAAGCTACAATGTCAGCAGTAAATTCTTGCAAAGGCAATTCCTACTTTTGGTTTCATTTGTATAATGTGTTTCCTCAATTTCTTACATGTCTGCCCAAACAAATTTAGTAGTATTAAGAATAGGTGTCAAATAGTGAATGATTTATTTTATTACCGCAAAATCTGTAAATAAGTTCAGAATACAAGTAGAAATATTCATTACCTGCATACATATCATATACTTTGTCTGCATTCTCTTCAATTTCTTTCTGCTGACGTTCAAGTTCTCGCATCCGAATTTCACGAGCTTCTGCTCTGGCTTGTCTTCGGGCAGCAAGTCTTGCTTCGGCCTGTGAATAAAAGAAAATCTTTATCATAAATTCAATGAGTCGCTTATTATCAATATGAAATACTTTTACAGAATAAATAATTTTATTCCATTAATTGAAAACTATGCCTGAAAAGAAATATACCTACTATAATGAGAAAAAAACAAATTATGGACTTTAACATAAGACAAACAGAAATACAACACAGGAAGGCAGTGACTTGGCACACAACACAATTAAACTCTAAAGTTAGTAGAGCTACTTTTCTTTCTATTTGTGTGTTGCTTCAGAAGCTTGTGGTAGAAGACTGGTTACAAAGTCTAGGAAAATATCAATAGCTTGTCACAAAAAGATTGGAAAGCTCAAGATCTGGATCTATAATTATCTCACTTGTCATAACTGAATTGATTTTGTCTTGAAATTTTCAATGAAAACGATGTCTAAGTTAATACAAAGATAAGCACAACACACAATCTTAAAATTTGGTAGTAAGTAAAGTAAACAATATTTCAAGATTATCTTGAATCAACCTGGTTGCCAAATAACAGTTGATGAATGCTGAATCTCATAAATATGACATGTTCGCGCAATTAAAACAAGTTATAAACATTAAAAGCACTATAAATATATTAAAAGACAAAAGTAAACAAAATGAAAAAATCCTATGTCGGTATACATTTTGGCAAGTTGCCCAACAAGTCTAAATAACTAATTAACAAATACATACTTCAGTGTTACTTTTGTCGAGAAAATGCATTATTCCATCATCCGGTTGAGTGTCGTTATCGTCTGTTTCTGACGTCGATTCTCTCACCGATTCACTGTTACTTCGTTCGATTCTATCTTTAACATTTTCTTCAACATTTTTCCCGAAACTGTCACTGTTGTCTAATGACTCGTTGCCATTGTTGCACCGAGAATCACCCATTTCACTTTCAGTCGAGTTGTGAGCATCCTGATCCCTTAATTTACCCGGCTCGCCTGAACCTTCAGCACTTTCACCGTCGTTCACTTCGTCGACGGAGGTGTTGTTTTGTTCGACCTCTTCGGAAACTTCATCTCCAACTACGGAGCCAGAGGAGCTCTCGTCTGTATCGTCGGCAGACATCTTCCGTACAATTCCTTACTGCATTTTATGACGCGATCCAAGATCGTTGAACGCCATTGGATGACAAACTTAAACAGGAACTGCAAAATAATTCCTCGATAAGGAGAGCCTTGTGCCGTTACCTTATCTAGGTAGTTCAAAGAGTTACGCAACAAGAGCTCCGACCAGAAAAAAAGGAACTAATAACTATCAAATTCGAATGATATAAAATGCAACTCGAATAAGTGTATATAACATTAAACACTTAAATCGGACTCGTCATCCCTACTCCGCTGCGTTTTATCTAACTTAAGCACGTCACTCGTTGATTTAAAGATAAGCTGACAAACTTTTCAGGTAATACCTGTGGAAAAATTTACGCGCAAAATTGGTAAAATAATCACGCACTTATTAAATTTTATATCCTGGCTTGCGGAAGTAGTTTAAAATTATCATGAACAAAGCTTGGAAACAATTCAAATTCTACTTAGACTACGGTCAATTTGCACCGGCTCATGGTTGGTTGCCAAATGCAAGGGCTCACCCGCGTATTTTACCAGTAATTGGCGGTTACCGTAACTTTTATTTCTGGTGTTCGGATCTGCTTGCTACGCGGAAATTCTCCTGCACACGTGTTCCCTGTGGTTGGTATTACAACATACATTCCCGGCAAGCGGATAGATGCTCTGCCCATATCAAGCGTTCGGCACCCAAAGCAAATCAGCGGAGGGTCGTCTTCTCTATTTCAACGGTAATGCGCGCGGTCTTTCCAGCGAATTACTTGAACTTTTCTTCAATAAATGAATGAATGAATGTAGCTTGTAGTCAGTCAGAACTTGCGAGATCAATCGAAGAGTAGTAATCGTCGACTGGACGAAACCCACAGCTACAACGACCGCTAGAGTTAGCCGAGCCGAGGATATCTATGAACAAGCTATCCGCATTGTTGGATCTTGCTGGGCAGTAGCCCCGGACACCTCACAACCGTTAACATTGCTTGCCAGGCGAACACTGACTGGGGCACAGGTGGGGAGCAGCAGCTGCTGTAGGGGACCGAAGAAAAGGAGGGAGGGAACTCCCAAGGCGAGTCACTGACACTGACTGCAGTCAGGTCTACTTCAAATATCTCAAGCACATTACTCATACCTTTCAAATGGAAAATTTTAATTCAACAACTACTGCGACATGATCCATAATCTTAAAGACAAACAAATGTAAGCCTCGTTTATATACTTGATAGTATCCGTGATGCTGTCATGATAACTTGCCATCGCGCATAACGCGACAGCTTTGCTGCCCTCCAGCATACTCGGTTCCTTGCACATATTAGTTTTTCGATTGTTTTAATATTTACTTTATTGTGTCCGACTTTTCAACAATGACAGCAGCAGCCGATACTGCAATGACACGATAAATACAAGAATCTAAATACTTCTTCACTGAATGACGAGTTACCCCGCATATTATTTAAGGTGTAGGAAAGAGCTTTTACGAAAATAAGAATCTAATTTCTGGAATATTCAAGTTAATACCAACTTCAAGTAAAATATAATTAAAATTTTATTCAAGGATTATAAATGAAATATGACTGCTTTTTAATTTTGATACATCCCTTTGAGTTTTCAACCAGTCTCAATTATATTTCAAAACTTCATTCATAAATGGAAAAGCATTTATTGTTAAAAGTTTGAAAACAGGAGCTTTTGGCCTTTGATTTTGACAAAAATTGTTCGAAATTAATAAATTGTCATTACAAGCCTTTAACAAAGAACATAATTCAGCTTCATTTTTGAACAACTTTACAACTCATCCAAACACACACTCATTACAAAGAATACAATAAATACAAATCATACCAAAGCATATAACAATCTCAACCACTTATTGTGAAAGATTACGATTAAAATTGGCAGAGTTCATGATAATCACAAATGTTGGAACATTTAATTTTCTATTACAGTTTTACAACAGTCCTTCAAATGTTGTGGTTGTCTTCTGTCTTGTGCATGTCTCTCCAGGTTCTACCTAGATGGTTGTTGCAGCTAACTTTATCTGGTTGATCTTGGTAGTCTTGGGATGCCCAGCACAATCTGTCTTGGTGCAAATGTGACACGCTTTTCCTTCTGACCAAGGTTGATCCGAGTTAATTAATATGACGTTTTAAGGTCCTTCCGGAGACATTATAATGAATTGGCCTAAATTTTCAGAGATTTCTCCAAACTCCCATTTCATCTCGGCCTCTCAGTTGGAGTTACGTTTGCACCCTCTCAATGACCGTAACCTTCTGTAACGTTGGTTGGGTTTTTGGGGGTTAAAGAGGAAAAATTGCGTCCAGTTGTATCCTGAATCAACGGTTCAAATATAATTATGCTGCAGACTTCGTGTTTCACGATATCTCGGTAAAATGTTCTGAAATTTTGTCCAGAATGGAGTTTTCTCATTAGCTACAGCTTCTGACGTTTCTTTAGTCTGCAGATTTCTTTCAGCAATGCCATTTGTTGCTGGATGTTCAGGGGCAATAAACTTTTTGAATACTCCATTAAGTGTGCAATTTTTTTTTAATTCTTCACTGTGAAAAATTGAAGCATTAATGGATATCAGGACAGTTGGGAAACAGTGAAATGAAAATATATCACTTAGCAATGGAATTGTACTTTCTGTAGTTAGTGTATCCTTTTATTTCAGCCCGCTTTGATTTTGAATCTATGCATACTAGGAAATCGTGGTCTTCAAATGGACCCGCATAATCAAATTGAATCAGTTCCCAATTGCTTGATGGCTCCTCCCACGGATGTCTTTGATTTCACACGTGCAGTTTTCATACATTTTTACTACTTTTTCTATGTCCTGGTATCGTCTTTTGCTGAGCACGAAACTCAGTAATGAATGACTCAAATTGTAATTTATCCATGTCGAAATACGTCAAATCCAGATACGTTCCAAAGAATTAACGTAGAATCATAACCTCAACCGCTGCTCTGCAGGGAGGCTCGAAGACAATGTAGTATCTCACAAACACAGTGAATAAGGTTGATGTTTTTTCACTCGTGGCCAATTACGGTTCTCTCTTAACAAGGCTTTATCAGAAAACACGTGTCAGCTTCATTTCTAAAAATCTTTACTACTCATTCAAACATACACATTCATTCCAAGGAATACAATAAATACAAATCATACCAAAGTATATACCAATTTATTAATGGAGTTTTGAATATTATTGAGAGCGGTTGAAACCCCAAGGGGATGTAATAGATAAACATAATTAAAATATAAAATTTTAAAATAGGATAACCATATCTACACGACACCACCGCTTACTGAGAAGCTGACCGGAGAAAACTTTAGATCCATAAATTTTCTTCCAGAACTTTCTGCTGTTGTCATAACGGGTGCAGTCAAAAAGGATGTGCGGCACAGTATTTATTGTTGCTGAAATGGAAGTTTTCGCTTAAACAATCTATACCAATAAATAAAATTGAAGTGTCTGTCTGCCTATCTGTCTGTTCGTATGTTTGTCTCGAATAGGTTCCGAAACGGCTCAACAAATTTCAATGAAAATTGAGGGTTTTAAAAAAGAGATTTTATTTAATTATTCGTGCATATTTAATTTAGATATATTTGAGAAGATATTAATATATATTATAAATAAGAATATTAATTCTACGGGAACATTTCTTGGAATTGCCACGGCGTGTAAAGCAATTGCGAGTTGAGTCCTATTACTATTGTTACCGCAGGCTGGAAAAATTAACTTCTTTGGATCGTCGATACGATGTATACATATATTCATAAATTGGTTTTATTTCTAGCGTCAGGAAAATTTTGAAATTTGTGTTGTTGTGGTATTCAGTCTGGTCTGATGCAACCCTCCATGCTAACTTATCTTGTGCAAGTGTTTTCCTTTCCTTATAACTAGCACAACCCACATCCTCCCTATTCTCCTTAAGTTTTCCTTCCTTGACCACCTCCTCCTGATCTTACCCCACACACTTCCCTCTAATGCTAATTTTTACAAGACCCTCGTTTCTTAAAACGTGGCATATTAATCTATCCCTTCTATTAGTCAATGTCCTCCATATTGTTCGCTTTTCCCCTATTCTGTTTAGAACTTCCTCGTTTGTGATTCTATCCACCCATCTGATTTTCAGCATTCGCCTCTAGTACCACATTTCAAAGGCTTCCTTTCCCGAACTCCTATCGTCCACGTTTCGCACCCATATAACGCCACGAGCCATACGAAAATTTTTAGCAAATATTTCCTAATATTCACACTTATATTACCTTATATTATCCCTCTTTTACGCGAAAGCCTTCCTTGCGTGTGCTATCCTACTCTTTATGTTTACTACTACCATCCCTAGATATGCTTCCACGTAGCAGAATTCCTTAACTTCCTTTAAAAAATCCCTTTTCAATCTAACACCCTTTGTTATTCCACTGTTTCCCATACTACACTCCATTACCTTGGTTTTCCCTCTATTAATCCTCATATTGAACTCTTTCTCCAGGACTACGTTCATGCCATTTATTATGGTTTCCAAGTCTTCTTCTGACTCCCCTAATACTACGGCACAACGTAAGGTTTTTATTTATTCTCCTTGCAGTAGGATTCCTTTTCCATATTCCGTTTTAACTTTCTTCATCGCCTGTTCTATATATAACTTAAACAGCCTGGGCGACAGACTGCATCCTTGTTTTACTCCTTTCTTGATTACGGCTTTCTTTTCTTGGTCTTCTATCCTAATTACTGCTACCTGTCTTCTGTAGAGGTTATCGGTTTTTTCGTATTCTGTCTTCTAAAATTAGTCGCAAAGTCAATATTGCTCCTAAAACCAAACTAATCATCTCCTAACTCACATTCTATTTGACGTTCCATTCTCATATACTATTTTCGTTAAAATTTTGTACGCACGGGATACAAAACTAATTGTTCTGTGCTGCTCGCATCATTTTAAAATTAAGTAATTGATAATATGAAAAGAAAAAGTAAAATATCGAGATTTGTGTCGAAACCGCTGTAATGCGAGTCGCCGTGTTATATTATAACCTTTAATACGGGATCGAAGTACAATTTTTTTTCTGACGAATACTGAAAATATATTCTATTCCTGCTTTTGTACCGGGGGTATTTTGAGTCTATTTGAGGTTCATATTGCGACGTTTTCGAGGTCGGTTTAGTTGTATGTTGACCAAGAATTAAATAATGTACCGGAAAATATAAATAAATACCTGGGTAACGCCGGGTCCCCAGCAAGTATTGATTATTTTAAGGTTTTCAACTCAAGTAACTAGGACGTAGACGCATATTAATTAGGCATGGTTAATAAATCTTGAACTATGGAAAGGGCTTTTTGATTTTGGGTCACTATAGCGCTACGCCCGAAAACAACATTCCTCAAGAAGAAAGGGAAACTAACACATAGGGGAGCGACAAAAATTGCTGGTGCATGCTTGAAGTTTGCGATGGTGTAGAAAAGGTAAACAAGAACTAATGATGTACTTAAAGAGATGACGGCGGAACGGGGACCTGCTTGAACAAGATAAAAGAAAAGGCCTACTACTTACTGCCTGACAACAAAAGACAGAAGGGAAACAACAAAGCCTGAAATGAGTACTGAAGAAAATTTGTTTACACTACCGACCACTACAAAAGTCATGTAGGGAGGAAGGCAATTATGCCCTGGTAACGGCCTTTCATTCGTCAATATTAAATATTCAGAGGTAAGAAATTAAATTATAATTATAATGCATTAAACATTTTTAGTGTGAGAAACAAATTATCCGTGCTGTATCCTAACGTCTGGTAGAAAACCCTTGATCGTTACAAAATGAGGGAAGTTTCACTTGAAATATCAGCTCACCGACGGCCCATTAAAACACGCTGAAATGCTGATAACGCCAATCTGAAGGTGTACTGACTAAGTGGAATACTCTGGTTAAATCTGTCAAGTGCCAGCATTCTTGCGCCAGTGCCAAGGGGACAAACTGCCCCGTGAGCTATCTTTGTTTCGAATTAACCCCAAGAATGTTTAATTGATATCGTCAACCTAGCCATCCATAGTTGATGTAAAACTGACACCGAAAATCTCCAATTAACTACCAAGACAATAGAATTTCAGTCAAAATGTTCCATGATTTTATCGCTAGCCATGACGTAGTTAATAAAGTTCAATTTGGCAGTACATTCTACATAGGAAACATTTAAAGCAATGATATATCGGCTCAGCTAACAAATTTCTCATTATTGTAGTGTACGTGTACATCTTGAAACATTACCAGCTCGTAAGTGAAATTTTAATAAATCACTATTTAATAGGATTAGAATAGCAAAATGTCATTCAGTTTCTTACACGTTTGGTGAATCGTCCGAGTTGATCGAAGCGACACCCCCAGCTCTACCTTTCGACACAAATGTACAAATCACGAATTTTCACAGCATGAACAATGTTGCACAACACCACAAAAAGAAGTCCAGCGAAGTGAGATCTGAACTTCAAGGTTGCCATAAAAAAGATCCGTCTGTAACAATCCAATGATCTGGAAACCTTTCGTTGAGCACATCTCTAACTATAACCGGAAGTACGGAGGGACTTAATCATGTTGGAAACCAATTGATCAATTTGCGGAAACGCCAACTACAGGATATCTTAATAGTTGGAAATGGTGACAGTTTTCTCTGTATCATAAACTGGCCCGGATAACATTTCAGCAACTAATACCACAAGCTTGCATTTTGGGAAAATGACTACCTCGTTTAGTAGCGCAGAAGGACAATCTGGTAGATTTATGACACAGGCTGCCTCATAAAAAGTTTCACGAATTTTTCAGTCTGCACTATCCTTTCTATCGCATTTTATGCAGACCTATTTCACACGTCGATTGCATAGCAAAGTTACGCTGCACTTACAGAATTATCACCGGTGGCTAATCTCAATTTCCTTGCAGCTTGCTCCTTTCGGCAATTTCTTCGACTTCTATATACGACGGAAGTTTCGCTTCGCAAGCTTTATTTGTATAATAAAGTGTATCAACAGCATGATTGTACCTAACCATAACGACAGTCCAACGCCCTTATTGGAAACCAGACTAATCGTAATATCGCTGGGTGTGGTAACTCCAATGCTTAAGCAATGCAACACTCTCAGCCAGCGATATGATGCATTTCTTAGCAGGTGCCCTGAAACAGCAAAATCCTTGTAGAAACATTTTTCAACTCGCTCTTCTTGCAAGTTTGGCTTAACAGCTTAGACAATCGATTAATTAACGCCACTTATCGGCCTAACAAGCTTAAGCAACCTAAGACGTCTGTGCACAGTAACATGTTTTTATTACCTCACTGGGCTACTTTAAACGTCGATGAGCATTTTCAACAATGGAACGTCTGACTACAAAAACCTATCTTACATTAACGCCTTTTAAAAAATGAATAAAATCTTTTATATAAATTACTGCAAACTATTTTCTTTCATAAATGCCCAACGTCCATATTTATATAAAATGCCTAAAATAGTCAGTTTCACAGTTTTTGCAATTTTTAAGAAACCTGAATATATAAGATTGTTTTTCAGAGTATAATAGTGGCAGTCGTAAGTAAAAAGAAGAAAAATAACTATTAGTATTTAAAGCACAAGAAACCGTAATAAAAGCGACGAATGTAAATTTTATACTTTCTGATAATTAGAAATTATACTTCTACACTCAAAGCGCAAACTTAGCAAGTGAAAGTGGAGTAGAATAAAGAAAGAGAACGTGAGACCCTTGGAAGACATTGTATTGTCGAATGTTTAGTAACGGAAATTGTGAAGCATTGCCCAATGTTTAACTACCAGCTGTTGGCGTCAAATTTAATTAGTAGTTCAACCCTGCAGGCGTATCACAACCAAATATCAGAATAAACAAAAAATGAAGCAAGATTCTTGCATTAATTTACCAATTTGTTGGCAACTGCGTCGTCAGTGAGCACATGGCGATTTTTACCATTTATTTTCTTATCTATCCCCAGGAGGAAAAAGAATTTTTATTATACATCAAATTCGTGCAAACCTCATGAGTCTTGGCGAGGGTAATTCCATAAGCGTGAATAACATTTTACCTTCCTTCATTTACGATTTTCTTTTGCAAATAAGCAAACTTCACCCGCTAAAATGTATTTTATTAACCGTGTAGTATTCATACGTGTGAAAAAAAAATCACAAAATTTTGTTTAGATTGTCATTGAAAGGGTTGCAATTCTAATTTATAAGCTGTTTATACGTACTAAGACGCTGAATGGAAAATATGCCATTAGTGGGGAAGTATGTGAAAAATGAAAGAATAACCGACAGATTCTTGCTAAAGAAAATTATTATTTAGTAATGAAACCACGTTTTTCAGGAAACAAGGTGAAACATTATTCATCAGAGAAGATCAACCCCTATAATAAGGTTTAAGACGCGACTAAAATTCGTAAGAATTAATCCTATAGTGATTACTAATATTTCCTATTCAAAAGTGGAGTTTCCTTTTCCCATACCTCCGTACCACCTGAAATATTCCTTTTTTTTTCTTGAGCTTCAAAAGAATCGCCACTTTAGAAAAATATTTTCACCTCTTTCTATTTTTGCCAGAACCTTGAATAATTTAAGATGATAAAAACGTCCGGGTTTCCGACGACATGTCCCCTTTAAGGTTTCCTACAACGTACATCAAGTTTTGAAAATTTTGTCCTAGTTTATTTCAATTACATTCACTGGAATTTTTACGCCCTTTGCATAAATTTAAACATCACTTTCATGCAAAGACACAATGGAAAGTTATTCTTGTAAACAGAAGAAGAAAATTACAAACGGAATGTTGAATTGCAAATGAGAAATATATATATATAAACTAACTTCAGATTTACAGAAAATCGAACAGTTCGTCTTTTGGGTATTTCGTAACAATGCAAATATTGAAAGTGTATTTTCATTGATAGTTATAGGAAATAGAAAAAATTAGTCATATTATATAACGTCAAATAATTACAATATGCAATTTACACTAAGATTTTGATTCATTAAGTAAATTTTAATTTCAAATTATCAATTTGAAACTATTGTTATTCTTTTATATTTTGCAATAATAAAACTTTGGATCTGTTTTTTTTCCTAACATTATTTTATGTTTTCCTAATTTCATAAAAGCTGTATAGTCACAGCCAATTCTTGAAAGTTGTTCAGTTAATTTCATGCTATTAAATAATTCCCGGGAAAATAAGAATTTTATTGTCAGACTATAGAATGACGTTCTGAATAATTATAAATTCTACTTATTCCAAAATTAAGTAGTCAACACTACAATTAGATAGTGATGCAAATCGAGGCTTATTTTTATTCCACACAATATTAATAATAAATGCCAACAATTATACGGCCAAGTGAATATAGCCGGAAATTTAAATAAAAATTAATTTGTGTAAAATTATTTTATAATAGTTCTGATTGCACCTCGAATAATGAAGGAGAAAAATTTCGGCCAAAATTAGTAATTAAAATTATTTATTTATTAAATTTTATCACGACGTTTCGTTCTATTGTTTTCACACCTGAGGAGGTTCCAAACAATGGAACGAAACTTCGTGATTAATTTAACCTCGTCAGGTGCGAAAACAGTAGAATGAAACGTCGTGATATAATCTAATAAATAAATAATTTTAATTCTTACTAATTTTGGCCGAAAAGTTTCTCCTGCATTAAAATTACTTTTATAAGCAAATGTCTAATTCAATAATAACGTTTAATGTTTTTTCTTAATAGAAAAGGTTTTAAAATGCTAGTTTCTCTAAAAAGTAGTGTCCATACTAATGAAAAAGGACAAGGACAAGTAGTCGGAGTCCGAACAGTGCTGTGCGACAAGTTGTAAAACTGAGGAATGACGTCACCACCTCGCCCGAGTGACGTCACATACTCATACAAGTTTGCGAGTGCGAGAGGAAACAGCTGCAGCTTTGTGACCTAGTGCTAGCTATAACGAGATATTTTGACGCAAAGTCTTCGGGTTCAACAGTAAAAAAAAACGACGACTTTGGTGGCTAAGGGCGACAAATTTTAATTCATTACCGACCGTTGCGTGGGAACAAACAGTCCAGAAAAAGCAATGTGGTGAAAAATAACAGCTTTCAACAGAGTAATTTATACGGTCATAAAAAGCTCTGGTAACTACTTTAAACTTATGCACGGGTCGATGAATCACTTAAAAACTACGACTAGACAACGCGTGAAATTCAGTCTGCAAGCTTAGTCGCCAAGGACAGTTAAAATATATTTGTGGTAAGCTACAAATCAGTGAAGAATTTTTAGAAATAATAGCAATTGTCGATGTATGTCTTTTTTTCAGAAATCCAGATCGAAAGAACAATGATAAAGCGATTTTATACAAAAATATAGAAGTTTATTTTGAGAAGGGCACAAAATATGAAATATGCAAAGAAGAATTTTTAAGTCTTTCAGCAGTAATAAACGTCACAGTGAAGTCGTTCAAATTTGAAAACATCTAGGTGACGTGGAATACGGTAAAAGAAAATATAGCAATATTGAATATGGATAGAAAATACGAGTTATTAATGAAACTGCGAGCCAAGCTCATGAAGCATTTACAGCCATGCTGGTACTGAGAAACGGAAGTGAATCATTCGAGAGTAAGCCATAAAACTTAGCAGCAGCACCGAAGGCTTCAGCTTGTATGAGGGGAATACGCAAAACGCGTAGTCCTACATTGTCTTTCTTTCCCGAAGAGTCACGCAGAAAGAAAATTAATTAGTATGCGCCCTTGCTTCTAGCAAACAACCGTACTCCAGACGCTCCGTGGCCTTCTAAATTTAGTCAAACGTGAACTCGTGGCGTGATCGTGATGGCTGAACAGTCAGAGCAGAACTGGACTATGGATCCAGCTGACTTATTTATAGGATCTAAGAGCGTTGTACAGGCATTTCACGTGGGGACAAGGAAAGGACAAGGCCATGACTGCGTCAGATAACAGAAGAAGTGATTCTTTGCTCAACCAAAAGCCACGGCTTTGGCACTTCAAAACTAATCCGTGACTCTTTGGCATTTGAAAAGCTAGACCACCACTAGTGGATTAGTTTTTCTTTTAGATTACTGATCTTAGCAGCTATACCGTTAAAATACGAATCCGTCGCCTCCAAGCAAAAACGTGAAATTTTGTGAAACTGGAAAAAATACTTTATACAGAACTACGGTAAGTTTATCTTACAGGCCAATCGTCCCATTAGCAAGTTTCACACGAACATATTGTTGCAGCAGATGTGACATACCGGTAGTGAAATTTTTAACTATTGTTCGTTAGTCATAGGGCATTTTCCAAGTGAACTGTGGCAAGTCCCAAGTCTGACCAACCAACGTCCCTTCACCAACCGATGACAGAAAATCGTGCGTCAGAATAAGATCGGAAGACCAATATCTTTCGTAAGACTTTATCTGAAATATTTTCAGTGGGCAACGATCTGTATAAGGCACACACTAACCAGGCGACTCGTTTAATTAACCAATAAACGTCCAACAAATCGACAGAAGTTGTTTGGACATTAAGACATTAAGAGTAAATGGCCCTGCAGAATTGTAGGTCGATCAGAATTTCGTCTACAGTCACCGTGAATCAAGAACCATAACAAGTAGTAGTACAGCCCTGAAATAGTTTTGTTGGAAAGTTTTATTGTCACTTTTCTTGAGAAATTGTTAAGGCTATGGTATCCTATTGTCTATCATCAGTTGGATGATAACGATGAACCCAATTTCGTCGCTCGAACGTACGACACGTGGCATTGGGACTTCTCCGATCGCCCTGCTATATGTTATAGGATGTTATCCAGTAATTAGAATTTTCGCTGGAAGAGGAATTATAAGCATTACACTGCTTAGAACATCAATCGCAAAGAAAATCTTATCTGGCAGAAGGCTGCAATGGGTAAAGCATGAAAAAAGTACAAATCAGACGCGAAACTAGTATTATTTTATCAAACGTTTCTGCAATTTTACAACTGAGAAGGGTTCATAATTAAGTCAAGTAAGGTAAATACATAACAAAATATGGAACGTATTACATTAGTACAGATTAATTGAGGTAAACAGGAGTCATGCTGCATTTTAACGGCGGAATTGTATGCAAGTTAACAGGAATATTGATCGGCTCGTGTATTGAAGATGTCCCAAGAGCTGGGAAAGCCAATCCCGTGGCACGGAAACGGAAACCAAGAGGCGATAAAAGCTTCCGCCTCCTCTAGGTTGACGTTGGATACGACAGCTTGCCGAACATTAACTACTCAGCTAAACTGACCACCTGCTAAGTCAGCTGAGCCCATGAACTGCAAGCCAGTGAAAGCCACAAACTTCTGTCGAAATCGTGACAGCAGATCCACACCTATATATCGGCGCCATCGACAAGAAAATAGAAACTTCAAATAAGCAACCCGACGGCAGTGACCAGACCTCAATGTACAAGTAGTATTCAAATCAAAACATTCTTGGACTTTCATAGCTAAATCCTGTACTTTGAAGACAGGCTATTTGTCTGGTGGGATGGGAATACTATTAAGTCTGATTTAAAAGTGAATGAATATAATTAAATACATACAAAGAAAAATAAAAACAATCATTCAAGCGCAAAGTAGAATTTAATTGTTGACAATGTAATCTGTAAATAGTAAACTAAGTGAGACCCACTCCAGCTTACATAGAGCTCTAGCACACACACACATATCAACACAAGTTTGTTTACGCAGACTTCCATAAGACAAACTGGAGCTTTCGCAGTTGCATGCGATGAAAACCTCTGGCTGTGCCAAGTTGCATGTTGCTTAATTACATTTTCTTGTCGGTAGAACTTGAGACAGGACTTTCTTTAGTGATACTTCAATAACGTCATGGTTAAAAAATATTTTTGAACAAGAATGCCTTCATTGTTCGGTACTAAATGCTAGTGACATCCGTAACAGCATAAAACAATGAAATTTAAGCCATCGAATAAACACCATGCAATCAGGCTAATTGTGGCACGTTTTATCTCAAAACTGCCGGTAAGCTTTTGAAGATTATAAGTAAATGTTTAAATTATTAACATGATATTCATACAGGCAAAATACTGCGCAGGGAGGTAGGGAGATTCTTCAATGAATATTGGAAGGACGGGGATTTTAATTCGAAATGTGGGCGACGAGATGAAATGTTCCTATACCGACGCAAATTTGCCCTCCGCTTGCAAAGTACGTGGTTAAAGGTCAAATTAGTTTAAAAAATCATTTGAGCATGAATCAGAATTACATTTTTAAATTATTAACAAGCGGAGAAGCTTCAAATTTCCTAACACGACATTTAAAACGATATAAATAGGCGAATTGATTTTAATTACAAATGATTTTAAAAAAAGGCCGTAAGTAGAAGATAAAAAAACGTTCCACTGTACTGCTCCTGTACACACAGCTTATCGTGGCTGAGATCTTAGATACGTCACCTGCGTCCATCCACTTCGACAAGAATGCTTCCACTAAAGTTGATTTGGTTGCTTCAATAGAGGGAACATACCATACATAATATTGGCCGTCAGAAATCCACACTAATCGACCAGTGATAATTTAACATACCTTTACAAAACGAATATACAAGTGGCAGGAAAGGAATGCTGAATTGATATTAGGGGCCAGTTTTAGATCAGCAGGGCAAAAAACTTGCTGGTGCCCCAACAACGAAAAAAAAAGGTTCAAAGAAAGTATTTAGACGCATTCTGCGATACATGTAGTAAGCCTAAGGTGGCCAACCTTTCGCATACCAAATTTTTTGACAGAATAGTTCAGATGCGCCACAAGGCACGAGAGAACATTTTATAGCGTCTTGTTCATGCTCAGCGGTAGGTAAATAGAAATGAGGATAGAATCTGCTATGCTTAGGGGACGAAAAATAATAACTTTGAAGCAGTAAAATTGATTAATTTACAACACTTTAATGAAGCACCAATCTACAAAAGTCAAGAATGAAGTTCCTGTACGAGAGGGTGCTGCTATAGCTGACAAAGGTGAAGACAACTCTGGACTACAATTGTTGGCACAGAGCGAGATCAGCTTGGAATTGTGTTCTCTTTGTCAGACGAATTGATATTCAATTCTTCTATTTCTGACTTTTGGCCATTCATTGTATTTATTTATAAGACATGTCTAATTGTACAATGCTTTTTAACAATGTAAAGAGACTTCTCGTCCGAAATACAAACGGACTCAAAGAAGCAGCAATACGACACTTTTAATCGTCCAAAGCGCCACGTTTGGCCACCTCTGTGGTAACTAATTCAGTTGATTTTTGTGTGCGGAAAGATGAAGGCAACGTCGGGCGAGTGCTTTGACCGTAGGTCAGCACAAGCTTCTACCACGCATGGTAAAGCGTATTTTGGCTTTGGGCCACTACAGTTACAGGGGGAAACTGCTGCCAGGAATTCCTTCCTTCTAGCGACTTAACCCGTCGGCTACTTACACAATACTTTTCTAACCATTCTGACAATATTCCGTCAGTCTTAGTACACAGCATCCAATATGCAGAGCCCACTTCATCATTACGAGTCGCTTCTGACTTGCATGATGACATTCTATATAAATAAACAACAAACCAATAAAACCGAACAGGTTCAAATTTTATTTAACCTATGAATAATTTTTTTTCACTTCAGTTGTAAAATAAAACAGCACTGTAGTCAAGGTTCTGCTGACAATTTCACGGTTAGAATAATTTGATAATGGAAAAAATTGTATGTGGGGGTCTTGCTATTCAGAAAATTTACATCAATTTGTCTTAGTATCAAACGCAGACCTCAGACACCAGATGTTGACAAATTCTTCTGCTAAGAAGAAGCCAAATCTGTTAAATTGATATATTGGTTTACCAAACCTTTACCAGTTTCTCTCAGATTCTTAATTTTAAAATGGTTAAGAAAGAGTAATTCGGTTAATATTTCACAATATTTTCACTAGTGAACGAGAAACGTTAACATATCTCCTTGGAACTGAACATACTACGTTATTTTCCGTCTCCAGTAGAGCTTGAAATTTTACAGAAACAGGAAACGAGCGTCGCACACAGTGGTGTCGAAGCTATTTTTGTCCTTCATTTGTATATGACACTTTCTGCCACACGACCTCCCTAGATTCAATGACGTTCATAGGTCACGGTACTAAATTGACGTTTATGTGCTGCGATGATACCCTCAAGCACCTTAGAAACATTCGGATGCGATAGGGAACCAGCATTGCGAAGAATGAATGTTACACGACCTTCATTCACGCAATCCTTTTTCAAGCATATCACACGCAACATCTATAATAAAAGAACACATTATACGATTTGCCCTTTATGACCTCGTGTTTCCTATTACTATGAGAAATGACAGGTTTCTTTAATTGACAATGGAAGACGTTGCAATAAAATTATAACCAAGAAAATATTTACAATTTTACTAATACTATAAAATAGAAATTGGCTGCTTTATAAAATCTTTTATTCTTCGAAAATTTACTCCAGATCAGTTGTGGGTTAAATCCGTACAAATACACCAAAATTTCACCAGAACATATAACGCGGTTCAAAATTAACAACTGCCACTAATGAGTCGCTAAGGATGTTTGACTGACTTCAAAACACGCCATTCGTAAGATAAAGAGTGCGCAGCTGCAGGGACTAATTAAGAGCAAATTTGTCTGCCTTTGGCAAGGGGGGTCGTCAATGGCACATCTCATTTAGCTCTAAACTAAATTCTGAGTGACGAGTTGGAAATTCGGGAAGTTACTCTGGCAATAATACTTATTATAAAGACAGATAAGGAAATACTTCAGGTCATATCTAAATACCCATAATAATTACAGACATGCTAGTTCCTCCACACTTGAAATTTTAATACGTGTTAAATGCCTAGTTAGCGAGATATGCTTGAGGGAGTTTTATCTTGCAGGTATTTCTCCCCACATTGACTGCGGGGCTCACCTTAAGGGATGCCTCGTACTCTGGTTTTTTCCAAGGTCTCACATGCCGAGGCATCTTCAACTATTTTAGGTGTATGTTACTAGGGTCTAAGACTTCGAGTTGTCCGCTGATCCCATTGGATCAGTTGGCCAGCAGGCACCTACAATTTGTGGAGATACAGAGAAGGGAATGCTGCGAACTCATCTCCCGTCAAGGGCGAGAGAATAATACGCAAAAGTCCGACCTACTGATGCAGGTTTTATAGGGGTTTTCCTGTATTTCATTCAGGTGAAACACCGGGTAGGATCCTTAAACTATAGCCAGGGAGCCCTAGTCAGACCTGGGTTACCTTCCAACCCCCCCTTTTTTTCAATTCCTTTCCTATTCAATTACAGGGGAGTTGTCTGTTTCAGGATCAGCCTCATTTAGCCTGTTACCCAATAAATGCCTAGTTAGAATTGTATAGGAAGCGGAATAACGTGAAGGATGGAAAAATGGATGAAGATATCTCGTACTGGGGCGGGAAAGATTCACATCTCAGATGGGAGAGTACCCGCCCGGTAAGTGGGGGCCCAGGTTCGATACCCGGCACAATCCTGATTTTTCCCATCCTCAACATCTAGTGACAAATTATTTCATATTGAACTCCAAACGTTACATTTAAAGCGGTAATGATAAATAAAGTTTATTAGAGGAAGACGCAAAGTAGCTTCGAAACACCCAACCATTTTTTAAAACTGTAACCGTTTCTCACATTAAAATGTCGGACAACTTATTACTGAAGCAGTAATGATTTTGTTGTGTTTGCCACAAAGTATATATTTGCACATTACATGTCTAATGGAGTCAAATCCGTAATTATAAATTTTATGATGTTCTTTAACAGAGTACGAGGATACGCTTTATTTTGTGCTGTTAATTTATATTCGCATTTCAAAATCATCGCAGATAATTAACAGTAGCATTGAGTTGTTCCTCGTTTATAAAGTTTTGAGTCGAAAGGTTTAATAAGTTGTCTTTTACGTCTGCCTTCAGCGATGCTTTTCGAGCAGGATCCTATTTCTGGATACTGTCTATGTAGCACGAGTCTACGTCACAATTACATCGGATATCCGGCTTATCGGAAGCACACATTTTGCCTTTCTTGAAAAAATATAAGAATCCGATCGGTTTCCTATGGGAATCATGGGCTAGTCGTAAGGGCGAAAAACATACAAGTTCCAATGCACAAATCTCTTAAAAATTAATACCAAGAAATATTCTATATGTACCTCGAAGTAAAAACATTCAAATTCCATAAAATACTGGCTGTAATTTTATTTTGAAAATATACGCCAATTGCATAATCGTTTCATCATCAGTACATACTGCAATAAAACTACTGCCGAAAATCAAGGCAATGTGAGAATAACATATGTTATTATCTGTCATTATAAAGACATTTTCTGCGATAAAACAAACCTTTCTTGTGGCAAGTTTAACCGTGCACTACAAGTGACCCTTACTTTTTTCCCGTCCATAGAAAATCATTAGCAATTTTATGACAATCACAAAGGCATCAATGACGGCATGCAATAAAATTACGCCAACGACACATTTGCCAATTTTTTTCCAGACCTCTTTCCCAAGAAAAGTTTTTTCTTAAATAATCAACAGATTAATGAAGGTATAAAAATAATTCAATAATCAATATATTTCACATGATCTCCAAGGCAGTAATGCGAGCTAGAGATTTAAAATTTAGAGAGTTCAGAAACTAATTAATGCGGTAGGAATTACTCAAGCTGCACAACTTATAGCCGAGACTTGAACGAGAACGCAATCACTAATTGATGGATCGGGAACACTAATTGACCTGATTAAATACATACAAGGATTATCTCTGAGCACATTCATAAGAAAATAAAAATTATGACCTTCCTAGAACAGTTCTGAGTTCCTTGAGGATGAAAGATGCAAACGTATATAGAAAATGATGAGAATATGAGTGTTCAAGATAAATTAAATTTTACGTGTTATGACAAATATATGTAGACGGATATTGGAATGAAAAAGAAGCGGGTAAAATGTAAGACATGAGTATAAAATTGGATCGATAGTTAATTGACATTTAAATTCATCTGACATTAATAAAAATTAACAGCCAGTAAGCCATTAAACCACTATATTATTCAACACAATATATGGGTTACAACCTTTTGTACAAAATTTTGGTACTTCAGGTAAAATATACATAGTGAATGTTTTGAATAGATACAAGCACACATTAATGAAAATAAATTGATGTCAGAAAATTTTTGGTTGGTCCTATATTTTCATCCATTCAAAAAATTACGACCGGAAGAAATATTATGTAAGTTTTTACCCGAATAATTCCCAAAATTGTGTACGGAACGTTGTAATTAACGTGTGTTGAATTATAGCGTTTTTGGATTATTAGCCGTTTTGGTGTATTAATTATTTGACAAACTGAAGAGATTAAAAAGGCTCGGGTGCGAAAGATTGGATGGCGTTTTAAAATAAATAAAACCGCAAGGATCAACAAATATGAGGAAGTATTTGTGAGACTTTACATTGGTGGGTATGTTTTGGATGCATTTAGTGTAGTAACAAATCTGATACCTCAATGATTTACACGGTTGGTTACCAACAAAAAGAAATGCATTTTTGTAATGACCATTTGGTTCGTAACGTGTGACGATATTGGAAATTAATCTTTAAAAAAAAGTAGTAGCCGGCTTGAGCAAGGCCAACGATTTGGTCATCGCATTTGGACTGAGGACGGAGACCACACTGAAATATCAACATACTAACGCAAAAGTATAAAGTTTGTCGGAACATGCGACGAATCAGCACTGCAGTAGAAATTATTTGTGCTTTACTGTGATTGACCATGGTTGAACGATATATGCAAAGAAATATTAATATCAACCATACGGACAAAGTTTAGAATTGAAATATTTACAATTTCATTAATTGTGCAGGAAATCGCAAAAAAAAGACAGTCGAATATGTTAAAGGAAGGGTTGTTAATCATCCGCATTTGTCTTAAAATTCGGCAAAGTTGGAGCTTGAGAAAGTGAATAAATATGGAAATTCATTGAAATCGGTTTAGCGTTTTTTATTTTATCCCGTTAAACACGTAAGCATTTTATTTATATACATGATACAGTAAAATTGCATATAATTGGTATAGTAAAAACTTATTTTCAAAACAAAAAAAAAGTTGTTAAAAGTTTCAGATTCTGACGTAACATTTTGCATAAGGTTGCAGCAAGCAGTCCAAAAATAAATTTGATTACATTCAACAGTCCAAATCAGGATAAGCCTGAGCTCTTGTATGGGGGTTTCCCATCATACCATGTAAGGTGATAGATTCATGGCAGGTGCTGTTATTACGGTACATCAGACGACAGGATTACAAGGTGCATCCAATAGCTATGGAAGTAAAGTTACGTCCAATAACAAATGACTTTGAAAATATCTACATATAATTAGCATTTTCTAAGAAACATCCTTAAAAGACCGATTAAGCTCATCGATCACCAAGTAAAAATAAACCAGAGAAAAAGACTTCGCCGCCCGAATCTGGAATACAGTACTGCTTAAACGCATGGACGTCTTCGATAGTATATAAAACATACAATAGACGAGACTTTGTGCAATTGTGAGTGTAGAGTGGGGCTGCAGAAATGAGGAGAAATAAAATATCAACTATGACCCAACCGCCTTTTTTCCGAAAATTAATATTTTGAAAATCAAACATAAGGCAACGGATATTTAAGAACGAATTTCATCTACATGGGATAAAACAGCGTACCTTAAAAATTAAGACGTGTCTTGAGACATGACCAGAATAAAGAATCTGTTCCAGATTTAGCGAAAATTACCACATCGATCCAGTTATAGTACAGATCCGAATCGCTATTAACATGGTTCCAACTTTTCGTTCAGCGAATTGTACCTTTCTTAAAGCGGAGTTGCCTGCATGTTTTTGTTTTTGAATCTGCCAGCGAGCCTTGTCAAAACTGAATCGAAGTTACATCCGGCCCACGAGAGTTCCCACGCGACACATGCAACAAACACCTTAACAATTTAAACATCGTTCGCTTGAGGCTGTGAATATTTCCAGATGCTTACCACCGTCCAGAATAAACACGCGCGTGGCAGAAGAAACTTTATGTATTTACATTTCATTTCCGGGCGTGACGGAGCGGATGGGACGTGCACGCCTAGTGCGTAACGCGAACCGACAGAGAAAAGAGTGCGGTGCAGACTCACGTGGAGACGTCGCCATCGCTGGTAGGTGAGGACGCAGTGCGCCAGGAGCAAACCTCCGCACATGGCCGCCACACCCTCAGAACTAACGGCTAATCTTAGACCTCGGCGCGACGAGGCATTCGACTGGCTGGAATGGAAGGAATCAGCCCTCCATGCTCCAGACAACGAGCACCGACGATTGTCCCGACTCTTTCGCCCATTTGGAGGGGACACGGAGCTGTGATAAATTTAAAATGATGAATTCTGGTGGTGGAGGACCGCAATCTGCACCTAGACTTTTTTATCAGATGTCGCGAAGAATGGTGGGAAAGCCTTATGGACGATAATATATAAATCTTTAAAAAAACAGCTCTGCAGTGCCAGTTTCACCTTTCCGTTTTCCCATGTGGACGGAACGGAGTAGTGTACTTCTACAACCTGAAGTCCCCTCTAAAGATCAACAGAAATGTTCAAATTTCCTTCAATCTCTCTCCCTTTCTCTCTTTATCCCCTTATTTAATATTCCTTAAATAAGGATATGGAGCACTCACAGGCGCTCCATCATTATTTCGTAAATCCCAATTTTTAACTGGAATCCAAGCAATCTATAAGCAGCAAGTAAACACCTAGTCGCAAGTTTCGACCCAGAAGTTCCCCCTCAGGTAGCAACCCGGCTCAAGGTCGCCGAAGCCCTTTAGTTCGTCTCAAATCAACCTATTGGAAACCTTCTATAGCTCCACCTTTTCTACCCGGTTCTAAAAGTACCCATTTATAATTTCACATTCTTTTAACTCAAAACAAAACAGTAAAGTTTTAATATCCAGGAGAAAGTTATAGATTTCCAATGAAACCTTTTTAAATCCATGTTCATAAAACCAATCGCATAAAAATCAATCCCGCCTTAAATAGAAGGGACCAAATAACTATCACAAGTGTCCATACCAGTCACTCCAAAATTACCCAACTTCCCTAATCACAAAGGATCCGCCCCTGTCTTCTTCCCAATGCAACACCATCAATACCATAAAACATATCTATGAATGCAGCAAATTCCATTATGGAAGGGACCACATATTTGGAAGCCCCAAACATCAAGAAGATATTGTTCAGTTCTTTAAAATTATATAGTGAAATCTAATGCAGAAGTCTTTAATGTAGTTTCTAATAGCCAATTGTTGTTAGTGCGACTTTAAATATACCCAATAATTGATCAGATCTGATCCGTGATTCTGATTGCGAAAAATAAAAATACGCTAAGATAAATTATTTATTGCGTTAAAAGTGGATGTATGCCTCATGCTTCTTCTTCCATTTGGCGACAAGTGTTTATTATTTGAAGTCTCCAGTTACCATACCGCAGTGACAATGTGATTATACAATGTTTAAAACCAATGGACGACATTCATGCTACATTCTCAACCTGATTAAACAATCAACAAACCCCGTAAAAATACAATGACTTGCCCAAAAATCTGAAATAGAAATTTAATTTCGGAATCTCTTCAGATGTTTAATTGAAAATAAAATGAAAATTTTAACAACGGAGATTACAAATATACTACCATTCAGATGAATCTCTCTGAATTGAACCTCACATTATTATACTATCAATTGATGTACAAAATGTATTCGTTTTCATAATGCAGATTGCAATTTTTCAGCCTCTTCTGACTCCGTTATATTTCTTCTCACACGTATTCCAGCTTCACTTTCCCTTTTTAAGGTCGCCCATTCAACAACGCTGCGTCCCCACAACAAACTCGTCTCCCATCGCGGAAGGGCAGGGACAAGTCGCCCTACCTGATGCAAGTATTCTTTTAGGGGAATGCCGGGTAGGATTCTTAAACTATAGACCCTTGCTCCCACACCCTTTAAAATCTCTTCCTATACTATTAAAGCGGAGTTGCCACCCTCGTGTAGCCGGTCACCTAGAAAAACAACCAAGACCTAAAAAAGTCATCCATTCACGGATCTACTGCCCTTACAATACCTGGGCTAACTTAGACATCTACCTAGCGTGTTCTTAAATAACACATTCTGGTTTTGGAAATGTATGCCTCCGTCGCATGTCTGTATTATAGGCTACTTTTAAACAAATAGGAAGGAATTGTTTAATATAGGGACAGCATTTCCCAATTGCTAATTTACTAAATATACTGTAATGCTCCATACAACAAACTACGCTTCAAATGTATTTCAAATGTAACTAGTAACAAATTAATTATGAATTCACAAAGATGTAATTAAAACGAACCGGTATATACTGACACAGTCGGAGCAAACTTATATCTATTCTTACTGCTCCGTAAATATTCTACTGTACTGTACGAACATCACTTTTACCGCCACAGAATAAGAATAGTTTCGGAAACCATTAGACAGAAACTGATTGTTTTCAAGCCCTAATAATGAAATTTTTTTACGTTCCATTTGCACATATTTCTTTTAGAGTGCTTTATTTTTAAAGGAAAAAAGGCTACATTATCGTTATGGTCAGTAAAATACAATAATATGGATGGCAACACGCAACATCAACCTGAAATAGAATAATTTTTGACGTTCAAAAGATCAGATCCATATTTAAAAATTAACTTTACTGAGTGTTCGTTAAGGCAACAAATCAAACCGAAAAATATTTCGTCATCATATATGAAAAATTGATTCCTTTAAAAGCTGTAAACGAAGGGACAAGTAATAAGGGCGTTTTATTGGCTAAGTATATAAACTGCGTAACTCAAATAAAAAGACTTAAGAAAACGAATTCATCTGGTCGTTATAGTTGCATTTGATTATGCCTTTAAGCGCTAGAATAGTTTTCTTTCAGCTGACGCAATACCCATAAAATTACTGATTGCGGTCATACTATACCGGCATTTCCACATGTTGACTCCATTCCAATAAAATTAACGAGTTTTCCTTTATGCACCCTCAGTTCAGCAGTGCAGGGACAGCACACTAAATTGACAAAATTATTTTGCTTAACTCATGCACATCCGTGAACGTTTAAATGTTATCCAGTCGTAGAGGAAATATTACTATTCGTCTACATCGTCAATCTGTTCAGCCTGGATCGTTTACTAGAATTCCGAGACTGATACCACGGTCTTGTCGACAAATTGACCACATTTTCAATAACGTATTAGGAAGCTTTTGTCCAGGTGCTGAAAAGAAACCGCAGAATGCCGACCACAAAGTGATCACGTAATACTCATCGCTCTAATCTACAGATGGAGCTTCACATATTGATCTTGATTGTATAGATGAATCTCGTAAATTTAAATTGCACGATATTGAGGCATATAAAAAAAATACAGGAGTAATTGTAAAGTAAACGTGCTCACTAATAACCACGTCGGTTTATGTTACAATAAACAAAACAAAAAATTATATATATATATATATACATTTATATGTAAACATTGTAGTGGAGGCAAGAATTTTTAAATAAAAACTACCAAAATTAATGAAGAAAAAAAATTTCTCGAGAATTGGAATATTAATTTCCTCTGGGCGTCGTTGAGTTTACTTTCAGAATTTCACATAAGTTTTCTTTTACTAGATCTATCAGAAACTTTGCAGTTTTATTTAAATAAAATAACACTTAAAGAATGAAGGTTCTCCCGGTGAATCTGTTGAAGATAGCGTTCTCGGGTTTCAACCTGGATCAGTTCAAATGAATAATACAACATTTCCATGACTAGCTCCATCATCGTCACCACCCGAGAAACAGTCATGGAAACGCTGTAATATTCATATGAACTGACCCGGGTTGAAACCCGAGAACACTATCTTCTGTAATAACATTTGCTACACGGTTTGACTGACAATACACTGTGCTTCCGCATCTCGCAGAGAACTTAACAACCTTCTCCGCTATGCCTCGGGGTGAACTCCAAAATATCAATCATATAACGGTGTGGCATCTCACTACCACGATCACGGTTCGAGGCCCGACATTTCCTCCAGCCGCGTCCATATCTGGTCGTGAACTACTAATTTTCTCCTCTTGCAAATGCTTTAGGCGCTCGTCTGGCGGCGCCTCTAGAATAGTGAAAAACCATAAAACTATTTTTGATATTATATCATTAACATTGAGGCGTTAATTTTAAAAGGAATAGACCCAGATTAATGATACTACAGGGTGAAACAAAAGGTATCATTCCATTTCAAAAATTGTCAACTATTCAGCTTTTAACCCCATGTGATTAAACAATGTACTGTAAAAAGGAGGAAACAAGAGTTTCTCGTGATCTAAATGATGGGGTTCCTCGACGACGGATCGGTCATACAAGATAAAATGATTCAGCCCTACATCACAGGTCTCCAACGTCAGCGGATCTTATTGTACGTATGTACGAAGACCGGGATTAAGACTGCTAGAGAATCTATACGCTGACCACGTATCACTCCAAATTCGGAATTTGTTATGCAAGGTGACAGTCCGTAGTCGACCCGGTAGGCAAAGGCCCTCAATGGGCTGTAGAGCCAAGGAATATCTGTGGAATCGCATAACAACCGTGGAAGCAGTAACTTCAGACACTTCGCTAAGATGTGGGACGAAGTTGAATACTGCATAGACATTCTGTGCATCTCAAGGGGTCTATGTTGACCACCTCTGAGTTATGTAAAAATCTCCTTGTATTTTACTTTATTATAAAATTAAAATGTATATTTCCATTTCATGTCATACGTCTTGCAACACCCTGAATAATTAACTTAATTGATACTATTTCAACCTTTCCTTAGGTCCATTTATAACGTCGGCCGCAAACTAAGTGGTTCTGTACAACCGATAGCTCCTCATAGTTTTAATAATATCTATAATACAAATTGAAATATTATTTTATTTTTTTATAAAATTTGTGACTGATTTAAAAGCAAGTGTTTCCATCACTATATATCAAAATTAAAAACCGTCATTTAATACAATAAAAATTCCTTGAAGAAATTGCAAGTGGTATTAATATAGAAAAATATTAGAAATTGTGCTCAAGAGAAATTTTAGGTGTATTTCTCAAATGAATAAATATGGAACAGAGGACGACTTAAGAGGTTTTTATAATTAGGCCAAAACATAAGTTCGTTAAGGATTGAAAGAATTGACGTTATTTGAATTTGGCACGCTTAGCTGAGCAATGCCACCGATCATTTAAAGAATCCATGCGGCTCAGTAAAAAAATGAAACGGAAAGTTGGCCTGAAATATTTACTTTTATCATTGATATATGATAAAAGAAGTTTCCGATTCAGATATCGAAAAGCTTCAATGTCAAACGTTGAATGCAATTATTCAGGATTCTCGATCTGATACCGGTATTTTGCTCAAATATGTCACCTCGATAGCGATATGGTACAAAGAAACCAACGTCACACTGCAGATACCAGATAAGAGATATTTTTGGTTAGCTACACGCGTAGCTGCGAAGAACAGAGCTGTGGAGTCTAGAGACGGCCGAATTTAGGAAGTTGCTCCACGGAGGGGACTCCAGGATATATAAAGGTAAGAACACTGACAAGTCAGCTCTTCCACTGCAGTGCTTAGGCGGAATGGATTTTCGACAGCAGCGAAACTAACAAGGTAACAACAGCTACTAACCCGTCAAAATACTCAGTGTTTCGAAACCCTACGGTACTTCCTCAATACGCGAAAGTGGACTAGAACGAGTTATTTCAGACGATATTCCATACCTAACAAATAACGAAAATAGTTTCAATTGGGTGTACTCAACTCTCACAGTCATCGTAGTCGCTAATAAATATCCACTAACTGATAAAAAAGTGAATACTTTCATAATACAAAGTTTCACTTTTATCTATAAACGCTGCAAGACCCTAGAACCGTACCCGTATTACACTTTAATTAAAAGTACCCTGGTGTACAGCTGCACCCCAATTAAATAAACACACATTGTCGAAACTAGAATAAACATTTATTTAAAATCAACTACGTAGGCTTTTTATAAAATAATTTCAGTTACAAGGCACAATAATTGGGAATTCTCCAGATAGCAATTTTGGCAATTAAATGTTTTCATTTGTACCCCAGGGTTAAAGTAAACAAAAAAGTTCGCCTTCTTCGCGAACGCTTGTCGTTAGATTGAGAAGAATCTTCAGTCATCTTGAAATCGCTTGTTTTCTCCATTTGTTACGCAACATTAATTGTCTATTAAGAGAGATATGAGAACGATGGTGGTGGCGCTGTGTATATGAAATAGGCGTTTCTTTTCTGGTGAATGACGAGGAAAGCAGACAATGAATCATCAAATAAGCCTTGACCAAGAACCATCAGCAATACCGTGTAATCCAAATCGATTCTATACTTTGCATTTGCCTGGGATCTGTGCGGATCCCCTTTCGTGAAGACCCAAAACGGCGGTACTTTCTTTACATACATATATCCCCTTCAATGTCTCACTCTCATTTTGATTATCTACAGCCCAATCAATGCAGGTTTTTCCAAATAATGAATTTTACGAAGAGAAGAAAAAGGACGATAATTCACTAAACGTTCCATTTTCTACATTCTCGAAAACGCTTTTCACTTGACCAGAAACCATACGAAACCTTGGGTCTAAATGGTATTGACATCTAAGTATTTTATGCTAAACTACACCTCTACTTAACGGAAGTATTAGTACTTAAGGATGCCTCTCACCTAAAGTCGGAAATGAATAATAACACAAAATTGTCAATATGACCCGTATTAGACAAACCCTAGATACATTTATGACCTGAGACATTAAAATATTACTAGTTAAACACAATGTTTGTGTATTGCATTCAGCGAACGAAATGTACTACTTTGAGGGCATGACTTCAGATGTGACTACAGGTTTTACCGAGTTGTGGTCTTTTATTGGTTTATAAGAATAAGATTTAGTTGTAATTCTTACATCACTGGAAAAAAAACATTATAGGAAAATGATCATAAGTTAGGAAATAAACTGATCCCTGAATAACCGTTTATGGTGATATTCACCTTGAGAAAGTATTAAATGAACGCAAAATGGATAAAACTTAATAATATTACAGGCTTACACGAGGGTGATCCTGAAATGGACAACTCGCCTTTAATAGCATAGGAAGGAAATTGAAAAGGGGGGATATGGATATTCCTTTTATTAGTATTACTATACCTTATCGCTGCAAAGAATCGTCCGAGCGGAAGCAAGTATAAGACAGTGGCGTTTCGTAATTTCACACAAATTAGAAAAAGGGGCAAAAAACCTCTCAAGTCACGAGAATGTTTATTCACAATTTTGGAAAGTTGTAACCCAATCAGCACTGAACTACGGAGATGAGTCCTTCGGACTTCGAATTACATCATTATTAAAAAAAACTTATGCGTAGAACACGTTTCTGGCCATTTGAAATATTACCAGACGGAATAGTAAACCTTGCATGGCGTTGGCAAAATGTCATTCAGCGAACTAAGACCACATTGAAGAGAAGTAGACAAGAGCAAAAAACTAAATTAACAAAACATAGGTGAGCCATTTACGAAATGTTTCTTAAATAATCGTGATGTAACTTATGTTAGTCGTATGGACAATCGATGTAACAATTTACCGAATGGTATAAAACCATCGTTGGTAAGCATCCGAGACGAGGAGTGTAGAAGATTCAAGAAACGCCATTTAGACCATGTCAGATGAGAAAACAAAAGGCAACGCGTGTCGGAATGTGTCAACATTTCGCATATTGAACAAAATGGTCCTTTATTTGTCGAAAGAACGTTATGACAAGTATATTGTCAAGAATGTTAAAACAGTTTGAGAGATGTTTCTCTCAATGTAACACACTGTAGACCACCTTGAGTTAAACGTTCTTGTATATTCACCCTTCTTCCTTTCGCTAGTTTCCTCCCCAATATATACTGATTTTTTTACTTTTTCCAATACCTAATTCAATTTGCTACAGCTGCGCAATCCTCAAAAGTTTTTAAATTTCATTCATACTTGATTAATACAATTACAACTCTAACAGTACCATTCACTTTAAAATTTTAATAATAAAATTTCTAATACGGCCCGAGCAAAATTGGTCTTAACTGAACGAAGAAACTAAAAACAATGTGCCAAAACTACATCTTTTGGACACTTCATTAGCGTTAATATTACTTGGAATATGGTGTACTTATTTTCGAATTGATTAATAGATATACTGAAGACGCATAATGTGCTGGCAACATACTTATTCCACTACTGCACAGAACTAATTTCTGTAATTAAATTGAAGACGATAGAAACGTAATACGCCCGGAAAATGATGTTGTGGTAATCAGTCCTAAAACTGGTCTGATACAACTCTCCATGTTAACCTATCCTACGCAAGTCTTTTCATTTCTACATAGCAACCACATCCTCATTTTGCTTAGAGTATTCCATCCTTGGCCTCCGTCTTCTTCCTCTAATGTTAATTTTAAAAGACCCTCATCTCTCAAAACGTGGTCTATTAATCTATGCCTTCTCTTGGTCAAAGCCCTCCAAATTGTTCTCTCTTCCAAAAATTATGCTTAGAACTTCTGGTTAGTTACCCTACCCACCCATTTGATTTTCAGCATTCTCCTGTAACACCCCATTTCGAAATCTGCTATTATTTTTCTGTCTGCAACTCTCATCCGGATAAATACGAAGTACAATTACAAGCAAATATGGTTTCATTACAATATCGAATTATGTCGGGAATGCCTCGAAGTCTCTCTGGGTATTTTTTATTAATGTTCTCACTTGCCGAGACACCTTCACCTATTTTTGGAGGTATATGTACTGGAGTCAAAGACCTTGGGCATATGCAATAGTTGACCGCTGATCCCATTGGATCAGTCGGCCAACTGCCTCCAGAAACTAGTGGAGACATGGAGAAGGGAATGCTGCGATCCCACAGCAAATTCGTCTCCCGTCATTCGGAAGGGCGTATGAATAGTACCCAATGCCCGACCTACCTGATGCAGGTTTTCCCTGCATCTCTTAAGGTGAAACACTGTATAGAATCCTTAAACCATAGCCCGGGCCCTAGTTGACCCTTGGCTACCTTGCTCTACCTTCCGCATCCCCCCTTTTTCAATTCCCTTCCTATGATATTAAAGGGAAGTTGCCTGTTTCAGTATCACCCTCATGTAGCCTGTTAACCCCCCCCCCCATATATATATATATATATATATATATATATATATATATATATATATAATATCGAAGTGTTTACACAACATTCAACCACTTTATTTTGGTGAGCAACGTGTTGTAACGAGTAGAATTGTATTAAAAACTAATGAAAACTAAATTGCAATATCTCGTAAAAAGAATCCAACTATTTTGACATGGCTAGTACAAGCGTTAGTCACGAAATATTTAACCTAATGCAGAAAGATATTTTTCTTTAGAAGCAGAAAAATAGTTGACTCTTTACTTACTGATGATGGACTGAACCGGAGAGTAAAATATGCAACTCCTATACCCACACTATACAAACACGAATATATTACTACAAAAGGTCAAGATTATAAGTACTATTTAATTATTCAAATGAAATTTGACCCAGCTCGGCTGACTGTACACAACAACATAAGAACCTAATTAAAGTATTATAGCAATAATATTTGGGCAAAAATAATCTCTTATGCATATTCGATTTCTAATATCCAGTTATGAAAATATGAATGCTGGAGTCGCAAAGGAGAATAGGAGAGTTATTAGTACTTGTAACATTTCACATCTTTAGTTACATTAGTCGTATTTATGTATTGTGGGTATAGCAGTTATATATTTTACTGTCTGGTTCTAGAGCACTAGCTTTCGCCTCATCGCCTTGGGCAACGTCTGAAATCGCGATCCATGATCATATCAAGTAGCAACTAGTTCCTGAAAGCCTCCAGTGACTTCAATTCTTACACAACGATCCCAAATTTATTACAGTTTAAAAGACGTGTGCTTAGGGTTTTATATACATTTCTGTAAAAATATTACACTGACTTATACAACTAGAGACAGAAGAAAGTGGAAGAAAAATAATAGATTCCAAGTTAAATCTTCGACCCTTGTTATCTGAAATACTCGGATTTTGACGCACACATGTTCCGACAATTTCTGTGGTCTATGCGGTTTCCCCACAGTCAGTTCGGTTGTGTGTCAATCATTACCGAATTATCGTAATAAAGGTTTCTCTATCGAATCAGGAAGAGTTATGGCACAGATATCTGCCGAGTGTAAATGTATAATTAAAACCGTTACAATAATATAGCACCCGAGGTTATCTATTACTCGCAAACACAGGGCGTCTCAGAATATGGCCGTATTAAGGAAAGACGTAAACGTTATTCTAAACTAGCCTATAAAATGAGGTATGATATGTAAGAATAACGTTAATATTTATGAGAGATAAAGTAAGAATTATCTGGGTCGTAAATGCAACCACATTTTCAAGGTTTTCCACTGATGACTATGTTAAATTAAAGAGAAGTTAAACGTTACTGAAAAGGTTGAAATACAAATAGGTCAAGAGATAAAAGGTGATTGTAATGGATTAATATATTAGTATACACCCACAATAGTTTCAGTTGATTTGTAGAATTAGAAGTCTTAAGTGAAATGATCACTTTCAATGCAATTTTGGAATATTTTACTGGGTGTGTCCATTTTAGAGAAACATATGTTTTTTTCGCTTTCAAATATATAATATTTTTTCGTCTTTTTCATTTGTAACAAATTCCTGATATAGCAAACTAGCTGGGTGCCCAACGATGCCCAGGAATTAATTTATATTAGCCTGCTACAATATTTAATTCGAATCTCTTTGCAAGTCGTGATTAAACCACTATAGAGTGTGTCACATTTGTTAATATTTACATTTTCACACACCCCTACTTAATGACAATGACTCAGTACCTTAAAAAGCTCATAGATATAGAAAAATACCCCAAAACAGTCAATTATATTTATAAGGAAAAGATACTTGAACCATCTCTTCGGTCAATTAGCATATAAGAATTAAGAAAGATTTCTTGGGTTTCTTAAATCACTTCTCCCAGAAAGTCTTCGAAAATGTGAAAGAATGTGTAGATACATTTATATATCTATGAAAAATAAAATTGAGTACTTGCTGCCCTAGTCTTAACGTGCCTCATACTGTGACTTGTGAAATATTTTGCATATTTATTAACTAAGTAACAAGTATTATAACGCAAAATGATATTACTTTACACTTAACAGCAATTTAATAATTTTGTTTGACTGACTGTGTGTGGTCATAATCCATTCAGTTACAAGTTTTATATGTGTTTTGGGTATGATCCTTTTTTGGCCTGAAAGGGGAGAAGAAAACAACTAAAGTTTTCAAAAGATCAACAAAACACTTCTTTGAACAACGTTAAACTCCTAAATTTCATGGCAATCAGATGAATGTATAGGGATGCATGAGGGCAAACCTTATAGATTGCAGTGCAGTTAGTTTGAGCCACAGTATGTAAATCCAAGGGAACACAGCTTGCATAGCCTTTTATTTATATAGTTGAATTGACATTTCATTAATATCTTTACCAAATTGTAATAAATTATAGTATCCAAATAACTAAACGAACACTTTGTGTTTAGAACAAATAAAAAACATCAAACATTGGTATTAGAAATAATCAAAACTTTATAACAGTAAATACTTTGTGTGTGCATATTTTAGTTTATTCATGCACATTCAAAGTGCAGCTTCTAATTTACATTATCACACTTATTTAGCAATATAACAGTACAATTCAAGAAAAGTGAGAACAATATTAAAATATTAAGAAGAAAAATACACCTGCATAGGCATAAATAATGAGTATTCCTACTAATTTCATTTTTATATAAGGAAAACATAATTATAAATCTTTCAATGGAATAAATTAGGTAGACAATATGAACATATTTACTACTGTAACGAGTATGTGATTTTGTACAGATATTAGTGCGTAATTTATCATTTGAATAGAAACAAAAAAGAAACAACTAAAATAAAATGTGCAAGTGTTTCCCAGTATCTTGCAGAAAAATTTGCTGAACAGTTTACTGCACATGTAGTTTTTATAACCAATTTTAATTAAATATAATTATGGCGATTTAAGTGACAGGTAAATGAAGCAAGAGAGAAGAACCAAATGTAAATTAATTATTATGGGACTACTTCAAGCATTTGTAACAAATCACATCCATTAAAAGAGCATAATATAGCTCCTAAATTTTAAGATGTTAGGAAATGTTTATGATCAAAACCACTGTAAAAAAGATTCACAATCACAAATCTGATTGTTTTATCAAATTGAAACTTGGACATTTAAAATGTGAAGAGATAATAGAAATTATTTGGAATTGTAAGATACACACACCACCACCATAACCATCAGGATCCCTCACAAAATGTAAGGAATACTTAATCTTTATTGGGTTACAGGTTGAATCTATTTGGCCGAGTGAAAGTTTATATTAATAGCAAGTAGTAATGTGCCTATGATAATATAGAAAAAGAAGTACAGAAGGAAATCAACTAACTTATTCACAACATATATTTCTCATAATCCACTAAATGCTGAAAATGATAATGTAATCAATACTTATTTAAAACAAAATGAAAACATACTGATGCATTAATGTTGAATAATGTTTCTAATTAACTCTACTTATAAATTTAATTTTATGATCTTTATTTTTACAAGAATGATACTGTAACTAAATATTAGACTCAATATTAATTAGTTTTACATGAATGGTGAAATATCTGGTGTATGATTGGCTCCTCATCAAATAAAAATTATATAACACAGAAAAATTAGTTCATAATTTACCTAATAACGATTTAATTACTTCAAAGGTACAAGATAGTAAATTATACATGATTTTTGATAGACAAAATAAGTTTTTTTTGTCCAACTTGTCTGACTCTTATTAAAAAAAATATATGCTCAAAATTGTACATTAAATTTCGTTTCAGTTTCTAATTAAGACTTGGCAAATGAAACAAAAAACTATTGGCACCAATAACCATTCATAGTATAGATTAATTTGTTTAAAATCTTTGCCAAATTGTAAAGCTTTCATATTAACATTAACAAGAAATGAAACAAACAAAAATAATTTTTGTAAAGCACACCGCAACATGAATTTAAATTCAAGATATAATTTATTTTTATACAGTATAGGACTGAATTAAGAGTAGCCACTTTGAGAGAAATATTTTAAGTCGAATATATATCATAATTAATAAGTTCTAAACAATTTGAAAACACATCTGGAAATGTAACCATTAGAAATAAAATCTCTGACGATAATTTTCAGGGTCTGTGCAGTTTCTTTCAAGTATACCAAGATCCAAGTTCCTCTATAATATTAGCATGAAATTGAAAACTATCACAAATAAACAAACAACTGTTTACAGTGCTGGTGGTCTTCAGTTGACCCCAGATTCTATTGGAACCCATGAATAAACAATGCGCGCACACACACACACAGACAGCTGAAATTTGTTATTAAATTGTTTCTTGCCTATCATTCCTAACAGCCAATCACACGATTTTACATAAAATTGTAAAATGCCAATTGTATTTCCCACCACACTTGGTACATATTATTTTAATAATAGTGTTCTACCTTGATAAATCTCAGATTGATATTAAGGATACAGTATTATAATTAAATTATACACAAATCAAAAAGTTATTTATACTTTGGAATGTTTGCAATCTGATTTTGAAAAATAATTAACTTACCAAAGTCTGGTTTTATAATATGAAGATTTAAATTCAAAATATTTAATTTAAATAAAATATAAAGAACAGTCAAAAGTCAGAAACAGAATAGTTTGATTACTGCTGCTACAATGTCTGGGACAATTCTTTGTATTTTTATATAATATTCTGAGATTAATTTAATTACTTTTTTATATTTTATTAAAAGCAGTATATAACATATACTAAGTAACAAGAATAATATATGGTTATCCAGTTCAAAATTAAATATTAGCATAATACTAGCAATGATGGCAATAAGGAAAAATGAAAGTTTAGATTTAATAGCAACTAACTGGACATTTCCAATACTTAAACAGTGTTAATTTTGACAGTTATACGTTAAGTGGAACAATTAGCAACTTCAAACGAAATATGATGCATGTACAATTATTGAAAATAGTAATCATAGGAACTTAAACCCAGGAGACATTTTAGGTAAAGGTTTTTATAAATTGGCCAAAGTTTTAAAAATGTAAATATTTGAAAATTGATAAAACAGAAGGCAATACAGTTACAATTAAGTTACATTTCAATGTCACAAATATTTTTAATGATTTACAACTAATTTATGGCAGAAACACAAAGACTTTTGAATGTCAAAATAACAATCTTGATTGTTTAAAGTTAAGTACCAACATCTGAGCAGATATATCTAGGAGTGTTACTATTTGCTCAGGTTATCTTATTGACTTAAGAGGTTGTTAGCAGATAAAGCATTACCTCTTTGGCTATTTGATCAAGGGCTTGATCTTCAGCAGAGTGTTTGGTGGCGGCCCGTCGCCGCCCCCCTCCTGCAGAAGGGTTATCCATATTTCGTTTCCTTTGAAACTGAAAACAATATCATGCAAAAATGTGATTATTGACACATTTTATTGTTATAATTTTAAACTTTGGTTATCTGAATTTAAGCTTCGTAAGAAAACTTACAGTTACAGACTTTTATCCACTGTTAATCAACTCCCACTGCATGACTTGGAAGTTTACAAAACTTATGCTTCAACGATTCAATCTTTTTGTCAAAACAGACACACGAATAATCTCCTGTTTCCGCACATTTGAGACACTCCTCTTCACAATGCAATTGATACTTTCTCAGCTATAAATTATCATTTGGCGACCTTCATGTCACTTAGCTAGGATCGTGAGCAATGGATTTGGTACTAGGAAAATAACAGCAATCTACTTCGGTTGAGGTTTCAGCAACTTAACAGGTAGTAATGCAAGTTTTATTTATTGTATAACGTCGTGAGTGGAATCCAGCTCAGTTTCCATTCGTAAATTAAATTAATTTACCCTTAATCAACACATGTGTACCATTATTCGCACTTTTTCAAGATCCACTTTGACCAGAATGTTAATATTATTGCCGATAGGTCGCAGCACTATCAGAGGCAATCTGCTGAGAGAGATCAGCACACACACGCTCATCATTATAATGGATTACATCGTGTTAGAACTAACCTATGACGAATGGACATTTTTTCGTGAGGAATAAATAGGAACTGTAAATTCTTTCACTTCTTGGATAAATAACATCTTCTGCATTTAAAAATGTAGATAAGTTGAAGTAGTTAATTGTCTTCCCCGTGAAATAACGTACATTCGAGGAAATTAATTTTATTTCTTCGAACTGCGAGGGGAAATAACGTAGTTTCTAGCATCATGAACGTGGACATTGGCGTTATCATATGCACAGTTGAGTTTCTTCTACAATTCTCCATACCTTAGTGAACGGAATTCAGTTGCATTTAATTTTTTATTTACTTTACCAAAACTGCAGGTTTTTGCCCTTCATAACGTGGTTGTCCTTTGGTGATATATTTATTCTCAACTGCATTCAGAATTGGAAAAATATTAAATCCATTGAACGTTTGTCAATTTACCATATCGTGAGACACAGTGTTTATGAATTGCAACGAACCATTTCAAATTTGAATTTAGTCTTCCATTCTATTTAACATGATACGGTTTTGGGTCTAGGTTGACGAAAAATCTGAGTAATCGGTCTGTTTTAATGTTAGAAAAGTCCTCAATATGAATATTTGATTCCAATTTTCTCAAACATTACCATTTCGACATCTTATTTTAATCCGTTATACGGACCAAATAAGTGCAAAACAAATTCTTCACAGGTTCACTTTATTCAATTTGCATTTAAAAATGAGACCATATTTTATTCTAGTAGAACCATCGTAAATCTGCGTATAAAGTGTTCATATAAACGTTTGTACGCATTATTTTTGAAAATTTTTGATTTACAGATGCTAAAAGATAAAAAGTTATTGTTATGCTCATTATTATATTGAATAAATAGTATAAATGTGTGCACTTTATAGTTGTATTCTTTCGTATATAGTTAAATAATCTATTTAAACCTGGTCCGTGGAATTCTTTTTTGTACATGTAAACCGAGTATATTAAATTCTGGGATGCACATTAAAATAAACTATATACTGTATAATGTTCATACAAACACTTTGAGTCAGTTAATAAATTGGTGCCTGCAATTTTATTCAATTTTTAACAATTTTCAAACTTTGAGATTTTAACCAGTGTTTACATATTTTTTAATGATATGAAATTTACAGTTGTTAATTTTACTATAAGGCCTAGCGCAATACTCTAGTTGTATACACATTGGTCCACACAAGATTATGACGAGTTATTGCCTTTTCATTCAGTGATTGACATGCAAGAGCAAAAACAGTTAGTCAATGATATTCCTTCATGTAAGGATAATGCAATGGAAATTTATCGAAATCGCAACAAAAAAATTAATCGTTGTATACATAAATGAATTTGTGACGTTCCAAGTGCCTAATGTCGCGTTCTAATTGATGAAGTTGATTTTCTAATGCAAGCTTTCGTTTCTTCTTTGGCAAATTATCTATAACCATTGGCAAAAGCTGATACGCTTTCTGCAGCTCGCCCCAGTTTTGCTTCAGACCCTGAAATAATACAATAGTAATAATAAAGACGTGTAATAAAAACTTTCTAAATTCGTTAATTAAAATTAGCATGAGGTTTCGTTAATACTAACTTCTAGAAGCTCTCTTCTCTCGGGTTCGGTAATATATCTCGTAGAGCTGTCAACTAAGCATGTTCCTTCTTCGGTGGACTTTGTTACTTTATCTCTTTCCTGCATTCGTTTCAGTAAATACGGAGGCATTCTCCCATAATCCTGAAAGACAATTTTCTGGTGTGAATAGAATTATTGGAATTTAAAAAAGTAATATTTTGACAGTATATGATGAGTTTAAGGTCACTGGAACACAGAAGAACAATTGACGCATTAATAAGGTGTTCTCTTATAAATACTGATAAGAACCACAAGTGTTGTTCAAAACGTCAATTAAGTTTAAAATTTAGGTTCAAAAATTTAAGATTGTCTTTTATATAGGTCGTTAATACTTATTAATATATGATGAGGCAAAATAATTTATAAGGATAATAGGCAATTAATTTCACTACTCTACTTTCAGAATAAAACTAATAATCCGCACTAAACAAAATTGTGATTTCCTGTAGCAGTTCATTAATTACTTAACGCTTGAACCTGCCATTATAATTGAAAATTAGACGGTTAGAGAAAGTATGCAACCACCATAAAAACGAATCGATGAAAATTGTCTGTTCTATTCATTATGTCGCAAAAACATTTATTTAACAAATTAATGAAGTTTCTTTCCCTATCATTTGAAGTGAAACAGTACCTATTTAATAGGAGTTGTCAAATAGCAGAACACTATTTGATGTATTGATGACGAAAATAATGAAGGAGCTACGGTTTCACTCACTTACCAACCTTCTTATGAATATATCGAGGGACGAGACCTGACGTTTCGATGGGATAAACATCTCCTCTCCTGTTGTCGGCAATCATTGGCCTCGGCTGTCGAGGAACTAGTTTCAAAACATCACATATATTTTCAGTTCTAAAATTTTTCCCGCCTGAAGACTTGTCTTTCTTTATAGTGTGTGTAGGAACTTCGGGCAAACCTTTGCCAATTCCCTTCCCGTGGCAGTGTTCTGAAGAAAGTTCCAAATCAATTTATGTTTCCTAAAAAAGTATATAAATTTCTGGGGTGCGTACTTACCGATTTTTGGACGAGGAGCGACGATTCTTTCATTTTTCTTCAAAAATTCGTCTGGTTTTTTGGTTGGAGTATGCGCAAATCCGAATGTTTTATGCGGAAACTTCTTCACATCAGAAAAGCGTAGAACACGCTTCCTTGGCGATTTTTCGGTATTCTCTACACTGAAGCATCAAAATTAAAATTTCACTGTTCGTTTATCATTATTATATAAAATATGAAACTTATTTTGTTAACCCTTTATTATATTCTATATATTAGAAAAATAACAATTCATAAAACGAATTTAATATTTTGGCTTAAGTTTTATCCATTTACAAATTACAGGTATTAATTCATTCCATATGTCAATTGTTTAAATTATGTAAATGTGTAAATTATCAGTCCACGTGCTCTTCGGTCCACATCAATCAAATGCATAGCAGTAAATGTTACTGGAAAGAGTAGTTTTTTCACTTCAATATTTATTTACTCAAAAACAGAATCCAGACAATAATTAAAGCAATGCATATAATTTTTTATATAGAAAACGTATTCTTAAACTACAAGGCTCGTAATTATTGAAATAACAAGTACTAAAATTACTGACATACATACTTTTGTGGTTCTGAGATCACTTCCACTGGCGCCTTTTGTTTGATTAATTTGTATATATTTTCATTGTGTCGACTTAATAACATTTTAAACGATTAAAGTATTCAATTTTCCAACCTTATGTTCTTGTGCAGCTTTAAATTCTAAATTAGATCCTTCCTTATATGCGTATTATGAACTCGTTAAACGCTTTTAAATAACCACTCACGGTTGCTAGGTTACGGAAGCTCATTTCCTCTTAATACAACACAAATAAATTTACTGAAAGGAACTTTTCATTCCAGTTCTGGATGTAACAAAGGTATAGAAATAACGAGGGAATGATATTCATTAATTAATTTACATTTTTTCTTCTAGAATTTTGTTTTATCTTTGTTTTCAGACAGTATATATTCTTTGATAAAGATATAACACTCGTAGTAGTTTAGTAGGAGTTATGTTGCATTAGATAATCTTTGGTCAAATTCTCTTTATATTAAAAAGTCGTAAGTTTTGGAAGTGTTTCTCTAGTTGGCGTTGAAGATTATTGTGTAAATTCTAATATTTTATTTTAATGTGTACTTATAATGAATGTACTGAATATAAATAAGTTTGTCGTTAGCTTTTAATACATTAAATTTGTAATGTAGCATATTGTAATTTCGTACTGGCACTTCTCCACGTGGTTATTAGATTTATGTATTTGGCACTTTTAGATTGTGATTGTTTTATTATCTAGTTCGTAATTCTGAATAGTGAAGTTTATTTTTGTTACAGAAGCACCATGCAGCTGTGCGTTAGAGGACAGACGAATCACCTAATTGAATGCAATGGAAGCGAAACAATTGCTCATGTTAAAGTAAGTAATTCGAATTATTTTCGATTCTATGCATTTTTTTACTTACCTGATTTGTTATTTCAATATAGAATTGCATGTGTATTAATGTTGAACTCATCTCGCTATTAACCCTTTTCAAAGTTTAATACGTTCTCGGTACATTATTTTGCTCGTTTTTATGTATTAATTGAGAAGTGTATATCTTGAAACTGTTTTTTTTTGTAAAGCTATCTCATTCATTAAATAAGATCAGATCAGTTATGTCATTTTAATTTGCAAATATACTCTTGGTTATAACATGAAAATTTTTTTAATAAGGAAAAAGCGTCTCTATTTAGCCCCTTCCGACTTTGTAATTAATTTATAGCCTTTATCAGTGACACTTTTGAAATATAAAGTTTTCCCTTTTATTAAAATTTTGTAATTAAGTAGCAGTTTTCCCTTTCTTTCGCAGCACCAATCGGAGGATGGGGTATAACTCTCCACCAGTTTTGGGAATTATAATCCCCAAACATATGTCACAATCTGGGTCCTTTTTCTTCATTCAGTACACGTTAACAGACTGACGTGACTAGTTGTGTACTAATAACTAGTTAAGCATGTAAACATGGGGTATAACCCAAACAGTTCCATTAAAATTTATCATTATTTTGTTTGATACTTCATGGCATGATTAGGATAGAGTTAGGATGTTGCACTTACTCGCCCATATGTAAAGATTTTCCTTTATTTAAGCCACACTTTTTAATTATGAGTCATTTAACATATAATTTTCATTTATTTTAACCATACTTTGGAAAATCAGGATTGAAAAAATGATTATAATGTGCTAGGAGTAAGACTGTTGTGATGTTCAGCTGGTGGTGAGTAGGCGTGTGATCCAAATTCTGCCCCATGATCACAAAATTTTTTTGTATTCACATTGTGCTGTTACAGTGTGATGAATGCTGACTAATTGTATGAAGAAATTATTTAACCATTATGATTTTCCCTTCATTGTATACACGTAAACAGATTATGTCGTCACTAGTTGTGCATCAATCATGAGTTACAAGCATAAGCCTTTTTAATACAAAATTACATTTTACTGTACATTTCAATATTTTTAAACTATTTTATTTTTCATTCTCTTCATTATTCATTTTGACTTTCTAATATTTATCTTTCACCATAGTACTGTCCTCTCATTTTGCAAAGTCTCATTACAAGAAGCTTAAAAAGAGGTTGTGATATTACTGGTGTTGAGAGTTCGTTGCAAATTTTCTGTATTGCTTTTAGGAGCAAGTTTGCTTGCTTGAAGGTGTACCAGCAAGTGAAGTATGCCTGTACTCTGCTGGAATACCACTTGACAATGAACTGAGTGTTAGCAGCCTTTCGTCCTTTGAACTTGAACTTACTGTTCCTTTAAAAGGTGGTAAAGTTCACGGGTCACTTGCTCGTGCCGGAAAAGTGAAAGGTCAAACTCCTAAGGTAATTGTTTGTTCAGTATCTAATTTCCTTTGTTAATGCTGAACTGCTGGAAACTAAGTATTTTGATTACAGGTTGAAAAACAAGAGAAGAAGAAGAAGAAAACCGGCAGAGCCAAGAGACGCATCCAGTACAATAGGCGTTTCGTTAATGTTGTGCAGACATTTGGAAGGAGGAAGGGACCTAATGCAAATTCATAATATGGAAATATTTCCTAATTTCCTGTTCACAATGTTTCTTGTCATGGTGAATAAACAATTATAAATTACTAGACATTTTGTATATAATTTATATTCCTGGGACTTTAAATGAAATTTAGTAATAAAAATGGATTTTTTGAAGATTACCATGTGTGAAAAGCCTGCCTCTGACTATACAATCTGTATCACTGAATCTAGTTATTCACATACTTGAGCTTGTTGCTTACCGTTTGATGTTTTATATTGAATTGTTACCAACCCATGTACAATAATATAAAAAGGCAAATCACTATAGTTCTGTTTGGGAATCTTCACATGGTTTCTTTGTGATTTTTGACTAATTGTAAATTAAAGTTTATTCTGATGGCTATTAAGCTGAACTGTAGATGCATTTGTTTCTAAGCAGTGACACTTTGTTTCATATTTCACATTTATATACCTTTGTGTCAAGTTTATGTTAACCAGGCATAAAAACAAAAAATAATAATTTACTCATTCTATACTTGTGTAAAGTCCATCTTGTCGCAAGGAATAGCCAGTTTTTTACGCAATGTGTGGAAGCTTTAATCATTTGTAAATGATTACTCATTGAAGTTTCATTTTAGGTGTCCTCTTTTAATAAATCTCAATTTTATTTGCTTTAGTATTTTTAAACTGCTTTTTAATAAGCAAAATAAAGCATAGTATCAGCCAACCTAATTCTTTGTGCACTAAGATTAGGAAGAATGTTCTAGCTACATAGAAATGAAACAGGCTAGCAAGGAGGCCAGTCTTGGGACTGAATACCACAGGAATATTAAGAATTATTAACATTTAAACATCACTGAATCAAATCTCTAAACCTAATGGAAATTAGTGAATGTTTCTTAAGTATAATCCAATGATTATCATTTTTAAAATTTTCAGTAGACTATTCAATAATGGTATAAAATTAACATTGTTTAAATTTTTGCCACAAATAAATACAAATTACATTGAAAATGTCGAGTAGCCATTGTGGTCATTATATTGGACCAGTGTTGACAAATCATTAATCTAACACTTTTTAACTGGAAAGTATACTAGCTAGTACTTGAAAAAATTATTGCAGCCATCCGTTTGCTGTGGATGGAATTGGTGGACAAAACAGTGTTTATCATGAACTTATGATATGGCACCACAAGGAAATATATTGTGATCAGTTCAGGAGATGTGAACGTTACGATAATACATTTCTGCTCAGATATATGTTAACACATTAAAACCAAACAAAGCACTTAAAAGCTTTACAAGGATATTTTTATAAAAATCTCAATTCACATTTAAATAAACAGAAGCTTTTGGCTATTAAACAACCATCTTCATCGAGACAGAAATTGAAAAGCTTAGTGCAAGAATGTGTTAACGAAACATAGCCAAAGGAGATGGAGGATTTGTAAACTTCCCTGGATATATTTATAGATTTCTTTATCTAAATGTCCTTTCTTTTTATCATCTGATGAGATTGGTGCACCATCAGTACTTTTAATTCTGATGTAACTACAAAATATTGAATGTATGCAAAGAAGTCACTGAGTTAACACCTAATGATGTATAAAGACTTAATGAAACATGGTATAAAAAGGTGTTCATTTTGACTGGGAAAGTACTCTGAAAACAGAATTGATTAATAATAATTTAACTGACTAAGGATTTAAGTGATTATTTTCTAATATACTTCTTAAACTTATACAATTAACATATTTACACTATTTCTTCCCTCACAAATATTGTGACTTCATTTTGTTTTAAGTATTTGGTGAAAATAATTCATTCATGATAATAATTGAAACACAAATCAATCTCTCCTCTGAAGACACTGGAAGTAATATCTGAAAAACTGGAGGAACATCTGTAATTTTTCATTAATTCTTTTTTTCAATGAACAGCCTTCCTGTTATATAACTTAAGCTGGCTAGGCAAATCTTTAATTTGCTGAACCTTGCCTGCCATCCTCGTGACATTAATGCATTCTTCCTTCTGTCAATATTTATAATATTCATGTAATCAGTGTTGTAAATTTGCTTTTCAAATGCAACAAATTCTTGGCACCATATTCATAAAGGTATGCCCTACTTCCGTAAATTCATGGTCTACACAGCCAAAATAACACTCCAAATTCAAATATTGAAATAAACTATTGTGAAAAAGTTTTTATTTTGGCTAAGTACAAAGTTACTCCCAAGGAACAAGATTCCTACAACTTGTTGAGGCTGTGTCTGTGAAAGTCAACAAACAGCTGCTACTTCTACACCTCTGACCTTCATTTTATGTTCAGAAGTGGAAATATGATTTTACTTTGTTATTACTACCTAAAATTGAAGATTATAAAATATCACTTTTTTAAAATTTTTAATTAATGACTACAAGATTATTAGCAACTGCACGATTGGGGGATACTTATATCTATGTTGAGGTATCTTAGTAAGGTTTCTCAAACAACACCAACATCCAAGCCCATGGCATCACCTTCTTGCACACTTCAAGAAGTAACACCTGTGTCACTTCAAATATGTCAGAAAATAAAGAGATTTTCACGAAAAGTAATAATGTATGTTATTGAAGATTCCCAGAAATCTCATTATAACTATATAACTTAAAATTAAATTTTGAGTTAAACACCTTCATGCACTAAGCTCTTCTTGGAGTAGTGACAAGTTAGAAAGCAGTATGTTAAGATGACATTGTTATCAATTCAGAAAAACCTACAGGTCTCTACTAAGTAATTGATTGTCACACTGCTTAGGTGCTCTTTGTCTCAAGAAGGGAGTTTGGACTCTCGAAAATTCACATTTTCATACTTCCCTGTCAGTTAATGACAACTGTCTATTCAAGGTAAGTTAGTGATTGTTTTATGGCCTCATATATATATATTGTAACATGAAAGGTTACAATGAACAATTCAGGCCAGCTTGCATTTGCAATTGTTGAGGAACTGATGCAACCCGGGCCAACAATGTGGTCTGGAGAGTCGTCCGGGGGTAATGGGAGAAGCAGGTTGTGTCGGCGGGACAACAAGAGAATGACCACCATATAATTTTTTTTCACGCTCTGATTGAAATTAAATTATTAAAATCAATTTTTGGTGTTTTTTTATGAAGAATACCTGGCGCCCTAAAGGAAATTAGAAATCCTCGAATACGGAGGAACGACGGATCTGCTACTATATATATATAATTAATGGGGAAAGGACAGAGAGATAGAAAGAAGGTGACTTACCTGAGGTTCATAGATGGTCGGCACCTTGTGAGGTTTGGAGTTCTTTAAATTTTCGAAGCCACCACCCCCTTCATCAGAAAGTTAGGAAGACATTTCCAGTGACCGGCTAGCCGACGACATATATATATATATGGGATAAGTGACGAAGTCACGCATTTGATAATTGGATAGAAAGAAAGATAGAAATATTTGGGAGAAAGGCAGGAAATTTGCTCTTTAAATCATATGTACGGCATGGAATCATGCACAAGGAAATACATATGTCAAGCGTAGAAGGGAATGGAAGAAGGAAGAAAGACTGAAAAAATTCGTTATGGCCAGGACTCGAACACCGAACATCGTGCACCCAGGTTTGAGTCCTGGCTAGCCGATCACTGGAAATGTCTTCCTAACTTTCTGATGAAGGGGGCGGTGCCTCCGAAAATTCAAGTTCTCTAAACCTCACAAGGTGTCTACCATCTATGAACCTCAGGTAAGTCATCTTCTTTCTATCTCTCTGTCCTTTCCCCATTAATTATATATATATATATATATATATATATATATATATATATATATATATATATATATATACAATTAATGGGGAAAGGACAGAGAGATAGAAAGAAGATGACTTACCTGAGGTTCATAGATGGTAGACACCTTGTGATTATGGGTCAACTGGAACAACATCTAAATTCCTCTCCACTGAAACCCTTAACCTGGTTCCGGTTCATAGATGACATCTTCATGCTATGGACGCATGGACAAGATGCCCTCTCAGACTTCCTCAACGACCTCAACACTAAATTCCCCGTCAAGTTCACTTGGAACTGTTCCCCGACCAACATTACCTTCCTCGATGTGGACATCCAACTAAATTCAGGCCTCATTAACACCTCTGTCCACATAAAACCAACTAACACCCTCCAGTACCTCCACTTTTCCAGTTGCCACCCTGAACATACCAAACGATCCCTCCCCTACAGTCTTGCCCTTAGGGGAGCCCGCATATGCTCTACTTTGGACAGCCTGGCGACCTACACCGACCGAATATTTAATGCCTTCAGGAACAGAAATTACCCCACAGACCTCCTCCAAAAGCAAATTACCCGTGCCCTCTCCACCTCCCAAATAGCCAGTCCCACCCCCAACCATCATACAGAACGTAGTCTCCCCCTAACCACCACCTACTTCCCCGGACTACGTAAACTGAACTCTTTCCTCCGCCTTGCCTACACTGGACTACAATCCAACCCGGACATGAAAAACATCCTCCCGACCATACTACCCACCTGTCCAAGGGTTGGCTTTAGGCGCCCTCTCAACCTCCGTAATATCCTGGTCAGACCCTGCAAACCCCACACACCCAACCCTCCACCCACAATTGGTTGTGGCAGAAACAGATGCCATGTCTGCCCAATACTCCCACCTACCACAACCTTCCAGAGCCCCACCAACAGCACTACCTACAAAATTAAGGAAAACATAACCTGTCTGTCCTCCCACACTATCTACAAAATAAACTGCACACTCTGCCCAGCCTTTTACATCGGTCAGACAAAGAGACCCCTCCCCGAACGGATTGCCAACCACCGCAGCACAGTAAAACTCCTCAAAACCCAATTCCCCATAGCCGCCCATGCCCATAGCCACAACACCAACATCTTCAACCAGTGCTTCACACTGACCCCCCTCAAAACCCTACCTCCCGACTCATCAGAAGCTGAACTCCATCTGTGGGAACTTTCATTCCAGCATGTCCTACAGTCTAGACAAAGCCCTGGACTCAATATCCTATAACTTTATCTCCAACCTTCCCCCCCCCCCCTCCAAAGCACGAGTTCATTGAATTGTACATACAATAAAACCTTCTGTGTGTGTGTGTATACCTTGCCTTTTGTTTGAATGGTGGTTGTATGTATGTATGTATGTATGAGAGTGTGTATCAATATTTAAATATTGACACCTCTAAGGGTGGATGTGTCTGAATGAATGTGTGTCAAGATGGGGGTGTCAGTATGCATCTCCCCAACCCCCATCCAGTCCTTGCCTCTTCCCAGACCCTTATTGAGAGAGAAAGTTGGTGACCTGGTGGGGTCAATTGTTTACGACCCAAGTTAGCAGAGCAGCAAATTTTGGCTGCTCAGTCGTCGGCTAGCCGATCACTGGAAATGTCTTCCTAACCTTCTGATGAAGGGGGCGGTGCCTCCGAAAATTCAAGTTCTCCAAAACTCACAAGGTGTCTACCATCTATGAACCTCAGGTAAGTCATCTCTTTCTATCTCTCTGTCCTTTCCCCATTAATTGTTTAAACATGACATGTCATTTCCTATCTCATATATATATATATATATATAATATATATTATATATATATTATATATATATAGATATTTACCTGTGTGTTATGGTGATAGCCAAAGTTGGCCAATTTGTTAATTGGCTGGCCATTTCATAATTTGGTTGAGAGGAGTGTGGCCAATAGCTGTTGTGCAGTGTGTATGTTATTTGACTGGCCATCTTACAAAATGGCTGGAAATTACTGGCCAAAATTTGATTTGGTTATGTCATGTAGAACAGTGTAGCTAGGATCTTTTGCAATTGCAGGGTTCAACCTTAATTATACATGATCACATAATACATTAACCAAGCACTGAGTGATATATGTCAAAATTAAATCCCCTCAAATTAACGTATGTTTGTTATATGTTAACAGGTCATATATTTATTGACTTAGTTGAGTGTAACATTTGACCAATCAGGGTACCTTTTCAAATTGAAGTTTGTATTGGACTTGGGAAGATCCACCAATTTTTTTGTATTCTATTACCTTACAATTAAAAATTAATGTTTTTATTTAAATTATTTATACATTTCATCCATGCCTGCTATGTAATTCTTTTGGATACAAATTATTATAGGAAATAGTAAAAATTTTAGATCTTATCTTACTACAAAAATTTTTTCAGTAAGTACAAGAGCCTTTTTTATAATATTTTAAAAGTCATTACAGTTATACATACTTCTAACTTAGGGTGCTCAATTTATATAAAGTGCTCTCACCCATTGTGTGGAAGGTTCCAAAATTAGCTGAACCCTAACTTGTTTGTGGAAATACACATGTACTAAATGAACTGCATGTTCGGTGAGGCTTTTGTAAATTTTGCATAGACTTCAACACTACTATTTCCCTATAACAAATCATTTTATCTCAAGAGGTAAAATTCAGCAATCTCAATGTTACTTAAATTGTAATGCTACACTGATTACAACAATTTTAATTGTTTACCATTTGTTAAATCTTTTAATATATCTAAATACATTACATAATTTAAATACAGTAATAAGTTGTAAATATGTTGATGTAATCATAAGAGTATTTAGAGTATTTTCAATACTGTAATACTATTGATGCATCCCTCCATGCTAACCAATTCAGGGCAACTTGCTTAGCATATTCCACCTTCTTTTGTTCTTACCCTTCCTTTCCCTCTAATGCTAATATTACATGACCCTCATGTCTCAAAATGTGGCCTATTAATCTATCCCTTCTCTTGGTCAACACCCTCCAATTGTTCTCTCTTCTCATATTCTGCTAAGAAGTTCCTGGTTAGTTACTATATCCACCCACCTGATTTTCAGCATTCTTCTATAGCACCACATTTCAAAAGTTTCTATTCTCTTCCTTTCTGAAACTCCTACCATCTACATTACACACAATGCCACCCACACTCCATATGAACATTTTTAGTAATTATTTCCTAATCAAACTTTTATTAGCCTTAAGTAAATTCATCTTTTTTTGTGAAAGCCTTCCTTGCATGTGCTATCCTTTATCTCTACTATACTTCTACCATCCCTAGTTATTATGCTTCCTAAGTAGCAGAACTCCTTAACTTCCTACAAAATTGGTATATACTGTATTTTGCAAGTCCATTTTTTTATGCTAATCCTCATTCAATTCTGCACTATGTGAACTATGTTAAAAGTCCTGCAAATTGTTCTCTCTTTCCCTATTCTTTTTAGAACTTATTGGTTAGTTACCCCATCCACCCATTTGATTTTCAGCATTCACCTGCAGCGCTACTTTTCGAAAGCTTCTATTCCTTTTCGGTCTGCAAGTCCTCTTCAGACGTTTTACAGTGTCATTTTTTCATTCCTTGCTGATTAGGTGTAATCATAGTCATATGAAAGGTCACAATCAGTAAATGATATTGTTTACCAAAAATAATTATTTTTGCGTTACATTAATCTGCTTTAAAAGAAAAAAATATGATAAGCGTAGTAATAAACTCTGTATTTTTATTTCCCTCGAGCATCACACAGAGTGTTCCTTGCTAAGAGAAACTGTACTTGTTTTCTTCGCTTTAGAAAATTAATGTTTTACGTGTCTAATCCTCATAATCAGAAAAATTATTTTTAAGAAAATACTGTAGCGAAAGGCGATGCATAAGGGATTGGTCTTGATAGAGATTAACGGAAGGTATGCTGTCCATAAAAGACGAAACGTAAATTTAAAACGTTAGGCAATTGATTATAGCAAACAGTGTATTTATGGAAATGCAGGAAAAGTTTATAATAAATTGATGTCGTCGCATTAAATGTTTTGTAACTTATCAAAACGATAAAGTTCATTCCATTGCCTCATTTGAGATCCAACAGAGATAAGATATTAACAAAGAATCGGAATACGATAACATAATTTTCTGTCGTTAACGTTTCAATTCCTAGGAGGAAGGAAAAAAGCATGGCTTGTTCAAAGGTGTTTTCTCTATTGGTGAGTAAATTTAATTAGTCATGTAATAATTAAGAAAGATATTCGCCCGGTTTTGTCTTACTGTTAACAAGTAATAATATTTACACTTCATTTTAAAATAATTGATCGGGGAGAACCAGGATTTTGTTGGATACTAACGTTAATTAGATGAGAAAGGTTATTGAAAATTATGGACTAACATTTCTTCCATTATTGTGAAACTATTTTGAGACTGTCAGTCTCAATGATCAATCAGACTGACAATCCTGTCGCCTGTGAGGTAGTACCCTACACGGTCAATCAGACTGATAGTCTTCAGTTGTCTGCCGTAAGCCAACGAGAGCAATAGTCCATCCACTAAAAGAGATCAACCAGTTTGGTTATAATAATGGCAATAATGTAAAAATTAAAGGTTTCGAAGCTGGCTTTGCATATTACTCAAATGGCTCTTATAAAGTAAATTGACCAAATTAGAAACAGGAGGAAAACAAAGATATAATGTCTGTTAATTTAAGGTCGTATTCATTATAATAATAATGTCACTAAAAGAGCAGCGAAGCGTTGACGTTGGGTGAAATAAGTTTTAAAAACTCGCGGGAAATATACGTATTTGTTTGCAGTGTAAATTCGAGCGACAAATGCATTATTTCGCAGCGAGCAGGGCTTCAAGAAATTGCTCGAAAAGGTTGAAGTGCATCTGCGCAGAAAAGAGAATACATAGTAGTAATACGTAAAAGTCGATATTGAAAAAAACCAAATTGGTGTAATATGATGCTGCATTTATTTGGAGAAATCCGCTAACGGGGTGAAAGTCGACTGGTGTAATAAATAGGTTGACAGATGTTATAATTTTTTACTTCACTTATTGTATACTTTGAATATAAAACCCCGCTAGGAGAGGCGAAATATTTAATAATTAACCTTAAGGTTAGGAATAAGCAGGCAATTATTAACATATATTACGAGTATTTTAACTATTCAATATGAATTATGAATACGTTCCTAATTCTTAGAGGAACTTATACATAAAATTTCAGTAAGAAAATAATTTTAATTAAACGTTTTTTTCAAAAATACTCTAGTCATTGAAATTTGTACTCTCTCAAATATCTTTTTCATAACGGATATTTTGCGGATAACAGATTGTTTCCTACCTCTAATCTTGAATTTCTTTCAGACTCCCAGCAGTGTAGCAATATTAATTCAAATAATTACGACTCAACCACACGTGCCTTTTTCGTGAAGTGACGAGGCATGTGCCGGATATTGCTCACTTTCTGAACAATTTGTCCGAATTCCTTTATTTGTAGCATCCGATTTGCGAGAAGTTGAAAAATACTTATGTAAAAATTTTCTTCGGGGCCGCTATAGGGTCATTGACCCCTCAGCGATGGTAAACGGGATGCAGGTAGTAAGGTTTCTTTGTCCTGGCCCCACCACTTTAGACACGAGGTCTGGACGTGCCTACCACCCCCTAAGATCATCCGCTAAGATATCAAAATATCTAGATATCCGTCATTCACTGAATCAGTCCACCATTCACGCTTAGTAATACTGACAGTATGAGTGACCGTGTAAGGCCCCTTAAAAAAGTGTCGTAGAGTCTCTCCTCCACTTCTTCCGACGACATTTTACCACTGATTTTTCTACGTGTATGTTATAGGTATTGTGCTTCTCATTTTCTGTGTGGGCTGAGATACCGCATTGTCACTATCAAGGCTACGTGTGCAATTCATTCTGCCAGTCGCTCTTCTACTGCATCGGTGCGAGCGAGAAACCCATACCGATTCAGGACTGCACCGGAGATTACCTCTGCAATTCCATCAACGGCACGTGCAGCGCCGACGAGGGCCTGACCTGCTTCGCGGAACACCTCTTTAAATGCAAGTCCGCGGGCGTTTTCCCTGACCTGTACAACTGTTCAGTGTACTACAACTGTTCTGGTTCCAGTCCTTCGTTTACCCAAGAGCAGAAGGAATGCCGTAAAACAGCATACGACGTCACAACGAAACAGTGTGATCTTGCTACCTCTAGTCCCGTGTGTAACAGGAACGGGAGGATCTCGGGATGTACCAAAGCTGGAGACTCAGGAGTCGTGAAAGGCGATAACAGCCTTTACTATGTTTGTCGTCGCGATCCAGTTTACCTTTATATTTACCCCGAACTTCACAAGTGTTCTGGGAGTGAAACTTACGACCCAAACACTTTTACGTGCTCATAAAGATGAATGATATCGATTGGAGTCAACATTCCTGTATCGATGGCTAACTTCTCCATCTTGAAGTTCATGTGACCCATCACGAACGCACCTGAATGGTATAAATAATGTAATTTTACTTAACTGAAAATAAATACCGAATTTAATATCTTTGGATTCAAATTTCTGTTAAATCAATGACATTAGATACATTTTTTACTTGGTTGGAGGTTGAGTGGCTGTAGCAGGCAAAAGTAAACAAAAGTCTCTATTTTTGTGTTCCCACGAACATGTATTTGTGAAGCAAAATGGTGGCTTGAGGGTAAGAAAGCAGGTAAGTGTCTTTAGCTCTATTTTTCTCATCCTAGGCTAAAGTTAGCGAAAGTGTTACGTCTTTTAAAAGAAATTCTACGGTGTTCTACTGGAATAATGAACTATGCTTCCGAAAATCCCGTACGAAATTTGGTGCTTTTCGCCAAACACTAACTTTCTCAACCTATTGTCACAGTCACGTCCTGGGCCGAGGTTTTCGAAAAGCTGCAGCCAGGTTGCATAGCTGCTACCTTGAACAATTCGGGTCCCACCTAGGGTCTCCCAGATGAATCTTATATTAATCATCGAAGGCCACTTATCCGCGGTATATATATAAAATCGGAAATAATTCCAAGGTAAAATTATGCGGGTGTAAATATTAAATAATGTAATTATCTTCGGCCAACTTTAATCTCAACTTTTTTAAAAAAATTTCCTTCAGCGTTCTTATGAAAGATTCAGGAAACACTGAATTTCCTAACTCAAGCCGTCTTGAGTTCAACTCCAGCGTACGAAATAATATAAATAATGCAAAGAAATGAACGAGGGACCATATTTAGTTGAAAAACAGTGATAAAAGTGGAAGCACCTATTCTATAATTGTTTGATTATAAAATACTAAATTTCACTTTTAACTGTATTGTAATACTCTCTACCATTTTAATTAATATTAATCAATAGATGGTGGACTTTTGATTGTTTCCGCGGCTTTAATCAGTCTCATGTGAGTCCTTCTCATTAGGGAGTTAAAATGGGGAGAAATATTTTTACTGTGAAAATTTGATTTATTGAAAGATTTAAAAGGGTGTTGGAATCACTTTACATTTATCGTTTCTTACTGTTGGTTGATGCACGGCGATAGCGATGGTGATGGTGATGGTCGCAGCAGTGGCGTCGACGCAGCTCCAGTTGGTTGAGCAGATTTTCAAAGTTGAAGACTGCTGTGCCATTTAGTTGTATAATTTTAAGTCCCAATTCTTCTTGGCTTTCAGATATTCCTCCCCGCAAATACTCTCTTAAACCAATCGGATTTCTTAAAATGTAACTGCGCAGCAGAATTACGACTAATCATTGATGCGCTTTTGTTTCATCCGCTCCAATGACCGGCGTAAATTATGGGGTCGCTACTGGCCTCACCCCTGACAGCGGATCCTACAGCAGACCCTCACATCATTCAGGGCCTGACAGTTTTAAGATGCCCTAACTAATGACCTCCGCGGCTGCTCAAGTCCAGAACTCCCAATAACACGTTCACTTCATTACAATACAATTGTCGATTTAATAATTTTATTTAATACAGCTAGAACGGGTTTAATTTAATATAAAAACTCATCTTATAATGATAACTTTTTGGGACGGAATTAATACTTCTTTTGTTTTTAGAAAGATGGTTTACCCGCTTTGGTGGCTTTCCCCCTATAATAGCATAGGAAGATATGAAATCAGGGGATGTGGAAGGTAGAGCAATTTTGTTTGGAGGGGGGAATCTAGAAATTGGCAAGTCCCTTTAACAGTAAAGAAAGGGAACTTGATATAGTTCAATGATTGTACCCGGTATTCACCTGAAAAAGATACAGGGCCAACTTTAGAAAACCTGCACCAGATAGGTCGGGCTATTGGGTCTCCGTGCCTCCACCAGGTTTAGCAGGCAGCTTTTCGACTGATCCAATAGATCAGCTAACAACTCTTACCGTAAGCCCAAGGTTTGCGATCCAGAACATGCACCTTCTAAAAAAGACAGATGCCTCGGCATGTGAGTCTTAAAAACCAGAGAGATAACGAGGAATCTCCGAAGGTAAGACCCATCATTGCTCCACTAAGGTCAGCTCCCACATGTCGGCTGTTATTTCTTCTCTTGACCGTTTCGGAAAATGACCAAATTCTCCAACAATATAAGTTTAATTATTGCTTTTCTCACTTTCATGAACTAACTCCTATCATGAATCATTCATCACTCTCACTAACTTTCAAATTGGCTGATATAACGTCTTTATCTTACTGTTCAACGTTTATTGTATCATATGATCAATCACGAACGCACTTTGGCATCTTCTCGTTCTGTCTGTTTTATCTCCGCGAACTTCTTCAGACACATCAACCAATTAACTCCTATTCCCTCGACAGATTTTTTTCTGAAAAATATAATTCCGAAGAAGACTATTTAAAAACGGCGTGTCTAGTTCAGCGCCCTCAAAGTTTGTGCAGCAACTGAGAGTTATTTTACGCCATATGCAGTGATTTGTCCAAATCACTTGACACACAATTTTTGCAATATAAGTCGGAATTTAAGCCCCTGATAATTTTCATTGCAGGATGACTTAAAAACACAGTTTTTTATATATTCAATTACTGCTCGTATTTTATTGCGATGGGACGATTTTTATACAAGAATTTTTTTACTATTCTGCGAGCATTACCATTTAATGTTCGGCATTTGTGAATACTGAGTCCTGGTCCTATTTCTTTCATGTTATCCTTAACCAGGATAGATTCATTTAAACTCCCTGAAATGAGGACATTATTTTATCTTTATTTTCATTTTACGCTGATCCCGTACGATTTTACAAGTATCTATGTTCTTAGGAGGCCTCTGAGAAACAGTCGAATATATACCGTTGCTTCCTCGTGGAATAATTATTGGCCGGCAGAAAAATACTCTAAAAATTCTTACATTGCCACAAATATATTAAATATTGATACACTTTTTCTCATTTGAGATTTTGACCAAATTTACTGTAGGTTGGAATACTTGGTCCTTTGTTATTTCCTACAAATAACTTAACTATCAGCAGTGCAAATATAAACAAATCAATACGTTAGTATTCATTATGAAAACGTGACAAAATTACTGGTTAATTTAAGGAACAAAAATAATCTGTATAAAAAATGTAAAACATTGTCAATTGCACAGAAAGGTGTGCATTATTCAGGGATATCCATCTTCAACAAACTGCCGCACAGAATTAAACAGTTGTCCGATAATCAAGGTAAATTTAACACTGAATTACGCTCATTTTTGCTTAGCCACTCCTTCTATTCAATAAAGGAATTTATAGAAGAATCAGAGAAGAGTAATTTATAATAATTTATAATACAAAAATTTGTTATAAGTATATTTATCTTTTATACAATAAAATAATGTAATAAATGTACACCCTAACCCATTCCACATCCTTGAAGCTTAGCTTCTTTACAGGATCTACGGAATATGATTATTATTATTATTAGAACTCATCATGTATCTGCTCCATGCGTCGCCCGAGAAGAGCTGAAAACTAGAGATCACTTGCATTGTACATTAATGCAGTGGTAGAGCGTATAAAATGATGCGGAAACACAATGAATTATAGTTGAAGAACGTTTGTGACAACTATTTTAATTCTGGAAAGGTAAAATAGATGTTTATAAAATTATGTCATTCACACGATACACAATTATGACAAAAATAACAGAAAAGTTTAATTTACATGAAAAAATACATATCATAATACTTGTAAGTATGCCATGAATAGTGAAAGTTACGACTAGATGAGAAGAAAATTAATTTTGTCTCAGGCAGTGGCGATTATAAAACATTAAATTTTTTAACTTCCAAAGTATTGCCATTAAGTAGACCGATCACATCACGAAATAGTGACTAAAAAGTATAATAGACTAAATAACTGTTTGGTCCATTGAAAAAAGGTGACATTACTCGAACATAATTACGAAAATGAACATTAATAAAATGAACATTAATAAAATTATTTGAAAATGAAATGTGATAATAAGCGTATCTGAAATCTAGGAAACTGCCCCAAAATCTATTTATAGAGAGCTTTGCAATATGATGATGATCGACTTGGATATCGAGTTCTGTATATATGGAACACTGTTTAATACTAGATGTGTTTAAAGTTTAATGTCTCCCATTTTTTCGGAAATGAATATTGAGATGTGTAGATGTAAACCATGAGGACACTCTATGGAATTAGTAAAATTAGATAGCACTACTGTTCTTGGCGCATTGATCGTATTCATTACTGTACAAAAAAACATCATATTTTACTTCCACTTGAGTCACTTAAATTAATCATCAATCGAGCGAGACCGATGGTGATAGTTTAAGGAATGTGATGATTTAATGAAGCTTCTTCAGCTCTACTAAGACGGACAACAAAGCAAATTGTTATCGATGATTGGTGACTTGCTTATATGTTTTTTTAACTGTCATTACCCTGGATCAATCCTCCATCAAGACGTGAAAATGTTGAAGGTAGGTGATCGAACAATAATCTCTTCTACAAATAGTTGATTCAATTGATGAGAGATGGATTTTGTTTTCCAATCCTGAAACTAAGCGTTAGGTTGCACAACTGAAACACACAGGCTCATTGCCACAGAAGACATATTGATCCGGCGCCTAAGCTTAGAAAATAGTGATTGACGTATTTTGAGACTCGAAGGTGTAATCGTAATAAATTGTCTTCAGTGGGGTTTTAAGGGGAGAGGAATCTGACGAACTTGTATTGAGAAAGCAGCTCCTTCCAGTGTTTTAAGAAAATGAACGGAATGAGCTGAAGAGTTTCATCAAGCTAACGCTTCTACTAAACGAGATATCATACGTTTTGCGCAATAAGTTTAAAGTGCTAAGCAGTTCTTTCATAAATTTTGTATTGGCTAAAAATGAAGTTCTTTAGCCATAGTTTAGTGTTAGGAGACCATAGACTTATGTCGTATGTAGATATGGAAACATGTTATCGTTTCTTAAGCTTTTCCGTGGGTTTTATACGTTTGACGACTGACTTAATTACGATGTAAATAATATATAGCGTTACAAATACTACAGCTGCTGCAACAAACAGCACGTCCAAGAGATAATACTGCGTCCAATGGAGATCCATGGCGGCGCTGCGAAGATGTTTAGCTCCATTGTGTCTCAGGACATACTCAACCCACCACACTGCTCGTTCTACTGACTTCTTGGGCTCCTCTCTGTATGCATTAGAAAATCTCCTCATTGCCTCTGTGATTCTGAAAAGGAAATGTTGCATTAGTAACGAGCGCCGTCTGAGATAAACTTTCAAAAAATGGTGAGAAATTATTTAGCCGTTAAGGATTACCTTCAAGTAAATACAAGTGTAAACATCGTCTATTTTTGTTTCTATTGATACATTATTGGCAGTTCGGGATTCGTCTGAAAGGATCACGTGACGACATTTCTGTGTCCACTCTGTGATGCAGCGTCAAAGATAGCCGAAACCATTATCAATGGGTTCATGGTGCTGCAAAAGGTGTCACACTGATCATGCAGAGACTTGTCGTCATGCTAACGGCCCCATTTCTTAACACAGGGTTATTGACGTGACTGTACTATGGATATCTATTTTCTTGCTTTTTAGATCTAACTCGGTGTTCCACACGACTTTCATGAACTGATAAGTGATTGATATTGACCAACAGGAGCAGCAATACTACGGTAAGATAAGCCTTAATCTTGGTAGCCTTCAATTCTTCATCGAACAAAGTCCGACTCTTGCTGGTAGGCAGCTTTTCCTTGCACGAGACATAACAACGAACATTCTCACTCACGATGTGCAACTTATGCATGAGAAACTGAAAATCTTTTTTTATTACACATTTTGGATATTACTACTGCCACTACGTTGAAACACTAATCATTTGCACATCACAGTCTGTTATATTTGCCATGCAAATTACGTGTGTGGGTTACCGCTTTCAGGTGTAGCCATTGTTATGACCAGTAGTGTACATATGCTGTAGTGTTCTCTGGTAAATAGTAATAGTTTGTTGTCTAACTAGAGTGTAAACTCTGTGGGATAAACATGTATAATTCATGATTCGTTGACACCGTCTTACCGCCTTTCTATGCCTTTTTTTATTTTTTTTGCGAGGGCAGGTGAAAATCTTCTAAAGACACTATCTCAGGGTCCGCACTGGATAGTAGTGTGGGATTCTACCCACTAAAAACACCTCCCTTTCCAACGACGACTGTGTATCTTCCTGTGGGACCGTCGTTAGACATTACTTCACAGGAAGCAGTCGTAGCGTCAAGCTCTCTCTGTCTCCTTTATACATTATTATTTCTCTCTTTTTCGTAATTTCTTAATCATTGAATTAATGTAGAGGCATATGCACTTACTTTATTCCAGGTATTAGGTGAGAGCAGAATATTGGGTACCAAATTTTCTGGTGTTATTGAGGTTCCAATATCGCTTTCTAATGCTCGTTTCCCATATGAAAATCTCGAGCAACTGAAAAACACGTGTTCTGGTGTCCACATTCAGGGCATGCAGGTGAATTATCTATGGCAAACCTGTAGAAGTATGCCCTGAAGCAGCCGTGACCGGTCAAGAGTTGAGTAAGATAATAATTCACTTCTCCGTGTTTCCGATCAATCCAGTCTTTAATTGATCTTATTAACCTATGGGTCCATCGGCCTTTATTGGACTCATCCCAACGGCGTTGCCATTCTTCATATGTTTTGAGCCTCTCAACTCTCTTGCCTTCCAGACCTCTGTTTGTTTGTAGTCTGCGGCACTCATCGGCCAGAATGTCTACCGGAGGCATTCCTGCCACCACACAGACAGCATCGCCCGATACTGTCCTGTAGGCACAGATAACGCGTAGTGCACATAGCCTGTGGACGGAACTAACCTTTCTCCTGTTTGATTTTACTGTCAAAGCAGTACACCATATCGAGGCACCATACAAGATCACTGATGGCACAACATTCGCGAAAAGAAGTCGCCGGCATTGTCTTGGACCTGCAACAGCATAACTCGTGACAGTGCAGATGCCTGACGCAGATAACGGTGGTCAATGCCCGTTATTATGGGAATAAATACTTTCATCAAACAGATTCTATGAATTAATTTCTTAATTTCTCTTCTCTTTTATTACTTGCTCTCATATCGACATCAGGTACCTATTATAGCCTTATTTATCACCTTCGTCAATTACTCCATGAAATGGAATAACTGAACGTGCTACTTTGAATAGAAGTGTGATTTTTTTTGGGTAACAGGCTACATGAGGGTGTTCCAGAAACTGGTCCAGGACACGCAGTTGTGTACGTTTGACATCTCGAATTGTTAGAATCTCAGTATTATCGGTCTGAAACGCACAATGTGTAGAGAATCTGAAGCGTCACTGATTGGTATTGAGAATCGCCGAGGTTGCCTGCATTCAGAGTGACAACACCGGAAGGACTGCAGATTTGCCTGAACTACGTGCGGACGCTACTGAATCTCAGCTGAACGACGAAATTTTAACAGGTGCGTAATTCACACACTTTCAACTTAGAGGTTTTCCCATTGGATGATACATTATCATCGCCTGATGAATTTCCGCGTCACAAGCGCTGGCGGGACAGCGTATTTCATAGATTTTTCGGACAACAGAGACTTCCTTCAATCTGCACAGTGTATCACGAGCTTGAGACCCCACCTACTAACAGCGACAAACCATAAGACAGTGGTTCGATACAAACCACGTACCATTAAAATTTCAAATTTTCTGGCCGATTTGTCCTTATAGAACCAGCATTTTATCTCTGAGCTTCACGAACAGGCAAAAAACTTTTTAATTTTAATTATTTCAACTGTGTGTTTGTGAAACTCAAAAAGTACAATCCAAATCTGTAAAATAATTTTGAAATGCAGTATGTATAAAATTAATTAAATAAAATTATTGTTCTGCTTTTTTTAAATACTTGGTGTGCAGATATTGGTAAGTTATTATCTTGAATTGAAATAATTTATGTTAAGATATCTATTATCGACATTATAATATGTAATATCAAACTGAGTTTCAGTATAAATTAATTATCTACATTAACAGGTTACTTACTTGGGTTCATTCAGTAGAGACCTTAAGGATTGCAGAACAGATTCCTTATTAACGTCTTTGAATTCTAGTTTTATTCCGATGCCAGATTCCACCATTTTTCGTGCATTATGGGCCTGGTCGCCGAAGAAAGGAATCACCAGCAGCGGGACGCCGAAGTAACCAGCTTCGTTCATGCTCTGAAGACCGCCTTGCGTTATGAAGGCTTTCACATTGGGGTGAGCTATAATAGAATTAATAAAGTTTACCAATTAGGTAAATAAAAATATGTGGTACGAAATTAATGAAGTCAAACAAATCACACTATTCGCGAATGTCCCAAAATATATTGTTGCGAATTGCTAGCTGACCTCATTAACGTAACAATCACCTCGTAGCTACAAAACTGTTTCTTTTTCATCTTTCCAAACTTATTCAGCATTGCCAGAGAGATCCAAAATTTTGATAGTAGTTTCATTGCTAGCGTGTGAAACGGTTGATGATACTATATTAATAATTAAACCCTGCGCAAAATAGAGCAAATAATTACGGTTTAATTGCTAGCTGCTTTTGAAGTATGAGGGCCACTCCAAAAATAATTCACAGTATTTTTATTTAAATTTATTTTTCTAAATACTTAACCAACTATTTCCTGTCAAAAGAGGAGGATAAGATAATTTGCAGATAGGCCCAATAGGTAACAAAAAGAATTATTTATAAATTTGTTTCTGGAACAATACTTGCTAAGTAAGGCGTTAAAGCTGTGTAGTATCAACACCACAGACAAATATATATCAGTTAAGACTAACTCTAAGAACCGTGTGCATTATTTTCAACTTAGTGTGAAGGACGTCTATTCAAAATTATAAAATATTAATTTTGATAATTTAAATTTAGGTCCTTTCTCAATATGTTTAACAGAACAATTTAAGATTTTTTTCATAGTAGTAAGAAGATAATATTCTAGTTTCGACTGAGAACACAGTGAATTTATAACTTTTACCATTTTACGCTTTTAATTAGGAAATAATTTCATTAAGTTCCATGCTACAATTTTTTATGGCATTTTAATCTGAATTACCAGTTTCCACGATAAAGTACCACAACGACTTGTCAAACCTCAAAGTAAAATATGACGACACAATTATTTTTACATATTTAAAATTTAAGAATAACGCTTGAGAGATTTTATTAATTTATTAAATAGTAAAAACTCCTCTAAACATGTTTTTAGTTCATAAAATGAACCCTTTTATATATATATATATATATGAAATCTTACCGAGAACGTCTTGTTGAGGCAACCACTTGGAGATCATAACATTGTCGGGTTTACCAGGTAGTTCTTCGACTTCCCACTTCCAGATAACCCTCTGTGGCAGTTCAGCGAAAGCCTCCAAGAACGCACGTTTCTTCTCCTCTGGCATTGTGTGGCTTTGGACATTGGATCCTAAGCTGAAGTACACCACTCCATCCTTGCCACCATCCAGAAACTTTTGAATATCCTGAAATATTTTAGATTTGGTTCAAACATATTCTATTTGATGATAAAGTCAAACAGGCTCATAGGAATATTTGTACTCTTAACACTATATTATTGTAGGCGCCCGTTTTGTATTCTAAAATTTCCTGTTATGTAACGCCCATTACCACTATTAGTGAAGGAAACCACAAATTTAAATAAATAATTACAAATTCATAAGTTATGTCTGGGGTGTTTTAGTTAGTTATATTGATTGGTTGGAAAGAATTTATAGCAACATCTACTTTTAGGATAAAATGTCACGTAAATGTTCCTGTGCTAGGATGAGAAAAAAGAGGCATAAGATAAAATAAAAGATAATGGTTTCAAGTAGAGGGACACTTACATGAAACACACATAATTGTCTGTTAAATAGTTAAGTGGTTAATTTAAGTAGAGGGACACTTCCATGAAACACACATAATTGTCTGTTAAATTATTAAGTGGTTAATTTAATACTTAATAAATCACTCAACGTTTCATCCCGGCATTAGGATCTCTTTTTGGAATTGCAATATTGTTAATTAATTTTTAACTTTCCAAAAGCCTATTCATTTCCACATAACTACCTCATCCCGTATATTACACGTAAGTAAATTCCTCATTTTCGCGAAAGCCTTCCTTGCCTGTACTATCCTACTTTTTATGTCTACTATACTTCCATGTCTAGTTATTATGTAGCCAAGTAGCAGAATTCTTCAAAATATCCCTTCCCAAACACCCTTTGTTATTCCACTGTTTCACATACTACAATCCATTACTTGGTTTTTCCTCTATTAATCCTCATGTTGTACTCTTTCTCCAGGACCACGTTCATGCCATTAATCTCTTTTCCGAATCTTCTTATGACTACCACAGCATCATCAATCTGTCTTAGGGTTTTTATTTCTTCTCCTTGCAGTATGTTTACTTTTCCATATTCCTTTCTAACTTTCTTCATCACATGTTTTATTTATAAGTTAAACAGTATGGGTGACTGAATCATTGTCTTACTCCTTTTTTGATTTCTGTTTTCTTTTATTGCCCTTCATTTCTAATTACCGCTTACTCCTTTCTGTGGAGGTTATGGATAACTACCCTTTCTCGATATTTTATTCCTGTCCTCTTCAAAATCAAAATGTATATATAAATGACGTTTAAAAATCTTCCCAAATATCCTGATTAACGACAGAATGATGATTTTAAGTATAATGAACATGGTTTAAATCTTACAGTGCGTCTTCGACTGAAGTATCTTGAATAATATATAAATAAAAATACGACCAAAGAAAGCAGCAAATAAATTAAATTAGTATTTAATTAATATAAATATAAAGTTTCATCTAACTTTGTGGACTTATACAGGTAAATTTTTGAATGGATGAATGGAAATTATTCAAAATTTACCTGAATAAGTCAACAAAGTTTGATGAAATGTATTTTTATTAATTAAATACTAATTGAATTTATTGGCTGACTTATTTGGTAGTATTTTTATTTACTTATTATTAAACTTAATTTCAGAAAAAGGCGTTTGAAGTACCTTGAATTTAAAAATTAATTATAATAACATCTGAAGAGATCCAAAATTCTGAGACGAAATGTTGTGTGGTCCATTCAATATTAAATTAACTTATTCAATTTTTCTGACTTAATTGACCGCAAATAATTAATAGATTAGGTGTCTAAATTATGTTTAATATATTTAAAGTCATCATTTTGGAATACATGGAATTTTGGATGTATTTAATTTCAATTAAGAATTCCTCAATGCAGTGATGAAACTGTGTGGTTTATTCAGTATTAAATCAAATTTAATAATTATTTCAGACTTAGTCATAAATTATTATATTAATTTATAATTTGCTAGAAAAAGTTTAATTTACATTTTGAATCAATTTGAGTGATTTTGGGGGGCAGGCTACTTGTTAATAAAGATTTAGGAAAAAGGTTAATAAATTTTTCCTATCAAATATATACCATAGTTTTATATGACTAGGGACAGCGATGGGCAGTATAAAAATGTAAGGAATGAAAGAAATCTAATTTAAGTTTTCAGAGACAAACTCCCTAAGCATCATCTTCACGACTTGCAATATATGGTGTCAATATCCAACATTAAATCGTGAGGATAAAATTTAGGGAGGGGGGATTTCATTATTAATTTGCAATGGAAGCAGATGTCTATAAAAAGAGTCTAAATATACATTTAATGAGTTAAAACAGACTCTTTGTCAGTTTTTATTTTATTAAATATTGAACTATACTCCGTTTCGTCCCTCATTTGCGACTTCTTCATGGAACTTCACTTTACGACTCATTCGGCCGAGTGTCTAAATAGTTTTGAGCCTAATAACATAAGAATTATAATTCCAAATTCAGGGCTGCTCAAATTTAGACCAAAGTTATTTTTAAATTAGATTACCTCATTACTTTTGTTAGAAATATTTATTTTATTCACACATTTAAAGAGTGTTAAAAATAAAGCGATTAATATCGTTCTCAAGATTAAAGAAAACAGTCAACTCTTTGAAAAGTTATTGTTTTAAATGGATTTTAGTCACGCAAATGCGTGCGATACTGTCTCATTGTTCATAATAATGGGAATGGCGTACCTTCGGCAATGGCTGCCTAGTTTCTTGGATATGCAGTCCCGTGAGTTCCACCACCGAGGGTAGCGAAGGTCTCGGATAATTCATGGTCCAGTGGTTGTTCACGAGAAGCAGGCTGAAGTTTTTGTTGGCTTCCCAAACTGAAGGAGGTTCCGGCCCGAAGTATTTCCTCATAATCCTTTCCTGTTCGGGATATACCAAATTATCCCACAACCTCTGTAATCGAAACTGTATGTAGACGTTATAAACTCGTTCCCAGAAAGTCATGTGATCAGAGAATCCCAGCATGTAATCAGGACAATAGGCAGGGTTATTCGGATTTCCAATTGATTCGTGCGTTACGGATAACATGCCCAGAGAAAGGAATCCAATCATCGGAGGTGAACCGACCTTGTGCACCAAGCCGTAATAACTCTGGTAAGTGATCATTTCTATGATGACAAGATCGAATTTCTGGTCTTTTCTGAAAGATAAGTTAAAAACTAAGTAAGATTATTTGTATGGTCAGAACATTATGGTTAGCGATAATAATAATGACAATAATATTTATTACACATACCAAAAGACAATGAGAAATCCACTATAAATTGTAAGAGAATTTATTAGTTTCCTCAGTTGATACATTTGAAATTAAATATCCGTTGATTCCTCAGTAAATAGCGTGTGCAGTAGTGAAAATAATTAAAACTAAAATCAATAAAATACATGTAAACTGTGTTGATAGAATGTAAATTTAGAATCAGATTATTTCACGACCCTCTGATGTAAACGACACGAAAGTTGAAATTGTAACAGGTGAATTGGGAAAAAAGACTAAAATGATCGAAATAAAGACGACAGCAGAATTTAGGTCAGTATCAACAAAGACAGTCCTGTGAATCTCTTGAGTTCTGTCAAACGGAAGACAGACAGTGGTATCAGAATACGGCTCTAAAAGTATACTGAAGCTGGCACCTGTTTTAATGGTGGTACTTACTTCAAGAACTCTTGCATTTCAGTCGATCCAAACTGTAATTCAGAAATAACAGCAAAAGTAGGAGATACAGATTCCATCAACTCTACTGGCGTGAGGTCCACCATCGCCGTGAAATCGAAATGAGTCCTCCAGAACTCGTAAGTAAATGAAAGGTCTACTTCGGTGTAATTCTGAAGATTTTTCTGAAAGCAAAGGAAAATCGATTAGTATTTTCAGAGGTAATATGATACGGATGGTACATTGCCTGATTTTGACTAAGAAATCTAGAATTATTAAGACGGTACTAAGTGAAAATTTAAACGATATAAAAGAACGGTAAAAAAATACACTTTTGGGAGGAGGCACGTCTGTACAGAAAATTGAGAAAACGAAATAAGCAGAAGCTGTTAGTGCAACATTTTCTCCGGCACACGGAAGTCAATAAATGCTTTAATCAGGACTGCAAAATAAGTATTTTTCATCCAAAATGCATGGTCATATAATATATTTTATTTGTTTTCGTCGTTATATATATATATATATATTTATTTATTCCAACGTTCAATGTTTCAGCCCATTCAAAATTCGAATAGTCTTCATTAAGCAATAGAATAAGAATTTAGTGTAAGTTACGATGTTAGTTTAAAGACATTATTCCTCATTTTCCACTTGAAATTATTCAAGAGACATGTAGTTAATATCAGTAAAAGTTCAACGTGTTTGTCCTTCTGAAAACGGAGCTTGACATGAATAACTTTATTAACTTTGTGACGATAGTTAATTTTGCCTTTACTGCGATTTAATTTTAGACTTGAACAGTGAAAATAATGTTTATTAATATTTATTTCAAATGAAACCAAAACATTATGTAAACACTTTTTTTTGGGGTGGGGGGGGGGGAGAGTTAACAGGCTACATGAGGGTGATCCTGAAACAGGCAACTCCAATTTAATAGCATAGGAAGGGAATTGAAAAGGGTATAATATATCTGTTGAAAAAATTAAACAATCTGCGAGTCAAGTTTAGTTGTTTTTAATGAATATTCTTGCACTTACTTCATTCGTTTATAACAACAGACTTGGATAAATAAACGATTAGGTAACTTCTAAGTCCTTTGTCAATTTTCATTTATATTAACTAAATTTGTGAATTTTTTTGAGCGGTTGTGTCTTTATTCAATAATTATATTCCCAATTAAATATTTAACCGTGAATATTACAAAGCGCGGAAGAGTACCAGAAGATTTAGGAACAACATATTATCCGTATACCGAAGGAGACTGGGGCTGACAATTAGTTTAGTATCTCCTGCGTGCAAAATATTTACGAAAATAGTACATAGGAGGATGGAACGTCAAATAGAATGTGAGTTAGGAGAAGATCAGTTTGGTTTTAGGAAGAATGTAGGGACAAGAGAAGCAATATTGACTTTGCGACTAATTTTAGGAGACAGGATACGAAAAAACCGGCCTACGTTCATGTCATTTGTCGATTTAGAAAAAATCGTTTGATAATGTGAACTTGGACACACTATTAAGGATTTTGAAGAGCGCTGGAATAAAATATCGAGAAATGAGGCTAATGCATAACCTGTTCTAGAAGACAGGTAGCAATAATTACAGTAGAAGACCAAGAAACGGAAGCCGTAATCAAGAAAGGAGTAAGCAAGGATGCAGTCTGTCGCCCTTGGTGTTTAACGTATATACAGAACAGGCGATGAAGAAAGTTAAAAATGAACATGGAAAGGTAATCAAACTGTTGCGAGAAGAAATAAAAACCCTAAGGTTTGCTGCTGATGATGTATTTCGGGTGTTAAGAAAGACTTTAAAACCATAATAAATGGCATTAACGTGATCCTGTAAAACATGAGGATTAAAAGAAGGAAAAACAAGGTGAGACAGTGTAGTATGGGAAGCAGTGGAATAACATAGGGTGTTAGATTGGGAAGGAATATTTTGTAGGAAGTTAAGGGATTCTGTTACTTGGGAAGCATAATAACTGGGGATGGCAGAAGTACAGCAGACATAAAGAGTAGGATAGCACAGGCAAGGAAGGCTTCCGCTAAAAAGGGTAATTAAATTACGGCTAATATTATTATGAGTTTTATGAAATTATTATTAAAAATGTTCGTATGGTGTGCGAAACGTGGACGATACGAGTTGCCGATAGAAAAAGAGTAGTAGCTTTCGAAATGTGGTGCTATAGGAGAATTCTGAAAATCAGATGGGTGGATAGGGTAACTAACCAAGAAGTTCTAAACCTGTTTAGTAGAAGAGAGAAAAATTTGGAGGACTTAGACCAGGAGAAATGATAGATTAAATAGACCACGCTTTGAGACACGAGTGTCTTGTAAAATTAACATTAGGGGGACGTAAGTGGGGTAAGGACAGAAGGGGGATGCAAAGGATGGAATACGCTGATTAGAGTATGGAGGATGTGGTAGTTAAGTAGAAATGAACAGGATAGGTTAGCATCGAGGGTTGCATCAGACCAATCTTAGGACTGGTTACCACAAAAATTACAAAAAGATTCAATTATTTTTATTTTAAAACATAAATTATTAAACGGCGAATGATATAAGGTGTGGATAAATTTTATCATTAATTTACGGCTGCATTTTAAATAAATTTTTTAATTAAAATTTAGTTTTATAAATATTACCCTATGACTGAATGTATTAATTTCCGAGAAACCCTTCTACCAAACCAAAACTACATTCTTCTCATTTTAATCAGTTTTACAATCTTAAGGGCCATAAATCATATTGCAAGTTTGTGATCGGTCATCTCAGGCGACAACTACCAGGACTTTTGGTAAGACTAACAATTTAGTCTCATCTTTGTGGGAAGTAATGGTCGTCGTTATTTTTAAAAGAACAACAATTAAATAATAAGGTACTTTAGAAGTACATCTAAGGTGTACCTAACCGGTAAAATTGAGTACCAATAATTTGTGCGTAATCTTACTCGGATAGGATCGGTGGTTAATATTGTGATTTCATGTCCCTTAGCATGAAGAGCTCTCATGATTAGTCTGAAGGGAAGCTGGTGGCTTATTGAAGCTGTGGGGAGAATGCCCAAAATCTTCGCACCAGATGCCTCCTTCATGGACGCCAGTATAACCAACAGCACAACCACACACTTCTTCATGTTTTCTGAAACAGGAATAGAGTCAAATTGATGGAAATGTATAACAATATATCGTGATATATTATTCAATATGACCGGTGAATTCCATTGAAGTTACTATGGAGAAAATTATTAAACTCACTGCTGTTTCTCTGAGTTCTTCGGTAATTTGACTTTAAGGTCTTGTTGGAGGAAGTATTAAAAGTAAATAAATATAATTACATTGTTTTGACACTAATAATACAGTCCAAATAAACGATTACGACAGTATGGAGACGAGGGGAATCGTTTTTATATAATAAATCCACATAATCGTATTCCTGGCACTAGTTTATGATATCAATAAATTATAAAAATGAAAAATCCAGTGAATTATGGGATAATTTTGAAAGTGAATTATATTCTTCATTTTTAATGGTCGAAGGTTCTCCCGGTGTAGTTGTTGTATGAATTCTTCTTGGGATACCACCCGGTTGATATCTCGAGAAGACTTCATACAATATTCTTCATTTTCAGTAGTGTTTAATCTTCGAAGATTTCACCATTGCGAGAACACTGAATTTTCACAGAAAGATTAAAATGTGAGAATTGTTAAGATAATTAAATAAATAAGTTCCTCATTTTCTAGAATTGGAATCAAACTCCACTGTAATGGTATCTGTTATAATAGTCGTAAAAGCAATTTCAAATATAAACTTCCAAAGTTTTTTGTAGGACTTAGCCCAGATAAATATTTTGACCCTTATTCTGACTGCGAAACAGACTTTGCTGCTATAAACTTTAATTCCATCCAATGATATGATCTTAGATTAATATTTCTGTAACTAATAATTTATAATGTAAAAGTTTCCTACTTCTTCTATGTAATTAAAAAATGATTTATGTATGATATCATGCTCTTCATAGAAATAAAGAGTGTGGATTAAACGAAACAAAACTTTGTGCACAAACGAGAAAATAAATTACAATTTGAAAAAATGTAAATGTGAGGTGAGAGCGGGTTTGAGAAGCGCTAGAACAAATGAGAAATGAACTATAATTTAAAAAAATTCGAATATGTTAACAAATTTGCGTCTGTGATGTCAAAGAGAGAGTATAGTTGAAAATTCGCCATATTTAATGGTGGCTATTTATTTGTATCCTGCCACTCTCACATTAAATTAATTGTATCCTGCGACGCGAACACCAGGAACACATGGAAGGAAGACAAAAACAATGCGAAAACTTTTCAAATTATCTAAGTTTATATATTTTCGTTTTATTTAGAACCGCCTTATAACCTGAAACATTTCACGGAACCACGGCAGATAATTATGCTTTCAAACTGCAATAAAGACTTCAGAAAATATCAAAGGGTAGTGAGAATAATAGTTAAGGTTTTTATCATAATAATTAAATACATTTGTTAACAATTGCAAAGGTTGGTGAAATGATTTCAAGTGAGGATTCAGGAGGAACTTAGGTTACGTGAAAGTATTTTGAATGTTGTGTGTTCAATAATAGTTACTATGTAGAATTTTTCAATCATTATAATCGAATAGAAATGATTGACGATGTTTACACGCTGGCAAAATATTTTCAAGTGATAATTTCAATGAAGTAACAACATTACACATAATTAATATTTTCTCTATTGAAGAGTTCACAGAATTCGTTACTTTTTAACTTTGTTTTAGGCAATGAACCATGATTCATAAATATAAGTTTCAAGTCTTCTGCACGCGCAGTATTTAAAACTTCCTGTTAAACAACGCGTTTTAAGTAAATTGACGTGACGCCAAATTTTGTGTTCTTCAGAAACAACTTTCAATTCGACGATTTGTGTTTCTCGTGGCAAAGTTGGGGGGAGGGGGGGTTAAAATGTACTAGGATATTTCGTGACTTGATTGAAGTGCTGTAAATCATGCCGATTATGATGAAATAAACATTTGGTTGGGTAAACGCGTGAAAAGGTATATTTTCGAAAAAGTGCCACACTTGATGCTGTTTAAATCGCATGTTGACAAATAGATACGTGTTGAATTAAATTATGTACTGGGTTAATGCAAACAAGAACCCGGAAAACGACTAGCACCAAGCTTGTGTTAAGTACACACGTGCAAACGATTCAAGTGATGAATTTTCTTTGAAATTTTCGTAATAAACAATGTATAATTTCTGAAATATTAAAGAAGTACAGACCCATGATCTGTATACGAGGGTTGTTAGTAATTTTAGTTCAAATATTTATTTAAAAAATAACATTTTCCCGATAATTAATTATAAATCATTATCTCCATTCATTAGGAAGTGAAAATTCCTCACTTTGTTTTCCTTTCGTTAGAGTATTTCGAAATATTCAAAACAATTGAATGACTGACTATGAAGTTATATCAGTGAATGAAAGAAATGTTACCAAAGGAAAAATTACTCCCTAAATATATGAGGAAGAAATAATAAAGATGGAATGACGAGGAAGTGTATAAGACAGTTTAACGAAGTTCGTGAAGATGAAGTGAATCGGGAAGTGGAGCAGACTTAGCTTTCATCACAGGCGGCACTGTGTACAGTTTCACTACTTTCCTTAAGCTGCTTCACCGGTACTTACTATAAGAACAGCCGTCGGTTGTCATACTAACACACCGTAATAGCTACTGGTGAATTGAGACGTATTGTAAACCCATGCAGTTCCTGAGAGCAAAGTCTGGGCATGAATCAGGACTTCATGAATTCTCCTCGTCATGCTGACGAGATAATACAGTCTGACATAACGAAGCCCGAAGGACAACGTAAGTCGTAAAGCTAGATAGCGCTTATCGAGTTTTAAAGTCTTAATAAATCGATTAACGTGAAAAAATATAGCTTAGGAATGTACTTATTATTTTAATTAAATTACTTTCTCGGTTATGAATGAATTTCCGATTATAAATCTTACAGCACCTAAACTCATGTTAGCTTTTGGCTTAAAATTTATTACTTTAAGAGTCTAAATTAAGAACTGACTTAAATACGCTCCTAAAAGAATTAAAATATTCATAAGGTATTGATTATTTAGTTTTGTTACTGTGGCTTAGTGATTTGTAAACAAGAGCTTAATTGTTATTATTCAGGTATAACGTCCGAAAAATATTCATATCTATCGAAACGACTGGTAGTGTATTTATTCACTTGACATATTCTGGATTTGGAGAAGCTTCTGCTCCGTGTGCCGAGTTTCCTCTGATCGAAGCACCCAAACATTGTGTTGGATTGCATCGTAGTATATACCTAAATGATTAGGATAATCCATTGAAAATTAAAATCAGGATGACGCGATGGGAGTTCGAATCAAGTAAGTTTTATTACAGGCACGCTTTCTCTTTGGATAAAATATATTGATCAAAGTGAATAGAACTATATCAAATCTTAAGAAGTAGTGGCAGAGTTGTAGCATGATCGGATGATATTAATAGTATAAAATTAAAGTTCCGTACGGGCCCGCTGGATTACATAATATGTTTAACAATGTCTATTACAAGACTTGAGTTTGAATAATAGGCAACAGACAGTATAGATCAGTTTTTCCAAACATTTTTCCTACCATGTCCCACCTGTGTCGATTAACATTTTCGTTTTTTATACTCAAAAGCTGAATCAATGATAAGGAGATCATTAAGAAAAAACAGTAAGTAATTATTGAATACGTACAATAATAACTGAAAGCCAAGTGTAAAATAAATCATATTAAAGATTTTTATAATATTTTACTTTTTAGTAATTATTTATTTAATAATTTCTACAGTCAATGTGAGGTTACAGCAGGATTATTGAGACTCTTGTGCTTGATGTAAATAGATTATATTATTCACATTCAGTCTAAGTCTTCCCTATTTTTAAAACGAGATAAGACGATATTGCAATAATCCAATACAATACGAATCGTTCATTAGACACAGTAAACAATTTTCTCCAAAAATAAAGTGTAAAAGTGCCTGTAAATCAGAAAGAAAATTATTTTCCTGACTTATAGGCTGTTTCACTATTTATTGATTTCCAAACAGTCAGATATTGTAACTAATATTCTCCTATTTCATATTTCTTCAAACTTTAAAGCTCTTTAGAATGCACAACAGTAACGAACACTTATTTAAAATTACGATACGAACAAGTATAATCACAGCAGGCGGCTGGTATCTAAATTCTAAAGCTAATTGCCTCCCCTATGAAGCGTGGGATTCTCGTTGGGAAACACCGGTATAGATCCTTACAAATAAAATTAATGCATTACAAGTACATGTTTCCTCCACAAGCTATGCATCTATGATGTTGTGATCTTGTATTAATTTTACTTGTAACTATTTACACAGTCTGTAGTGGTCATTATTGAATCTGAAAACTCGCTGGGTGCCTGTCTGTCATACTATACCTAAGTTAGTTAGGCTTAGCTTTTGGATGAGATTTGTCTACAGTATTTATGCAATGCTAAAAGTGGAAATGCCTTTAATGCGATACTTATAAGTAATTGTTTCAGTATCAAATATTTTCATTTATGAATTTTTGTTACTTCTTCTATAATATACGTCTATATCCTAAATTTAGTTGATCAATCAATACACACCCCTATAAAATAAATTTGAAAGACTGAATTTTAAATTTTAATGTTTTAAAATTGTGAATGACAGTTCAATATCGCCTCAGAATACAATTTTGAAAAAAAATCTGTTCAGACGTTTTCCTTTACGGCAAGCAAATCCCTGCGCCTGTTACGTTTGAGCTGGTAAACCAATTGGTATAAATGCCGTGGATTACAGATATGTTCTTCTTCTTTGGATTTACAGCCCATTGAGGACCTAGGCCTACCGGGTCGACTGCGGACTTATATGTTGCATGACACATTCCGAATTTGGAGTGACACGTGGTCAGCATATCGATTCTCCAGCAGCCTTAACCCAGGTCTTCGCGACCATGACGACACAAACATCCAAGCACAAGCTTGTGAGACAGTGACGCTAGCAACTAGACCACAGGAGGTTGACAAAATCTCGTTCTGCTCTATCAAACAACAAACCATAGATAAAGATTGAAAGATTTCCATGTCTGGAAGTTGTCGGCCATCGAAACTGTGTATCCTGTGTGGAAACCCGTCAACTATTGCTTCAACGAACTAAGTTTTATCGACACCTGCCCTAAAAAGCAAGTGGTCGTAATGTCCATTACTTAGTTTTAATTCGGTGGATGTCTGCTAACAGCTTTCTTACGGGCATGCATTACAAAGATTTCAAGTTTCGGAATCGATTCTATAGTTTTCTTGAGAATAAACCAACAAATTCAGCATGACACAAAACAGGAAGTGATTCCAGTGACATCTGTTTTGGTTTCCCTGATGCATGCAGCATAAAGACTAAAGGCTGGTAGTTATAAAAACGTAGCCGTCAAGTACTGTACTAATTTTATAGATTGAGCGCAAGAAACAATTCTGCATGTAATGACTACAGTAATAATAAGCTCTGAGTCAAAATGAACCAATATTAATGACAAGAGAATTTTATTCTAGATTAGTTACAAATTATCCTTTGGAGAATGCAGATGAGAGTAGCTTCGCAATCGAATATTACTGTAATGGAACACAGCCTCACCTTCCTTCTGACACTGCGGATGGAGCATCTAGCGATACTAATCGTCTGGCAGGAGGCCCACTAGTAAAGTAGAGATTCGACCTTGTGTTTCTGACTCAGCTGCGTGAATCTCTTATCAGGCGCGACAAAATCGTTCGCAATTTTCCCAATATGAATTTACCACACTGCCTCAATTTAACTAAATAAAAGGTATGCATCTGTGAACGAATATTCATATTCAATATGGTATGAATCTCAAATATAACGTTCTCATTATACATAATTTTCAGGTAAATAAAATGATACACAGTCCTATAATTTTATTTGCAACAGCATAATTACATTAAGCTTTTACAACAGTAGCTTTTGCTATTTTCTGGCACATTCGTCTGCTTGATAAACCGAGTCACTTTAATAAAACATGCACTCAGATGTAAATATTAATGTTTAATTTGTAAATACTGATGTCATGACGACTGTTTTTTACAAGTTGATATTAAAGAGTGGATAACCAATTTACAGTCTTCTTTTATTGACATGATATACATTTCATTGTCAGACATGTGTTTTACTCAGGAGATTTCGGCTCAATGAGCCTTATTCATCTGAGGGTTATTTCTCCTACGTTATTGCAGTTAAAACATGTGTGCGTGGTTAGCGTTTACACCCTCCTTCGGACACAGGAAACTGTCTTTCTTCGGAAAATAAGGAAAGGATCTTTTGCGGACAGTAGGTGTCATACGTCCCTAAACCAAGAAAGATTTGCTTCCGTTAAGTCAGAAGCTAGGTGTGGATAATGAGATACACATGTGTTATGGCACTCGTTTCCAACCGGCAGCAAAAGATTTTCCTATTGACTACAATTGTGCAAATATCAGCCAATGGGTGCCATTTGAAATTGTAGCCGATTGAAAGAGGGAGGAGGAAATTCGAAACCTGCCTAAGTGACATGGAGAGATGTTCTGAGGCAGAGATATAATTAAATTTTGGTTCGCTATTGAGAGGTGGGTGAAGCTCTTGAGACCTCAGCAGATGTATATTTTTTTAGTAGAAGTTTCCACTATTTTGGCCCAAGCCGTCATCCATGCATCCAGATGATCTGATGCAGTTAACGAGACATTACATTATTTAGTTCTTTTATCGGAATTTTATCTGTTTAGTAAAATAATTTATTTATCTTGTTTTCAGGCACGAATCCAAATTTTATTTCATTAATACCATTATTTTTAAAAGCTTTTATTATTTTAGATGTTAATGTATCATATGTTAGGGAACAATACCTTGTACTATTACCTGTGTTTTTGTTTTTTCTTGTCCAACTACATCATTATCATCTGTATTATTTAATTTAGGTGTTTTACTATCTATTGGTTTAAAATAATGAGTGACATTCTTTTTATTTTTTAGTTATTAGTGCGTTTAATTTGTTGATCATTATTAACCACTTTCTTATCTGTATTATTATCTGGTTTATTTTTATTACCATTATTTTTCTTATTATATTAAAATACCATAAAGTAATTATAAATTTTTTGGGGTGAAAATTATTAAGTAGTATCTCATATATAATTGTTTTAATTTCTTGTATGAATAATAAATCTGTTAATTTTAAAGCTCTATCTATTAGATTATTTGCTACATTCCTTTTCTGAGAGAATGGATTGTTTGAGAAATAATTGATTAGCGTATCGGCTATCATTGGTTTCTTGTACCATTTTGTAAAAAGTTTATTATCTCTAATTATTGATGTATCTACATAGTTGAATTTGTTGTCAGATTCAGTTTCTAAAGTGAAGTTTATTTCATAATAATGTTTCTATTTGATTTTCATCAATTATTAAAATTAAATTATTAATGTATTTTTTACTTAACCTTGGCTTTATATTATTTGTTTTGAACGTTTTATCTAAAATATAATTAAGTACAATACCAGCAATATTTACTCTTCAAAATAAAGTTTTGAAATCAAAATTGAAATATATTTTTGGTCTATTGAAGTGTCTGATAAAAATAACGGAAAATTGTTATCATATTAAAGTTATTTAAAATTATAAATAAATAGCCAAATGTGTCAGGAAACAAAATTAATTAGCATTTAGTTAATATAAGCACAATGTTTCATAAATTTTTGTGGACTTCTTCAGGTAAATTTTTAAATAGATAAATAAATCACATTGTAATTTGGTGTCATGAACTATCCCTAGCTGCTTCTGCCGAAAAATTCTTATTTATTTATTTTACTTAATGTCCGAAAATTGATTTTTGAATTTAAAATTATACTGTTTCTAACTTTAAGTTAAGAAGTTGTGATGGAAAGTAGGAAAAACAGTTTCGCAGCTACTCATGTATCTACTCATCCCCCCTCCCTCCCCCCTTCCCGTACCGTCATGGCTATAAGCTAAAGATTACACAACGACCATGACTACGTTCTGTACATGCATGTTAGCTTAGCTTTATCCTTGGTTTTGGTTGTGTAATTGGCGTCTAACGTTTTACTTCAGGAAACATCTGGCGGATTTAAGGTAAGTGGGTCACAGCGACATGATCTGTGGGCCTCCAGTATGGATTAATTATCAATTTGCAGCCAAGCGCAATATGAGTTACGTATCGCATATTTGTACTAGTGTCTTACAACTTAAAATTGAAACTTTAATATACATATTATTTCACGCATTGGCTACTACATGATTACTGCTGGGACATTTGTATATCTGCATTTCTCTCAGTGAACGTAGGAAATTTTAGAAAATGGGATTAGGAAGTTTAGTCATGTTTGGTATTTCATAATTCATATTCTATGTAATTACAGGCGGAAACTAGAACCCGGCGTTGCTAGGGTTATCGTAAATAATAAAGCAGGAATATAATTAAAGTTAACTTTATTACAGTACTTGAGGGTACATTACATTCATATTTCTATCATTCTCTGCATAAATTAAAAGACTTTTGCTTGAACCAACCCTAGAGTAAACAACAAACGGAGGATTGTTGACATTTTAACTTTTATTCACATTTATAACTTAAGTATACCAAACCAGTTTAAAAATCATCGGTAACTTCGGGCCCTGAGGAACAAGTGTGCCAAATTTCGTCAAATTCGGTCCAGTAGTTAGGACTCCTATAGCTGTGACATAAATACTGACGAACGTACTGACAAAGGTTATTATAATTATATTTACAGGTCTTTTACTTATAATATCAATTCGTTTAAAGTGTACTTGAGTTTTATGCGCTAGTTTTGTAAAATTATGTACATAAAAGCATCGTGCATAAGAGTATATGCGCCATAGAGGAAAAGTAAGTACTTTTTATATTTCAGAGAAAAATCTAAAATATCACTACGGTGACTGACCCCAAGCGATTTTTAGTTGAATGAGAATTATAAATTCTCTATAAATAAAAAATAATGTTAAAATATACAAGTTATTGTTTATATTTCATGCAAAGAAAGAAAGACATAAGTAAACGTGTTTAAAAAATAATATATGGTATATTTCAGTGTGATTTTTGGAATTTCATTGGCCCATGCATCATTATTATTAGAGAACTAGCTATGCCCGCGACTTCGTTCACGCGGAAATTGCTCTTTTTATTTTTCCCTAAAAACAAAACAGAATTTTGATAAGGTTGAATTAATTGAATATATGAAATGTACTCTTCAGGGCAAATATTGTAACTCGCAGTTGGTTTTGAACAGATCCCGCTTTCACACGTTGCGGAGCCAATTCGATACAAACTTCCAGACACAGAAACTTTAATCATATATCGATTTATTTGCTTTTTAAAAAGATCAATTACTAATTATTAAAATTTACTAGACGCGATAAATAAGGCCAATTTACGTATACATCGTATCGACGATCCAAATATGTTTATTATTTCTCGACAATAGGCGCGATTCGTGCTGCAACAATTCATGGAGTGAGATGACTCATAACTTGCAGTTTATTTTTACGCCGCCTTTCGCTCGGCAATTGAAGGGATTTATAAATATTTACATTAATATCAGAAGTTTAATCTACTGTTTTAAAACCCTAAAATTTTCATTGAAATCCATTGAGCCGTTTCGGAGAATATTCGAGACAAACGTACAGACTGACAGGCACAGAATTTTATTTACTGGTATAGATGACGTCGTCCCTTTATTAAACTCCTCATCGGCCTGTGCAGATCTGTATTTTTATTTTATTAAATTTGTTTGAATATAATGTTCCACAAAGTTATGTCGAATCGAAGAATGATTTTATGTTATATGTTGCAGGAGTCTCATGTTAAGTTCTCATCAATATACTAGTAATAGCAACATTAACTCAGCGTAAATGACGACAGAAACAGAAAATTAATTTATATTTTTAAACAAGCCGCGGTGTAATCGTGGCGGATATACACCAAAAGGTCTCCTGGTCATTCTGAAGGGCATGAGACAAGTATCCTATAGGGTTTACGCTGCTCCTCTTTCAGGTGGTAACAGGTAGGTTCCTTAAATTATGCCCAATCCTTTGATACTTCTACCCCCTTGCACATTCATCCTTTAAAATTCCCTTCCTATTCTATTAAAGGGGAGTTGCCAGTTTCCTTATTGAGTCTGTCATCCCCCCCCTCTAAAATACATTCCCGGGCACGTTTGGGAACCGTTGTTATAGTTATAATCTAATCAACGTGTTTGGAATATATATATATATATATATACAGAAATTAATGTAACCAAATTAATGTAATACGTCGTACAGACACATACTGAAAGAGATCATAAAGAAATATTATTATTATTGAACGCAGTCCACGTAAAATTATCCATTCTTAGATACATGCTATCCATTTAAAATGTTCCTCATAAAGGCCACAAGTATGGACGAATTTCGTGATTGTATTCAATAGCTATGAAATTGTTGACTGTGTTGTTTATTATTTATACTTAAATAGCAGATTACCTATATATTGCACTTACTGACAGGCTTACAAACCATGGTAACGTATTGAAAAATAAATGAATTCACGGCCAAACTGACCTGATTAGTCGGTTACGTAGAGTATTTTACGATATTATTTACAAGAGCCCGACAGTACAGCTTTGAAACGTGGTACTAGATTCATCGCCCACTATTTGCATTACATCTATTTACACTTATCAGAATAGATAAGTTCCGATAATATTGTGGTACTAGGGGAGCCAGAAGAAGACTTGGAAACCATAATAAATGTCATGAACGTGATCCTTGAGGAAGAGGAAAAACCAAGGTGATGGTGTTTGTATTGGAAATAATGGAATAACACAGGGTGTCAGATTGGGAAGGGATTTTTTGAAGGAAGTTAAAGAATTCTAGTACTTGAGAAGCATAATAACTAGACATGGCAGAAGCATAGTAGACATAAAGAGTAGGATAGCACAGGCCATGAAGGCTTTCGCGAAATAGAAGAATTTATTTACGGGTAATATAAGTATAGGAGCGAATTGTATAAATGGCTTATGTAATTTAACCTATTCAAATTAACCATGGGAAAGACAGAATTCTCAATGCATTTAAAACAGAGAAAGGGCTGGAGCAGGGCGACTCTTTGGCCTCTCTATTATTTAACGTAGCACTAGAAATAATTATTAGAAAGCGTAAAATAAATGTATCTGGCACGATTATAAACAAATCTGTCGAGGTGATGGCCTGTGTGAACTTTATATGAAACAGCTATAAACTGCCTCCTTAGTGATTGTATCTCATTTTCAACATTCTCCTAGAGCACCACATTTCAAAGGCTTCTATTCTTTTCCTGTCAGCAACTCCTATGTCCACGTTTCGCACCCTCTATTTAATTATATGTTCTAAGCAGAGTAGGGTAAGAGCGAACAATTTGTTAGGGAAATGGACTCTACAACTGTTGACTAAAGTCGGCGGAAAAAAGAGGTGGAAGTCAGAATACAAGTAGATGGCGTTACTGATATACAGGTTAGGTGGCGATGAAAACCCCTGGAACCCTTTTTACTTCTGCAAATGATGAAACACCGTTAATCAACCAGTACATTCACAAAAAGTATGCATTCGTTGTCAGAATTATTGAAGGTCCCTTCCTGAACGCATCAAGCAAAACACTTTAGATTCGGAGAGTATTTTGGATAATAATGGGCTGTGAAATAAAATAAGTTGTACAAATACTAGTTGTATAGAGGAAGGAGACGGAACGAGTCACTTAATGTTTAGCAATTTTTGTAAAATTATGGAAAAAAAATTACTTCATAAAAATATTAAAACATTAGCTTATTTTATTACCTACTTAATCTAATATCTATATAACTTAAAACAACAAATTTAGATTTTTGATGTACTTTTAAAAATAAAATTTGCCGGGGCAGAACGGGATAGAATGTTTTATATATACAATTGGTGCAATAAAACTAAATTTTCTTAGGAAAAATCTTAACGCCTTTGGTGGTTTTCTCTTGTAGTTATTTAGGGTCTATTGAAGGTTTTATCAATTTTTCCTTTCCCAAAGCGATTTTTTTTGCAACTGCAGTCTTGCTAGCATTTTTCCCTTTCTTCTGTACCTTTTCTGTCTTAATTCTTTGGGTACAGCATCTTGTAACTATTTCTTATAAGTGATTCTGCCAGTTTTTCCTTTTATTTATTTAGAAACACATTACATTTTGCCTTATTCAGTAGTAATCCGTTTCTCCTCGCACACTAAACTCAGTTTAAGTTTTCAACGAGACTTATTACAAGATTTAAACCTTATACGTAACTTATATGCAGCTAAAGACTACTAGTTTACTAATATATACCATCATAGAGTTAAAAGCGGGGATTTTTGAGTATATTACCTTAAATGCTGCAAAAATTATAAAGGCACAATGGTAAGAGGCCAAAACAAGAGTTCATTCAGAAAGTGGAGTCACAACGTGGTCAAGTAGGCTTCCAAGACTTCCTCCTTGACCAGCTAACCTCCAGTTGTATCCAGTAAAAAAATTGGATATTTCGTTCTGCCCGACTTCCCCTAAATAGAACTGCACTACTAACACATTTTCATTACAATTTTAAAGATATGTATAAAATTATCTGTAATTTCCCATATTTAACTTCCAAACAAAAAAGACGATAAAACAGAGAGGTACTCTATATCAACTACCAATTATTGTAGCTGAATGGTTTTAGGGAAGCAAGAGGCATAGACGCGTTCAATTCTAATCACGGAAAAATATATTATTTTCACAGTGAAATATATTTAAGAAACCGTTGTAGTGTCTAAATATCGAGTTAGTGTTAACATCACAGCCAAAATCCAAGCAAAATGGAAAAAGTAAAACGATTCTGTTGTAACTAAACAACAGAAGATTTTTTATTAATCATATTTTAAGAATGAAAAACTAAATTATTGGAAATGAAATATTGTCAAACACTGACTATGTATACAAATATGTAAGTCCACTTTGTTATATTGTTTGAAATTAAGATAAGGTCGGGTAAAATGTGTTAAAGAATAAAACACATGAAGAGTTCGACCCATAATGTGCTTTTCATTTCTATAGAAAAAGCACTCACTGACTTTGGTTGTGACTTTCGTTCCTTATTTGGGTTCCCTAAAGGCAAACATAAAATTTTGAAGTACGAATAAATTAGAATGTGATACTGTTATAAAAGGTCGGGGAAGAAACCATGTCAGTTAGAAGTTAGATTGATCAAATTACGTATGAAAGATGAAAAGAAAACTAAAATCCGTGGGTCGATTCTCAGCAGGAGTAAAATTTTTATTTCACGTTTAGTGGTAAGAGGAGATACTGTCTAAGGTTATTATTATATAATTGCCCATAGTTAATAGTCCTCACCGAGATATTTGCATTACTTCTGAAATCGAGGAGTAGTAAGTTACCTTATTTGGTACGAAAAACCGTGAACATACTCATCTGCTATATGTTATATTGAATTTATAAAAATTCTTTTCTCCAGCCCACATATAATGATCAATTAAATAATAACAGTACTTTTAATCTAAGAAAGAGTCTCACATAACGCTTAACGTAAAATGAAATATAAATTTTATATTAGCTTCGTTCAGAGGTGAATTATAGACAATTTATAAATTGTCCAATTTGAGATTCATAAATTTTATTACAGGTTAGTTGAAAGTTAAATGTAGGAATTTTTATGATGTGAAACTGTCCATAACGTGCATTATATCTTCAATACTTTCTCTCACGAGAAAATATTGTAATGGGCGAATTGAAACTATCCATTACAATGAAATATTTGGAGCTTATCACACTAGATGGCATGGTTATGCCATTTGTATCTGCGTTTACCTGAGGCACAAATAAGTTCGGGAAAAGCCGAAAGTTCGGGGACGAAAAGTTTTCTTTTTTGTTCTTTTCAATTATGCCTTGTTGCCACTCCTTGCTTTTATTTATAACATTAAGTCAGATCATATAATTACGTTATTTATGAAATTATTTCAAGTCTGACCTTTTACCATTCTTTGTGTTTTATTTATTTATAATTAATACATGTTTAAAAAGTAGCTTTTAGATACTTGTATAAACAAAAAATAATTTAATTATTAGAAGGGTAATTTTAATAATTTATTTGTTCTTAATCATTCAATTAAATATAAGATGTACAGCAAGACTAGCGCTGTCAGTTTGATGCATTGCAGGTAACCAAAGTCACGCCTTCAGCTGTATAGGAAACCATTGAGCAAGGAACGTTTGAATTGCCGCTTTTCAGTAAGCCCCTATGGCCAATGCTGTGATTGGCTTGCACTGTGCAACAAATTTAAAGCGTCACCTATCTTCCACTATGCATGGAACGGGACTGAGTATCCTGTGAGCTGATGCAGATCCAGATTGAGTGCCAGTACCAGTCACTTAAGTAATTTCAATTCTTGTTCTTACGAATTGCAGTCTAAACGATCTGTGCCACTGCTTTAAATAGCCACCCAGCCCACAGATACCCTGAGGTTAATTGTTCATGACTGAATGTAAATTCTGTACATATCTATTTGTGTTTATCGTATAATAGTTTCAAAAAAAGTTAGTAAGAGAACATTAATACTACCTAAAACCTTAAGCCACTCCTCAAAATCATTTTAGAATTTATTGCGGACTGAGAAAATATAAATTAAAGTACAAAGAAGGTGTTACAATATTTTCTTTCAAAGCCAACAACCCGTTAGCATCCGGTCTTACGTAATTGATTTTTGCGAACGTGTGAATTCCTATAGGAACTTGCAAATGATCTGCGATTGCAGGAAATAGAAATTAACAAACCAAGAAGAAGAGTGATACCACAATTTATATTTTCTGTATTATGTATTTGAATATCTTTGAAGTGCTCTAGCACCTCGCGCTTCGTTTCTCTTCCGTCTTAAATAATTCGATTTAGGAACTTACTGGTTTACCTGTATTAGCTATTTAAATTGTGGATTCATTTTTTCCTTCATTTCTTATAAGAAATAAAAATAAATCATTTTCATTATTACATGAATTTAAGTAGAACATTTCCTTGCTTTATATTTTCGTAAATTATGTTTTATCGTTTGCCAAAATTAAAGAATTTATAACCTGAATTGAAATGACGGCAAGAAAAAAAACTTCAGTGTGAAAACTTTCCATGTTTAACTCCCCTTTTCATTCGGGAAAACACGTCTAAATATGATGATTTTAAATGTACAAAAACGGTTAATGTTTATGTGATAAGAGATTACAATAAAGCCAGAAATATTAAATATTTATACCATTTCTGTTATTTACTGATCATGAAGGATTCTGAAATGAGCTGTGGAGAGATATGTAATGACCTCCGCACTCTGAAAATTGTCAAATTAATTATAAATGAGTCTTAAAGATTCACGCACATTTTTTTTAAATAACAAATCTTAATTTTGAAATTACGGAACTTGGAATATCCTAAGTTATGAAGTCTGATAATGTAGCGGTGGTTTATTAATAAAGTATAAACAGAGGTTCCATAAAAGTATTGAGTTATTTTATTTCTTATTTCGAGGAAAATGGAAAAAGCAAATAAATATAATATTAAAAAGGAAATTCTTCTAAAATGATACTATAGAAAGGAAATGGAGCGAATAAATAAAATTTATGATTCAAAATAACTCCGAAACGTCAGATATAATATACTTATTTTATCGACAGTTCAACTGTCTAGTTCTTCATCAAATGTTGATTGCGCAGAAAAGTTACGAGTATTAAGTAGATTGGATGACCCTTAACATGTGTTTTTAGATGTGAGACGATGTATACAATGTATCTCTGGTTTACATTTACAATTAAAATAGTTTAATGACGTTTTATATTTATTTTTCATTATTAAATGTTAACGCTCCGCTATTTTTATTTTAGTTTAAAAACTACACAACACAATGACGAGCAGAAACAGCTTTGACAGTAATCTTAAAAACGAGTAAAGCTATGGAAATTTACGTCATACTGTCAAGAGAAGTAATACGTGAAGAGGCAAACATGTGATTAGAATTTCATAGAACCGATACCCAAAAACAATAATTTATGTTTCGAAACGATGTGGCCGTTACATTTGAACGATTGAAAGTAAGACAGGCGTTTCCGTAGCTTTCGTATATCTTATGCTCCCCACCCAAGAGCTCTTGAAAGATTACGAAATGGCCTTGAGAATGTGTCATGGAATGAAAACGTGTTTTCAACCTTGGAATCTGCTTTTAAGGTTGTGATTTAACAATTTGGAGAGAACCTACCCCCGAAAACTGCCTGCGTATTTGAGGTAAGTCATTCATTAGAACTTATAAATAATGTAACTGGCCTACAAACGTTCTTGAACTTATTTATGTAATATATACCGTGTACCGCGGACTAGAAGCTCTATATTCCGAACGTACAACTTGTATCATACCGGAAAAATTACCACCCTTATAATGATATAATTAAGTAAAAGTGAAGTTGCTACTCATTTAGAAATTTCAGATAATTTCGGAATAGTTTTGTATTAATATTGCTCATTCATTTTATTTATTGTTTAACCATGTTGAATGGTTATTTAAGACTATACATTACATAAAATTAGTTATATAAATTAGTTTATTTACACATACGCAGTGATCATCGTGGATTTCTTTTTTTAAAAAAATTGGCTATGTCTTGTAGGAATGAGGAAGACATTCAATAAACCAAGAATCTGACAATTAAGTATATATATAAATAAACAATTGTCAGAATATAGTTAAGAGGTTTTGCCCATATTTGTTAGATATTGTAAATTTTTTATAGACGTAGATAACAAAATGAAGCATACATTTGGTGGTAAAGTGAAACGTTTGCTTTTCTTATTAACGAATTACAGGTGGGCAATTAATTAAGTGCTTAAGTCGATAATTGAAAATTGAAACATTACTTTAAATCAACCTTATGTGTAGGATATTTCAGTGTTTTTGTGTATAAATCAATTTTCTAAAGAAAATAATAATCATAAATTACTTTTTGAAAGATGTGTTAAGTATAAAGTGTGAATAAATTTCAGGATAATTTTAAAACTATTTGGTACGTTATTGTATTTCAGAATTGCATTAGAGATCAATAGCCGTTCCCAGATAAATGATCAGAAACATACATAATAGTGCATCTTAAGAAAAATATTGTCATAAATATAGCGATGTTAAATAATACATTATTATTGACGTTGTGCAACATTTTTTTAATTCTTTAACAGGCGGACGATTAGTAAAAAACGCTTAAGATACAAATATATTGTTTTAATATCGCCTGAAAATATGAAAACAGAACACTATAAAAATCGACGTATTGTTTTATAACAAGTAGTTATAACTTACATTAATACTTGAAACTAATATTACAATGTAACATGCGGAGCTATTAATATTTCAAACACTTAAGAAATTTTATGAATGTTCCAATCTATATTTTCTCAGTTATTTACACCAATATACCACATAATGATTTCCACACTCACCTCTTTCAAAAACGTTTGTGTTACCAAAATTACATAGAATTAAATTAATGACCCATTACAGACAAAAAATTATTATTTAATCCATAAAACGTTTTGTCTCAAGGTTTGGTTCTTCATAAGATAATTTCTTGAGAACGAGGACTATTCGATAGGTCTGGTAAATTTTTATGAAAGACCATGAAATTTATCATTTTTTCACAATTTTGGTAAACATATGCCAGTAGTAATTTATTGTTGGCACAACTTCATATGAAGCGCTAGAGAGCTGCACAAATCAAAACCGAATTGGATTAATTTCATGCGGACTCTACACCAGCATTCAAGACCATTTAACCTGGGGATTTATGAGTATAAACTTGGTCGCAGCAGCGCAGAAGGTGAAACTCGTTCCGGCCGGCCGATTGAGGAAAACAAAGTTCCCAATATCGTAATGAAAGATCGCTGGCTAAAAGTGAGTGAGGTAGCGGACTCTGTAGGCTTCTCAACTGAATGAATTTCATCCTCCATGAAAAATTGGATATGAGAAAGCTTTGTGCGTGATTGTTCAAAACTGGACCAAAACTGGATTAGGAAAAGCATTTCAAGGCAGAATATAGCTATGTTTAGGCGTAACCCATAAGACCTTTTGAGCAGATTCAGAACCGTCGATGAAACTTGGGTCCAACACAGCAAAGCAAACAAAAAATAGACAAAAGCAGGTGAAAGTGCACCGTTTTGTCACATGGAACGTTGATGACCACAGTCTCTTATCATTCTCAGGGTATAATATTAATAGATTTCTTGGAAAGGGGAACAACACAGCTAGACTCTATGATGCTGCTCTGTTGGATCATTTGAAACGGGCGCCAATATTGGTGGACAAGAAAGTACTTTTTAACCATGACAATGCGCCAGCGTACACAGCAGCAGTCTCGGTGGCGAAATTGTTCTGGCTAGGATCCAAAAGTTTCTCATCCACCCTATTCGCCAGACCTGGCACCAAGTGACTTCTTGTGTCCGAACTTGAAAATTTGGATTTATGGGATTACATTTTCAGCAAATGAGGAAGTGATATGGGCCGTATCGGAGTACTTTGCACAGTTTGACAAAATCTGATTGTAAACTCGCAGGGGTATTTGTATAGCCAAGAAGGCGACTATGTTGAGAAATAAAGTAAATTTTATAAAAAAATCTTTTTGTTACACTTTTAGCAAATTTTTAAAACAACCTACGTATATTAAATTTTTAAGTAAATTTACAAAAAAATAGAGGTCTAAATATGTATAAATGTTATACTTAGTTTATAAGCAGATTAGTTTCCATGTACTAAGAGAAATACATTGGAACATAAAATTAAGACGGTCTTTGTCTTTTAGAACCATTTACCTCTTAGTTTTGAGTATGAAACAAATGGTCAGACATTTGCGACATCTAAGAAATGCCTGAAACCTTGTTGTTGACATCTTGAATGGACTGTCGGGTGTCTCATTAATAATTAACCCTGAAAGATTCTACTTGTTTTCATTATCAACGGTCGTTGATATCCATTTTCAAGGTATGACACAGAAGATGAGGACGCTACGGGTGGTTGCACTCCTCGTTGCATCTTTGCAGACAGCGATGGGTGCCAGGATCCTAGGAATCGTGCCAACTCCATCCATCAGCCACCAACTTCCCTTCAGACTGGTCATGCTGGCTCTTCACGCGAGGGGACACGAGATCACAGTCGTCACCACGGACCCGATGAAGGTTCTGACTCTCAAGGTGGCGTTACCATTTATCAGTGTTCGAAAGACAACTAAATAATTAATTTTTTCCAGAGAAATTTAACGAACTACACGGAAATAGACATGTCTTTCATGTACGATTACTGGAGGTCCAGCTTCGATTTTACGTCAATGGTGGAGATGACACCATACGAAATTTTAGACGCGACTCTTCCAGCAGCTCTGATGATGTCAGATATGGAGATGAACTCTCCACAGATGGAGCAACTCAGAAAGTAAGGGCATGTCTAGTTTGATCCAGAATCTATAATGGGCAATTTTAGACAGAATTGCTAATAATAGTTTACAAGTTCTGTGATATATAGCTACGGAAATATAGTTGCAACGTGGTTTGGTGTATGACTGTCAATTTACTTAAACCATTCAGGGTCTAGGGGAAGTATTAATGTATTGGTAATGCACGGGGAAAGTGGTTAACAATTATGACCATACATTAAAATTAAATGCTTCATATATTATTTGATTTTTATTTCGGGTGGTTTTTGCGATAATAATTAGCTATCTGCTACTTAGTCCTACGTCAAGTGGTTCGAAATTACTAAAGCAAAGTTATCAAAATAAGCTAAATATTTTCCTCCGCAATCAACGGCATCAACAGAGGTTTGTAATTAATGGACACTCTAGAGAGCAAATATAAGATTAAATTACAACCAAACTGGCATTAGCTGAGATGAATCATCTCACACCTTTCTAGAATACGTTACTTTATATTACTATTTTTAATAAGTTCATTTTATTCATAAATAACAATCAATTAATTGGCATTAACAGTTTATTTGGATACATAACACTCAAGCTTGAATAGATAATAAGAATTGCTATGATTATATTGTGTTATTACTATTCATTTATTCATTAGTTTATCATTTGTAGTTCTTAAAAGTAATGTTATTTTCGTAAGCTAAAGCGTCTGATATTTGTAAGGTCTGTTCTTGTAATCCGTCCGGTGCAACTCATACGTAGGTAATATTTACTTAAATATTTAGTTTTTTAAGTAATTACCTATCATTGGATGCAGTTGTAATTTTAATATTACTAATTTACTATTCTAATTATTGTACATTGCAGTCGTATAATTTCCCCTAAATATTTTGTCGACATAGCGCAAACTCATGAAAACTTGGCCCTCACGAATTCTTAGTAATAATTTTTTTTCGTAAAGTTGCTGTGAATGGTTAAAATGTTTCAGGTCTAACCAGACGTTTGACCTGATAATCATAGAAGCTATACAGTACCAATGTTTTTACGGCTTCCAGCATATCTTCGGATCGCCACCGATGATAGGATACTTGTCTCTGGGAATGTTATCCACCACTCATGAACAGGTTGGATATCCAGACAATCCTGCGTACGTTCCCGATTGTACGTGGCCCTACACTGATCACCTCAGTTTATGGGAACGGCTTAATAATGCATATTACCAAAATAAGATACTAAGAATATGGCACGACAGCTTGTTACCGGACCAAGAAAAATGTTTACGAAAATACTTCGGGCCAGATCCTCCCCCAATAAAAGAGGTGCAGAATAACTTCAGCCTGTTCTTGGCAAATAACCACTGGACCATGAATTATCCGAGGCCTTTTGTACCGTCTGTAGTGGAACTAACAGGACTGCACATAGAACAGACTCGTAAACCACTAAAAGAGGTAAGAACTCGCCGTAAACACGTATTTAATGAATTCATTTTGACTGTCGAGTTGTTTTTTCACCAATACAAAAAGATTTGTCAGATTTATTTAACGTTTTGTTGCATTATTCCAAACATTTGCTTTCTACTAAATCACGTACAAATTTAAAAAAAAGGAACTACCATTTATTAGAGTATAATTTATGCATATATCAAACATTAGAGTTAATTTAATTTTGTTGGCAACTCATTAAAACTAATGTTTCTCTTGACGGAATGAAACTCATATTGGGGGTCAATGCGGATACGCATATTACACAACGGAAAACTACGGGATCTGAATAATTTTATTGTCGTTCTCTTGGTCCCTGACGCCGTGGTGGCTGAGATGCTGACTGGATACTCACAGAATTCACTCTCGTATTCACTCGTTACAATATTCACAGCAGATGGAACATCGAAACTAGTATCTTGACCGCGAAATGAAAAAAACACATGGGTAAAATAAATTATCTTTACAACACATGCTCACAACTCACAAAATATTAGAACACCAATATAGCCAATTAGCCATAAGCAAAATAGCTTCTGTCATGCTTCCGTGACGGTCACCAGGACTGTTTTAATCCCGCGTTCTGGTCTGTAAAGCTCATGCCTCTGTTTTTGTTTACTTTTGGAAATTGATTTGCTTAATTATCTTAGTTGGGCCCAGGCATACCCTAGCTTCTGTCCGCGTGTCCACGCCTCACCAAACTCCTCTGACCACGTCACTTCCGCCTATTATAATGTCTGACTTACTATTGGCTGTGACAGCAAGAGGAATTTGCCCTGAATTCACAAAAAAACCACGGTCTGAAATAATTTCCATGTACCATGCAATGATATTGCCACACGCCACAACATTCGTGACAAACGGAGATCAAGGTTTGCTCAACGAAACTTTTTCCTTGTATTTACTAGACTACGAATGACAGGAAATAGTCTGCTGGTATTACTAGGTGTATTGTTTAATACATAGCTTCTCAATTAGTGTATTCGCTCACCTCCCCTGTTTCGTTTTTTTTGAGATCTACATCATAATTACATGATAACTAATAAATTTGGGTGATCACTTAAATCACCTCTTGGGTGTAATATTCTGTACCAGTGATAGGCAAACTACGGGCCGCGGGCCAGATGCTGCCCCGTGAAATGTTCTATCCGGCCCGCGAGACATTATTTCTAATCTGACGAATAATATTAGAATGCAGGCTATAAGAAAAATATTTTACCGTTTTTTTCCTTTCGTTTTGTATCAGTTACGACAAACAAATTTATTGACTTATCCTAGATATTCGATTGTTATGTTGAGAATGAGAGGCACTGGCTGCTGGCAACTTTGTATCGAAGAGTCAAATTGGCAACGGAACCTCCTCGCAGTAGCTACCCTCTTCACCGCGGATAGACATCGAAAAACGTTTTTTTAATCAGTGCTGTCTTTGCGTTGTTTTCATCTGCATATTGGAATTTTTTTTAGCGCTAGGATGTTATCCAAGAAACGAAAAGTTGATTTTGGTTACAGTTTATTCAAAGACGAATGGAGTTGGAAGTACTTTTTCATAAATTCTTTGTGAGAAACCACTGTAGCGCGACTTATGATTGCATGGAATAACGATAAGATTAATAAATTTGAGAGATATAAATGAGCATCAGCTAGACACTTGCGTCTGGTTCATAGGATTTCCCGATTTTAAAATAAACCATTTACAACGGAGTACGCTGCGTCTCAGGTACGCAGGAATGCTACGCTCTTCCTTCGTTTAACGGTTCAAGGGTTCTCGGAAAACAGCGCCTGTTTGTTTGACCTAAGTTGACGTGATGTAGAAGGATAAAGCTTTGCTGGATGGTTCTCCCATAAAAGTACGTGATAAGTAGAAACCAGAGTCTTCTGATGATCACTGATCCAGGGAGAGGTTGGGTGATGATGCGGTTGATGATGAAGGAGAGGGGATTTCTGTTGCTGTAGCACCCAGAGTGCGCGAGCGGTCCACGTGGCAGTGGTAAGACTGTTCTGCGATGAATAATTGGAGTAGAATTAGCTGATAGCCAATTTACCCCATGGGAAACCTTGAGTTTAGAGAAATATTACATATTTAGCTAGCTGGGTTATAATTTTTTTTCAATTTTTCGTAATATTTTCTAATAAATAGATATTTGTTAAAGTAAAACCTGAAATATTTATTAAATCCAAAAAGATACGTTACTGCAACGGAACTGTAGTATTTTATAAAGGATACAACATTTCATTACACTTCAACTCTAAATTATATTGGCAGGTCTCAAGTGTTTTTCTTGCCCTTTGACTCTTTCATTAAAATGTTTGCTCATCACTGTTCTATACAGATACATATTTTACATTTACACAATTTGTCTACTCTTCCCTAAATATATATTTAAAGAATCTCTTTTTTAAAATTTGCAGAATATTAAGAATTTCATAGAAGAAGCCAAGGATGGAGTGATTTACTTCAGCCTGGGCACAAACGTCAACGCTAGTACAATGCCCGAAGAAAAGAGACTGGCCTTCCTGGCAGCTTTCTCGGAATTACCTCAGAGAGTTCTGTGGAAGTGGGAAGCTGGAAGCATGCAAGGAACGCCCAAGAACGTCTTGGTGTCGAAATGGTTCCCTCAGCAGGATATCATATGTAAGTCCGCAGAACTGGATGCTCTGTCTGATGAGACGCGTAACAGACTGTTGACAGCAATTTCTTTTCACAGCTCATCCCAATGTGAAGCTTTTCATGACGCAAGGCGGTCTACAAAGCCTGAACGAGGCGGGTTACTTCGGTGTACCATTGATTGTGATTCCGTTTATCGCTGACCAAGGGTTCAACGCAGCCAAGATGGTGAAGTTGGGAATGGCACTGAAACTTGAGTTCAAGAACGTGACCAAGGATTCTGTCCTCTGGTCAATAAAATCTGTTTTGGACGACTCGAGGTTAGATTTATTGTAATGTAATTATGAATTAATTTTTGTGCAATGCTTCACCAAGAATATACTATAAGCATACTGCTCGTCGACGTAAACATTTAATGTCTTACATAAGTTTAAAAATAAATTATCTGACATTATAGTAAATAAAAATACAGTTAATTTGTCAGCAAAAAATGCAGTTAACTTAGTTAATATAATCACGACGTTTCGTCCGTAATTGTGGACCTCATGTGGTAAAGTTTTAAATGGAAAAAAACTATTAAACATGTAGCTAATTTTGTACCATTAACTATGTCCAGCGATGGTTATGGCAAAATATTATTTAAATTATTTGTTGAAACGCTGGTTTTATTTTATTTATTTATAAAAGATTACTTAGGGCCAGATGTCCCCATCATGTTTTTGTTTTATTTTGATCCACTTACATTTTTTGGAATTATTCAACTTTCAATGGTACATCCAAATTGAACACTACACCTTATCTTTTCTTTCCAAATATGATTAAGTGGTATTATATTATATGATCAATTCTGACATCGTGAAAAAAAGTTTTCTTGATCCTGACAATTTTTTCATTTTCTTGAAGCATTAATACACATTGACCACTAAAAATATTTATTTGACGCTAATATCCACTACATTTACACGTTTTAAAATTCCCTAACTTCTTACTAGGAATGACAGTCAAGTTACCACAGTGCTTGATTACAGGGGTGGGAGATGTGCACAAAATGTGGATGAAATTTGCTCCACGAGTTTGCAATTAATATTCGGAAAATAACAGAAATGGACTTATAGATAAGAAGAAGATAATGAAGTTAATGCTGTATTTATTATATTCTGATTAATCAATTTAAACTAATTTTACTTATTGGAATAGGACGTAAACTGAAATAACGAATTTTAAAAGCAATATCTTTTGCAAGATCTTCTGTACATGTCGACAGGGTTGTTAGTAACATCTGAACTAGTACTAGCTTATGTCTGTTGTGGTAATCAGTTCTATGACTGGTCTGATGCAACCCTCCATGCTAACCCAACCTGAGAAAGTCCTTTAATATTTACACATCCCACACCCTCCCCTATCGGTGAGCATATTCCATCGTTGGCCTCCCTCCTCTGTTCTTACCCTACACACTTCCCTCTAAAGCTAATTTTACAAGACCCTCGTGTCTTAAAACGTGGCCTATTAATCTATCCCTTTTCTTAGTCGACGTCCTCCATATTGTTCGCTTTTCCCCTATTCTGTTTATCCTCGTTTGTGATTCTATCCACCCTTATAATTTTCAGCATTCGCCTATAGCACCGTATTTCAAAGGCTTCTATTCTTTTCCTTTCCCCAACTCCTATCGTCCACGTTTCACACCCATACAACGCCACGCTCCATACGAACATTTTTAGCAACCATTTCTTAATATTACCCTAAGTAATTTTCTCTTTTTCGCGAAAGCCTTCCTTGCCTGTACTATCCTACACTTTATGTCTACTATACTTCTACAATCCCTAGTTATTACGCATCCCAAGTAGCAGAATTCCTTAACTTACGTCAAAATATCCCTTCCCAATCTAACACCCTTTGTTATTCCACTGTTTCCCAAACTACACTCCATTGCCTCAGTTTTACCTCTATTAATCCTCATATTGAAATATTTTTTCAGGACCACGTTCATGCCATTTATTATGGTTTCCAAAACATTATAAATATTTAAAGACCGATGTTAATAATTTACTTATAACTAACTGATTGATGATGTTTTGTTGCAGATTCAAAGATGCCGCAGAGAAATTTTCAAGTATGTACAAAGAAGTCCAGCAGAAGTCTTTGGATGAAGCTGTGTGGTGGGTGGAGTACGTTATTAGACACGACGGTGCTACACATCTACGAAGTGCCGCTGTGGGCAATTCTTGGAGACATGACATTCCCTTACACGCGGCTTTACTATTGGTGTTCTACATCGGCATTGCCACAGTACTGTCGAAGTTGATTTTGTTTATCTTAGGCAGAAAAAAGGAAAAGAAACTCTGACGGGTTTTAAAAATATTTTGATAAAGAGGAACTTATTGCATACCAACAATGTAATTGGAATGAGGAAAGAGTTTTTATAAATAGACTAGCTGGGGACCCGGTGTTGCCCGGATATTTATTTATACTATCCCGATACATTATTTAATTCTTGGTCAATACATGATTCAACCGGCATCGAAGACGTCACAATATGAACATCAAATATAATCCCAGGAACTTCAGAGATTCAAATACACTTCCAGTACAATAACAGGGTTAAAAATATTTTCAGTGCTCTTAACAAAATATAAACGCTCCCCTATTTAAGCAATGAATTTTTACTTAAATCGCATATTAAAAGTAGTATTGTAACACAGCGACTTGCATTGCACCGGTTTCGACACAAAACTTGATAGTTTCCTTGTTATTTTCATATGACTCTTTTCAACCCTCACATGCTTCAAGGGGTTGAAATTAAACAGAAATATTTCACAGAAACGCTATAAATGTAATTGACATCTAGAATTTATTTCGACTCACATATGAGCGTTCATTACATATAAATGTTCCACCCCTTCCCCCTAGGGTTGGTAGAACACCTATTGAAAATTTTCAGATGTTTTGACTAGAAAGTACATATCACATCTACACTTCTGATTGGTTCTTGCGATAGGGTTATAAGAACCTCTCGAGAGATAAGCATGCAGATACTGGAAAGAAAGAAAAAATATTTAATCAGCTTGGTAATTAAAAAGGAACAAACAAAAATGAGTAAGTTTTACATAGGTATAATCTCCAACTTACCCCAGGCCATTGGGCTGCGCATGAGCATATCTCGTAAGTCCCCTGTCCTGATCACAATCTTCCATTCACGCCAATCATCATGTACACCCCAACATATTCCAGATACTAATAAAAATTAAAAAACTTTTAGATCCACAGAATAAATTTTTGATGGTGGTCTATTCTCTGTACACCAGCTAACTGTAGTTCCGTAACAAAATTTGTCAATTCCACCTATTTCTACAATAAAATTTTACTATGTACAAATTATACAAAAAACAGGGCTCCACAATACTGTAATTTTTAATAGTCACTGCTATTCCACCTGGCCACATGCTTAAGAAAGTCCAATCTCCGTCAAGCTACTTCCACCACTATAAAACGCAATCACACAGTTACTCCACCAACGTTGCAGTAGCAACCTCATTCTTCAACCTTAGAATCTGACCTATAGCACACGTTCGTTAAACTCCCATATCGACATTATGACGACAAATTAGTTGCCACACTCCTGCAACACGGTTCATCAAAAAACGTTGTGCTAGTTCAGCGTCCAACACCGTTCTCTCAAAAGCATTTTTTTTCTCCCTCCGGTCATATAGACAAAACTGGTACATGTGACAGTGACACTCGGCCTGTGTTGTTGTGGTATTCAGTTCCAAGGCTGGTCTGATGCAACCCTCCATAATAACCTATCTTTCGCAAGCCTTTTCATTTCCGCATAACTACAATATCCCTCATCCTCCTTATCCTTTAGCATATTTCATCCTTGGCCTCCCTCTTCGGGTTCTACCCCACACACTTCTCTCTAATGCTAATTTTACAAGACCCGCATGTCTGAATACATGGTCAACTTGTTCTCTCTTCCCCTATTCCGTTTAGAACTTCCTCGTTAGTGATTATATCCACCCATCTGATTTTCAGCATTCTCCTATTGCGCCACATTTCAAAAGATTCTAATCTTTTCTTGTCTGAAACTCGTACGTTTCGCACCCGTATAACACCAGACTCCAAACGAACAATTTTAATAACGATTTCCTAATATTCATACTTATATTAGCCGTAAATAAATTCCTCCTTTTTCGAAAGTCTTCCTTGCCTGTGATATCCTACTCTGTATGTCTACTATACTTCTACCATCTCTATTATTATGCTGCCCAAATAGCAGAATTCCTTAACTTCTTTCAAAATATCCTTTCCAAACTAGTACACTTTGTTATTCCACTATTTCCCATACTACACTCCGTTACCTTGGTTTTCCCTCTATTAATCGTCATGTCGTACTCTTACTCCAGGATCACGTTCATGTCATTTATTATGGCTTCGAGGTATATGTATATATACAATATACTGTATATAGTAATATATTTTAATTGAGAAACGAAAAGCCCCACGATTTGGGCGTCAAAATGTAATATACTAAAGTTGGGGAGGATTAAATTAAATAAATCAAAACTGTTATCAAATTAAATTCTAATATATTAAAAAATTATTCATACATAGGAATCTTAATGCTCAGAAATATATGGGTCTCTTGAGAGTGAAGTACGTAGATACTGGGAAAAAAAGAAGGTTAATTAGATTTTTGATTTAAAATGCATAAAATATGAGCAAGTTTTACATAGTCAAATTAAAAACTTACTGTAGGCTATTTTGCTGCTGATATATTCATCTCTGGACCACGAGCACGTAATTAATTGTACATAAGCTAGTGCTGCTGCTTCTGCTCAGCCATAGTTCGGCCACGTCCACGTGATCAATTATACTTGCTAAAAGTTTATGAACAGGATATTCGGCTATTTATATCGACATGTGGGTAAAGTACTCCACTAATTATTTGTTTACACCAAAATTTACAATTGTTTGCTAACACTGTACTCTATTTATTACTACTGTTAATGACACGTATTTAAAAGAGATTTATTATAGGAACACTAATTTATACATCAAAGCCTGTTATAAAGAATGATTATAAATGTATCATGGTTATAGCTCTTCTGCGACAGGATATATCGTACAATACAGCACTCCTGCTCTCAATTAGCCCTTGTCTGATCTGGTCCTTGCAGTAGTCGTCTCTGTTTCGATTAGAGATGAGTGATCCGATCGAGATCTGATTCAAAGAACTATTGCGGCGTGAAAGATCATTGAATCGTAAGAAAAAGAGCTCTTTTGATTCACTCCGCTCCTGCGATCCGAGAGAAACCAGCTTCTTTAATCAATCACTCAGGAATCAGATCACCGGGTTTGCGATCCCAGTGCTTGAAACACTCACTCAGGTAAAATTAAATTGAGTGGAATATGCACAAAATATTGTAACCGAACGTTAATATTAAATTCTCTTATCTCTTATTCTTATCCTGCACTTTTAACTTTACTCTCTCAAGTTCGCTTCACACTTTTACTAACATTATTAGCTTTTACTAACATTATTAATTGTACCCAGGGAAAAGGATCTCATTCCATTAAATTAAAAACTGTCCTTAATTTATTATTAATAATTAACTTAATTTCTTGTAATATCGAAGTAAAATTTGGATCAAGTCCTTAATTACTTTAAATTATTATTAATGTTAATACAAAGGACGTGTGTACAAGATTAGTATAAGAAAATCAAAAATTAAACTTTTTGAGTGGAAAAATACTTTTGTTTTATTTTTCGGGCAGCTGTAATAATTTTTATTCGGTGGCATAACAATTACAATATAAGCATATTTATATGAATATTGCTAGTAACTTTGTTTCTCTTTAAAAGAAAAATCCATATCCATTAGTGACCATCGAAATACCTCAATTATTAAAATTAATTTCATAGAGGCGCTTAATTAATTTTATAACAATTTATTTCTTTATTAATAAATAACGAAAAGTGAATTAAATTTTTGTCAAAAAATTATAAACTCATATATTCACTAGAAAATCACGTGTAAATTCATTGAAACAAGGTAAGAGACATATTGGTAAATTTGGGTGCGTAGAATAATCCAATGTAATGTAAAAACGCAGGTGCCTCCTGATTTTGGTTACATAGTTTAGTTTTAAGGTGAAAATGGTATATGGATGATTAATTTAATGTTGTAATGTGAAGGGCTTTCGGGAGCAATTCTCGGTAACTTGTCATTTTGAGGTGCAGATATTGTTTTATATAAACATTGTAAAGATGAAATTGATAAATATAAAATTGTCAAACCGTTTAAAATTTGTACTTTAAATAATTTTAAATATATATATACACACACACATACACACACACACATATATATATATATATATATTGTAATAAGTCAAAAATTCAAAAGGCCCAAGATAATTTTTAGTATTTAAAGTCTGAGCAGAGTAGCGTATTTGCCACGTCTTTCGGATTGTAAAGAGGGTTGTTCGAAAGTCGAAAGGGGAGGTAAATTATGACGGTGAACCCTTTCGAGGAGTGTACAGTAAAAGCGAGAACAGTGGCAGATGTGGACAGGACGTGCGAGAAGGAAGAGTGAACAGAGTAGCGAGGTGACAATATTTGAGTCAAATAACACAAAAGGTTAATTCTACTCAGACCCTGGAGAAATTTTAAACCAGTAGAAACTTGCAAGCAGCCATAATAGATCTCGACGCTGGAAGTGCGACCAGATAGAAAAGTGAAGTGAAATATTAGTGATTCCATAAAGCACAGTATATTGAATATTTTCAAGAAGGTCAAGTAATAGTGAGCAGATAAATTTGGCGAGAAGCACAGAGACATCATCACCGAGGCCACATTCTGGACAAAGATTAGCATTTAATTTCTTTTGAAAATTCGATCACAGAAACTTTAACGCTTATAGCCACCAAAATCTTTGCCTATATCTCCCCATGAAATTGTACCCAGGGTAAAGGATCTCATTCCATTAAATTAAAAACTGTCCTTAATTTTGTAAACCATTAAGTCTTAAAATAAACTTGAAAAATATATAAACCAATTAAATAGTATAATAATTCAATATAAAAAAATCCAAAATTAGCCAAATATCATTAATATATATATATATATATATATATAAAATGAGCGCTGAATCATCAAAAAGAGCCACTGAGCGAGTGGTTCCGATCCTTTAACTGAAAAGAACGGTTTTGCCCATCTCTAGTTTAAGTGTGGTCCACCACCAAAGCTGTACCTCCAGCTAGTGTTACTGCTTCAAACCCTTCCTCCTCCTTCACTCCCTCAACCACATCTCGCCACTGACTCTCTACAAGGTACGCCTTGCCTGTTCGATGTACCACACCACTTTCTAAAATACACGTCTTCTCTCCTCGGCTTGCATGCGTCTTACGGAACGTTTTTCATAACTGCGCCTTATTGCCAAATCTGGGTCATGTGTCCTCCCAAGCCAATCAGGGTTGAGAGTTCGTGTTGTCCTCTTCTGGCTAATTGAAAGAAACTCCGTTTCTGGAATGCTCTAGCATTCCTGTTAATGCAAATTATCTATTGCACACGACCCCACTTGTCTACGTCACGGACTGTCGATTGCCGCCATTGATAAGCGGCGAGCATACAAAAGCAAAGTCAACAACTGAAATCTTTTGACGGCTTCATTCATGCCAACGCTGCTCCACGCTCAAAAGACTAATCAAAAATACATCTTAAAAACGGTAAACCTTAAAGCTAAAGCTGATTCAAATGAACATCAATTAAGAATAATAGAATATGATATCGGTAATAAATAAATTTATTGTCAAACCAAGCCTACTAGCGAGTAAATGTTTAAGTAGATGATATGAAAATTTTGCACGAGTTGTAACAGCTAGATTTTTTCAGCTTGAATAGAAATAGATTGTTTCAATCTGTTTGCCTATTTTGCAAATATACCAATTTCCGCATACGAAGCATTCTTTTAGATTTTACATGAAGAAGTAAGTATATAATTATTTTTTCTTTATCTTAACTGACGTGGCGGATGGAATTGAAATTATGTCAGTGTTAAATGATTGAGTAATCTTACAGAAAATTATATCAATATTTAACTTTTAAATAACCGGTTATCTTATCTTTATATAACTAGTTGCTTCGTAGAAATTCCCACTTCGTCGTTCTTAGTTTTACTCTACATTATCTGCGTTGTTGAATGAGTCAAACAACATGTGTGAGTACAACTATCAGCCACATTTATTGATATTGACATAAATAATATGTTTCGTTATTGTCATATGAATGCATTACTGGTATTCATTTACTTATTTATTAATAAACTAAACTTTTTATGATAATAATTTTAAAATATTTTCCAGAAATTCAATATTTAGTACAGAATTTTTGTTTACTTTTAAGATAATATACAATATGTATATATTGTTTCATGTAAAATTTTTAAGTGTGGCGTTTCCGTTAACAAAGTGAATATTATCGAATTAAATATTGTAGCCAACTAATATAAACTTTTGTAATATAATATAAAGTATTCAGTCCTAAGACTGGTCTGATGCAACCCTCCAACTAGACTACCTTGCACAAGATTTTTCATTTTACATAACTACCACATCATCCATCCTCCCTAAACTGCTTAGCATATTACATTCTCTCTTATGTTCTTACACCAACACACTTCCCTCTAATGCTAATTTTACAATACTCTCATGTCTCGAAACGTGATCTATTAATCTATCCCTTATATTGGTTGAAGTCCTCCACATTGTTCTCTCTTCCCCTATTATGCTGGTTAGTCACCCTATCCCCCCATCTGATTTTCAGCATTCTCCTAATAGCAACACATTTCGAAAGCTTGTATTCTTTTTCAGTCTGCAACTCGTATCGTCCACGTTTCGCACCCATATAACGCCACACTCCATATGAACATTCTTAAAATTTTACTTGTATTCATTCATCATTGGCGCTATAACCCTGGTCGAGTCTTGGCCTACCTAAGAATGTTATACCATTCGTTATGTAATGAATAACCCTTTTGTGGTGGGGTTGAATTGAATTATTTTATATGTTATTGATTGATGGGGATTATAAAAAGAGGATATAAAATTTGATTTTAATTTTAAGATTTAATCTTAATAAAACATCATAGTTATTAACAATTTATGTATAATATATTTATAAAAAAGGACAATTCGTTTAGCATTCGACTTCACTCTCAGTTTTCCACAGTGGGGTGAACGAGAAAGCTTAATTTGATCCCTAATGACAATAGGCCTGGCAAATATGAACTCAAAGTCAAATATATATAAAATGCATATGTTTCTATATGCTGGGCGATTGCTGGTTGACTGCAGCTAGATGGTCTCCGTCTCTTCTTCCGAGTTGCATCTTCCGCCAATGTCGCTCTGATTCCCCGACAGCATCTGGTGACCAGCTCGCTCCGCTCTTCCGACAACTTCTTCTCTGCTCTCCCAATCTAATAATTCCCAACTCCCAAACTTTCCTCCGTCGTCACCTCGATCGGACGCCATGCCATCCTCAACCACCAATCAGACGTTGTCCACCAAAGTCTCCTATTGGCTTGCAGTTCGACAATTGCAGCCAATAGAAAATTCTTTGTCTTGCATATGTTACGCATTTAGCCGTAGCATTCCAGATTATTCATGGACCTTCCGTTTTTCCGGCCGGTCCTCCAAATTAGCTACGCCCACACCCGGTAGCAACTCAACTTTCTATAGATGGTCCCTTTTATCAATGAGCTGCTCTCGTTCAAAAGAAGGGTCAGTCTATTGTCCAAGGAATGCCAAGAAATACCTCCCACTTTCAAAACGAAAAGGGTTTGGTGTTTTTTTTAGAGTTTCGCCACCAACACACAGAAAAAGCCAAGAAACAGACGAAATTTATTTATAATTTAATTACGCGTATGTATTATCCATTACAGTTATCATCGATACTTTTCACATCTCTTTCCACACAATCCAACTATCTGGTCCTTGGTCGTCCAATTTCCTTCTTCCTACTGGATTTTCAGTGAAGATACATTTTAGTCGGTTATTTGGGTCTATACGAGGCACATGGCCTGCCCATCTCAACCTTTTGATTTTCATTTTTGAGTTTTTAAGTAGTTTTGAGACGTAGTTTTATAAATAATTAAAGTAAATATTTATTTAATGTTTACGTTACTGATCTTTCATATCCATTTTTATATTTGAATAAATAGTGTTAATACAGTTTGGTGATAAATTGTAGAATTACAAAATAAATGGATATTATCAAATAAGAAACTGGAATCATCCCAACTTCAGATAAATAACTTTACACATAATTATGTCTTTTTCTTTTGTTAATAGTTTATATTCAACTGGTCATTTTTTTCTGGGGAAAAGGGGGCGGGAGAATAACGATTTATATGTTAGAGGACGCATCTAGAGCAGTTTAAACAAACTACTAGATATGAGACTTGCTATTCATAAATTTTATAGTATTTTTCATATACTGAAAATAAAATATTTATACGACAGTACTAATTATATAGCTGGCAACCTCAAAGTACTTATACACTACTTTATGAAGCTATTACTATATCTAAGCGAATGGTAATTAGGGTCAATTTAGTACGTGAAGTAATAAGTAATTTTCATTTCTTATTCCTTTGATATCTATTTAGCCAGAGTATTTTCGTTTACAAACTAAAAACAAACCTATCCACACGGAAACTTATTAACAGATTGTAATCTAGTTTCTACAAAGGCTTTAGGCTAATATTATTATAATAATTTGAACGTAAATATAGTTATAAAGCATTATTAGGTAAGATAATTGTGTGTAATTATTTTACTAATAATTCAGTCAACGTCCATCCCGACATTTGACACATTTTTAGGTGTTAGACTGTTCAGTTAATTTATAACTTACGTGTATATTACAAGCAAACATCCCCAAATTTCACAACAGCCACAAGGATCAACTTCAATGTAATGAATATAATTCAGATCTTCTTACACATTTTTATGATTAATTAGCTTTAATTCAGTACATTAATGTATAAAGTAAGATATAGTTTATCTTAAACTGTGTTTATGATTGTTTATAGGTTCAATCAAATCTAGTCTGTTCCTTATCTGCATCATTTGTGGTATGTCGTGCTGCTTTAGTGCGAAAATCTTGGGGATATTCCCGACACCATCAATTAGCCATCAGTTACCATTTAGTCTGATCATGAAGTCCCTGCATGCAAGGGGTCATGAAATTACTACCATCACTACAGATCCCATTAAGGTACAAGTTTTTTATATAAAGATAGTATACGTTCGGTTTTGAACTTTCAAAATGCACTTACATTTGCAGGAGAACTTGACAAATTATAACGAAATTGACGTGTCGTTTATTTACCAATATTGGAGACATATAGATTTCTTTGATGCAACTAAAGATGTCCCGGATACACTTGATTCTATGCTTCAAGTATCAGAATTTGTGAGTGACGCAGAACTGAAGTCTCCTCAAATACAAGCGCTAATAAAGTTAGTAAATATATAATAATAACATTAATACTTAATTTCATTTTGTATAAAGCTATCCAATTGGATGGGCTAAATAAGGAGAACAATGACGGACGTCTAAATGGCATCTATTATTTGATTTTACTCGATAATATTGATAAGATGATTTTAGATCTCTTGCTTTTCCTTAAAAGCTATAAACATTTTAACATCAGCCATGCAGATCATCATTATGGGTCAATTTTATCACATCAAATCTTTTGCTACGACGGCCGAAATATCTATATACTACGATCCCTGACTTTCCTCTCTCATTCCGACTTCTTGTCAATCTGTTTGAATCAGCGCCCCGACACCTTAACCCGTATTCTTGTTGTGGTATTCCATACTCCTCTCGGCGATTTCTCAAAAAATTTTCTCGATACTTACACAGAGAAATTTTCCTGTAGCACCACATTTCATAATCTACAAGCCTACATCTGACAAACTTTCAAATTACGCAAGTCTCACATCTACTTCACTCAAATGTAGGCAGATAATCTAATTTCAATGCTGGAGACTTGTTAAAAAGTCATATTTTACTATACGGATTTAAGATATTTATGTCTTTCCTTCTACAACTACATCTGTCCAAATATCAATTGTTTTACTTCTTCAACGTCATCGGCCGTTCGTCAATGTCTGTTCTATATACTTTAATCACTCACTACATTACCCATTTAATCTTACACTCCACTGTACCTCTCATTATCCTCGGTGTTAATTAAATCTGAATATCTGAAGAGTCCCACAAAACTGGTAGAATCTTATAAATAGTAGTCTAATCTATAGCTATTCCATCTAAAACATTTTGTTCTTTATAAGGCTCCTGATAATTCAATAAAACGGGATTTTCAATCAAATTTTATTTGAAACACTAAAAATAGGGTCGTTGGTAACACACATCAAAATATTAACATCGTTTGTAAAATTAAAATTTACGCTGCGTAAATTCAATAATAAATTCAATGAAGTAAATTGTCCAATAGTTGTTTTATACGCTTTGCTGGGTTGTTTCAGTTCAGGGCAAACATTCGACCTTGTTATAATGGAGCCGCTAATGTACCAGGCTTATTACGGACTGCTGCACAAAGTAGGTTCACCACCCAGGATTAATATCCTGTCCCTGGGAATGTGGACACCTTCTCACACGTCAATCGGGAACCCGAACAATCCAGCTTACTGTCCAGACTTCCTGTTGAACAGCTCGCACCACATGTCGTTCTGGGAAAGGATGGACAGCGCACGTCATCAGTTCCAATTTGGGAGAATGATGGAAAATGATTTATTGGATCTTCAAGAGGGACTGCTCAGACGGTATTTTGGAAGTGAACCTCCGCCAGTTCGTGAAACAGAAAGAAATGTATCATTTTTCTTAGTGAATAACCACTGGACCATGAACTACCCTCGGCCATACTTGCCTGGAGTGGCGGAGCTCACAGGCCTGCACATCCAAGAAACAAGAAAACCACTTCCAATGGTGAGAAACAATCTTGGGTGGGAACAAATTTCATTCGGGTTGTAATATTTTGATATTGTCGGCTACAAGACTATACTTGTTCGATGATTTAATATTATTATTATGTATGTAAACATAAAATGATATTGTTCTGTAATAATCTATAATTCATCTCAGTGGTTATTCTCTGATACTCTTCATTCTCATTCATATTTCTATATTAATATTAATTGATGAGTTTTAAACATATTTATTCATAAATTGTTCCGTTAAATGTGAGAGTCATATACCTGTTTTGATGCAAGTTTTACATTTTACAAATAAAAGGTACATAACTAGAGAGGTTTTCAGAAGTAACTCATTATGATAATATATCTAATATTTTCCAAACTATATTCTGACAAAGTTTCATTATTTTGGGTTATTCGTTTAACAATTTATATTATTGATGCAAATATATTGACATCCTTATAGTTCCGTAAGGCACTGCAGTTTATTCTTAAATATTTTTTTCTTAGAAATATTTGTAACAAGCCAACCACACAGCGTTTATCAAAAATGTTTTTTAAATATGTTATCAGAATCGATTCCAGTCAAAATTATTTATTAATCTTTATATACTTTACATCTAAAATTCCAAGAAACGAGTTTTAAAAAATCAATGGAAATTGTAATTCTACTTCCTGGTATAGCCATCATACCATCATACGACAGACCAGTTATAACTGTAATCTTCAGCGTACTTTGTAAATACCGAATAATGATGTCAGACGTGCATCTAACAGAAGCGACGTAGTCTCAGTAACTAGTGCAATTTATTTTCAGTTACTGTAGTTACGGAACTTCTTTGGTTCGTCGCGTAATGAACGGAAAGAATTTGATGTCACGCTGCACGGTTTGACCGGAACATCAGACCAATCTCTATCAATAAGTTTCTTAGCATCAAATACAGTATTGCATGTATTAGAAGTCGATTCTATTTGATTCAGAGAAACGTATTGATTGATGTTGGTCTGATGAAACAGTGCAGTGTGTCATTAAATTATTTCCGTTCAAGGTGAAAGATAAGAAGAGCAAACCTCACACTCTGAAGTCCAAAATTTTCAAGGTGACAAAACTCTTGCATCTGAGGAAATTTCAGCTATTGTTCTTGGAATAAATATGAAGAAAGTAGCTGAAGATTATTAGGGAAGTTAGTGTCACATGCTGTAGTGATTCTGCCGGCTTACTGTAATGAATGCCCCAAAACAAAATGCTGACACCATTTCTGGATCGGTTGTCATCAGGATTATGAATTAGCATACTGCTGCAGCAATCACTCATGGATTGGATAAGAAAGAGGGCAAAAAGAAAATCCTTTTAACTGTTCCTATGTGGTCGTGTCATTTCAACATTATTTGTTGGCAAATAATTCGTTATAATCACCACGTTACGACTGATTACTTTTTTTTACTGAACCAGTAACCAGCAGTTTGGAGAAAAAGCGGAGGAATACAATAAAATTAAGAAATATACAGGCTCATCCCAAAAAATTATGTATTATATATTTTTGTTTCAAGCTTCCTGCGTTTCTAAAAGGAAGATATAACGGTATTTACCACAGTGACTCTGACTTGATACCCCTGTGGGAGAAATACTTGTTTTTCGTCTTTTACATAAAGTATTCTGAAATAGTTTTTGCTCAAAATGCATAAATAAGTGATACTGATATAATTTCTGTTCAGGATTTAGCAACATTCCTGAACGGTGCTGACGATGGCGTAATCTACTTCAGCATGGGTTCGAACTTAAACGCCAGCACGATGCCAGAAGAGAAGCGAAGGGCCTTCCTCGAAGCTTTTTCCGAATTACCTCAGAAAGTCCTATGGAAGTGGGAGACAGGACACATGGAAGGGAAACCAGAAAACGTCATGGTGTCCAAGTGGGTTCCTCAGCAGGATATTCTAGGTAAACTATTCGTATATATTACGACAAATCTTTCCAGATACTTTATCTAGCTAATTAATTACATTGTTTGCATCGTGTCTATAGCTGATCCACACGTGAAGCTGTTTATCACCCAAGGAGGGTTGCAGAGTCTGAACGAGGCAAGTTACTTTGGGGTACCTATGGTTGTGATCCCAATTTTTGGTGACCAGGGCCAGAACGCCGGCAAGATTGTAGGAGCTGGCATCGGAGTGCGTTTGAACTTCAAGGATGTTACTAAGGACACAGTCCTCACCGCTATCAGAAAGGTGTTAGCCGATCCAAGGTAAAAGGCAAATAACTAAACATAAATTCTAGTTTCATGTGATTACAGCGACTCTAAGCAAAGTTTCATATCCGTTTTGTAAATTATTTTAATGTATCAGAGGATAGTAGGAAGTTCAGCAGTAATATGCTTGATCTATGAAATTTGTTCTAAATTGATGCATTATTTCTGGTCTTTAGTTGAGAGACTGATTTATGTGAGTCTTCGTATTTTTGTGTCATGGCTCAGCCCCGTCATATCATAGAATCCAAAATATTAGTCCTTCGTAAATATCACCAACCGTGAAGATTTTATCCGAATTATTCACTGGGAAAGTCTACCTTCATCATTTCTATAAGTTTCCATGCTCACTTTTAATTATTTACGATAGGTTATGTTTCACGGGCATACAATATTTATTTTAATTCATGACGAGTCTTTTATTGTGGAATGTAAAAACCAGACTTAGAAAAATAATTTTTACGTTTTGGTGTGTTCCGAATGTGGAAGACCAAGACACGTCACGACACTTCACGCAAATGGACTGTTCTTGCATTATAATTTCAATTGACTACCGATGACAATATCGAAGGTATTATTTAATGAGGGCTTCCTTTGAAAATCGATTATGATACCTGAGTCAGCTGTCCAGGAAACGTACATTTTGCAAACTAACATGCCGATTGGGTTTACGGAACCGTCATAGCTTCTATATAAAAAAATTAATATCCAGAATTGGGAACTATATTCGAATGCTATCTGACGAACCTAAGGTTGGAAATAATCATTCGAGACTGAACCGGAATGGCCCAATAAAGGTTGATTGATATCATTGGAGTTGTGGTTGAAGTTTTCCAGTTCTGGAAAACATCGATCCACTCTGACTCACCAGCGCTCAACGCAGCCATTGCTCCTTTTATTCTAATTTGTGCTACCCAGACCAATGTATTCGATAAATTACGAGAAAAAGGCTCTTTCATTTACGTAGAAAGATCTGGGCCGTTTTTTCCGTTTAAACCAATCTTTCATCCTGACAGAACCATATTAAATTGAGAGTTTACTGGCATGAGCAACATTTAACTCTTCCTTACTCACATTATATCGCTGTCCTTACAACCCGGAAGTTCATTCATGATATCTATTGGCGTTAACACCGAATTTTTCAATCGTTTAATAAGTCCTCTTGCTCACCTCTAGTGGGTGTAATGGTTAGCGCTTCTGATTAGCATCACAGAGGTCCTGGTTCGAATTCTAGAATGGGCATGGATCTTTGTGTGTTTTTCCAAACTGAGAAACCCTAGTACAGCGAGCAAACATGAATTACCCTATAGTTGTCTTTAATAACACAGCTGCAGATGTGACTCTAAATAAAGACAAAACAAAGGTCGTTTTAGGAAATAATATAAAGCGACTATGCCTCACTCATTGGGAAGTACTTCTACATAAAGGATTTTCTGTAAAGATGTATTTAAAAAAATAAGACTTGAATAGACATTGCACTTGTTTTCAGTTTAAACGACAAATAAATCATGCAATAACATTGACACAATGTTATGTTTTGTTGTTAGATACCGGGAGACGATGGACTCATTTTCTGCCATTTACAAAAACGAACCAAGACGCTCTAGAGATCGAGCAGTGTGGTGGGTGGAGTACGTCCTTAGACACAAAGGAGCGAAGCATTTCCGCAGCGCCGCCCTGGATCTGCACTGGACACAGTATTTTCTCTTAGATGTAATGGCAGCAACCTTGCTTTCGATTGTCATCGTAGTCGCTATTATGAAACGCCTTGTACGACGCGTAATTTACTTTATTAAAAACAAGTGAAGGTTTTAGTAAATCTGGTTTCCTTGCAAATACAGTTATTTGTTGCGAGGTATGAACGCGAGAAAAATCATTCACAAATACAAAACTAAACAGAAGGCGCACGTACTTTATGAATTAATGTTTCTCTTCATTCCTTTGTGATTATTAAATGTTATCACTTCTCAAAAATTAAACAATATTGGTAATTCTCGAAACTGGACAAATAATTATATATAAAATTTTCTATTATTAACTTGAACGATTTGTCGATGTCAAATGTTAAAGTTAGTAAATCACTTACTACCTATAAATCTAAAAACCTTTGTCAGTGCGACAGTATGTGTGTCACAGCTTAAGGCGTCCAAACTACTGGTTCTAATTTGACCAAATTTGGCAAAGACGTTTCTCACGGCCCGAAGATGCCCATGATCTTTGAATTAATTAAGTATACTGAAGTTATGTGTGAAAAACATTTTACGTAAAAGTTTTTGTGATCTATACAAGCATCGAGATCTCGTAAAGTGAATGCTGGTGGCTTATTTTATAGATGTATAATACTTTTATATTTTAAATTGTAAACATTCCGCGTCGTAATTAACCTGTCGTTGGCAGAGAAATAAATAAGCTTCTTTGGGACGTCGATACAATGTATACGTAAATTAGTTTTATTTTCTGCGTAAGGTACATTTTAATATTTAGTAATTGCTTATTTGTGAAAGCAAATAAAACATTATGCATTTGATAGTGACATTCATCACCGGTAAAAGTATTATGTTAAGTAAACTTTAATAACCACAATATGTATATATGTGAAAAAAATGAAAATGTCAAAAAACCTGTTTTTTTTTCATTCTTTGATTGTGTTTCTTCGGTAGGTTTCCGCCTCTAGAAAAGTCCATACTCAATTTGAAGAAACGAGTAAGGGCTTAATTCTTTTTCTCTCACCGAGACCTATCAGTCCAGTACTTGACCAGGAGGCTGAGTTATTTTGTGGGATAATGTGAGCACTACATTAGGAATTCAGGGCATTTTATTGAGATGATGCAAATCATAAACCATGAACCGGACGACCTGCTAGTTTAACTATTTATACGTTTTCCTGTTGTGTATACACGGGAACCATGGCAACCATCGAACTGTTTAAACATGTACTGACGACCAAAAAATTACAGTAAGAGGAATTATTATGAACAGGCCGATAGTGTAGCCATGGGGTCACATTTGTCCCCGACAATAGAGCATTTTTAAGACTTGGCTCTCTACAGTGCACCTTTCAAACCGAAGCGCTTTCTTCTGTATGTCGATGACACTTTTGTCGTATATCAAGACGGAGTGGAGCAACAATTTCCTACAACGTCTTAATAGGCTTCATGTGCACATAAAATTCACAATGGAGACTGAGAAGGATGGGACTCTCCTATTCTTTGACGTTCTAATTAGGAAGAAACAGGGCAGTGATTAGGCCACTCTATACACCGGAAAGAAACTCATAGGATAAGGACAGGTAGAACTCTAGTTGCCAGCGCTGTAAGCTTGAGGGAATATCTTGGTGTTTTCCAAATGGAGGCAGACACAAAGAAACCGAATCAGAACTTGTCTATACCTGCGCCAAGCGCCAGCAGCGGACCAGAATGTTAGGTCAGCGTCAGTGAGAAGCATTCTCCGGATTCGATACTTAGCGTTAATTTTGGATATGATTGATAACGAGCAGTTGATAAGTTCTGTGTGTGAGTCAGATGGGCTAAAGGGGTTATATTAATATTTGTACATAATTACTAGTTAATTGGTGTACAAAATATACGTGTGAAAGTGGGACCTGTTACAAACTAATTGCGAGTTATAAGGTTTACCCTGAAGCGATCATAAATAAATGATACAGAACTTTTTATATATTCAATGAATTCAACTTATTACGTACCTGTTGTTTCGTTTTTAGGGCAAAATAAAAATAACTATTTCCGCGTGAATGAAGCCGCTGTCATAGCTAGTTATTAATAAGTTTAGTATAGCAAAATAAATTGTGAATGGTAGTATAAAATAGTTCTATAAGTTACTAATATGAATTCAGGCTGTATAAACACTTTATTCGCTATTGTTGCCTCAAATGTGGGACCCTCTGCGTTATGTAAATAAAAGAAAAATAAAATCCAGTAGTTATGGTGCCACGTTACTTCGTCGGTCTATTTACAGCACTATATACTAACACTTATATTCAGCAGACTTAAACTACTTCCATAAATATCAAAAATCTATGTGCATCTTACACTAAAATATAAAAGATAAGCTAATAAAGCTTTTGGGTTCATACCCCACATATGAAGGTAAATTCCTGCGCTTTTAAATTAATAACGCACCCATAAAAATACTTTCTATCACCATAATAATCATAAGAATTCTAACGAGGAGAACTTATTTTTTCAAACCGTTTCTTTTCGATTTCAGCAGAAATATTTCCTTTTCAGGTTTGTTTGCGTTTCTGTTTTCCAATTAATTGCCTCAGATTCAATTACTCTATTGATTCATTAACTAATATAATGCTTTAATTTGACTCAGGTGAATTAATATTTTTGTATAATTTTTTAACGTATTTATTGACCTATTTCTTTACGCAAATAGTAAAGTGTAATTTTTTTTACTTAAGTCGTAGTCCTGTTGCTAATAAAACGTAAATATATCCTGTCCTATACTAATATCTCAGTGTTTAGATTATCAGTAGCTGAAAGGCTTGTAAGTGACTGCAAAAAATCAGCCGTCCTCAATTACCGCATTTTTATCAAGGTCACACGGCGAAACAGCAGATAACTGCTGCTCAGTTAGCCAAGGATTCGTGAGCTGCGATAAGTTTGGATGCTGTTTCTAGTTCAAATGAAAGGGGCAACGAATAATTTATAAATATGACTCGATATCTATTATAATGTTAGTGACTGGAGACACAAAGTAGTGGTTCCTGTACAAGATTCGGATTGACAAAGGTGAGTTTCGTTCGAAAGTTTACTTTTATAACACACAATATCGTAATATTTGGAGAGTTTGTGTTATATATAAAGTAGAAAACCGTAGTTACTGTTGTGAGACCATCGACATTAGTAGGAATAAAGGAAATAAAACGGAATACGCTTTCTGCGTACTTGGAAGTTAAGGATGATAAATAAAAAACTGTGACGAATCGCAGTGCTAAGAATTTGATTCAGGAGTTTATACAGGTTGTGCAATCAATTTTGCGACAGTTTTTTATAAGCCCGTGTAAATAATTAAACTAATTATGATTTATGTATAAAATGAAGTCATTAATTATGACGATTGAAAATTTTCACGTACGATTTTAATAAATTTTAATGAGAGCCCTTTTTAAAATGTCTACATAAACAATGTCCAAAAATTAGTTGATTTTCCTGAAATATATTCATTTTAGAAAGAAAAAATTCAGTTTTTATTTGTCATAAAGTTCTATTGAAATAGTAAATATAACATTTTCTAAGGCGAGCTTTTTTGAATATATGAGGCGTGAAAGAGATTAATAATACTATCAATAAATACATAGGCCTTTTTAGATATTTTACTCTAATGTCGTTTAGATACTCAGAAGACTTCCAAAGTTTGATGTATCTCTAATATAGTTCATATTTCTTTGAAGAAATATTGATGATCTCGCCAGACGACTAAAAGATACTTTGAATATGTATAGTGTTGCATAAGGGTTCTACAATTATTTGCAATTAAAACATTAATTTGTTATCAAAGTGAAAGAAGTGGGCAAATAATTAACCAATGCGATTCTATACTGAAGAAATGTATTGTTATTATTTAAATATAAATACAATACGAAGTTATCAAATTTACAATAAATAATTTAAGTAATGACATCTCGTGAAAACGAACAAAATAAACGTTTCGGAGTGCCGTAAAGTTTATGTACGAAGGTAATATTACTAAAAACTTATAGGGGAATTTTAAATTTATGGTAAAAGAAAAATGACTATAAAAGTTTAAAACATTATATTATTATATTACTTACTTATAAAATATCAATATAACTTAAAACAACGAATATTGATTTTTGATGAATTTTTAAAAGAAACTGATAATAATGTGTTTTGTACTTACAGTTAGTGCAATAAAAATAAATTTAACTTAAGAAAAATCTTAAACCTTTTGTGTTTTCTTTATTATGCTTATGTAGCGTATGGTCGATCGCTTTATCAATTTTTCCTTCGCAAAACGATTATTTTGTAACTGCAGAGTCTTCGCCACCATTTTCCCTTTTTTACGTTTACTTTCTTTCTCAAGTTATTCTTTTTGGGCACAGCATCCTGCAACTCATTACTATAAGTTGAGTCTGCCAATTTTTGTAAAGGAACATATAACATTTTACCTTATACAGTAGTATCCTGTTTCGCCCCGCACGCAAGTCTCAGTTTAAGGTTTTTCACCGAGCCTTAATACAGGCATATTTAAACTATATACGTAATTTACATGCAGCTAGAGACACCTAGTTTACTAATATATACCATAATAGAGTTAAAACCGAGGAGTTTTGTAGATTACCTTCTGTCGAAATGCTGCAAAAATTATAAAGTCACAGATGTAAGACGCCTAAACAAGAGTTCATTAAGAAGGCTCAGTCAGATCTAGGTCAAGTCGGCTTAAGCGGACTTCTTCCTTTTCCTGTTACAATTTTCCACCCCTATTTACTAACCTCCAGCACTATACTGTAAAATAAAATAGGGTATCCAGTTCCGTCCCGACATCCCCAACGGTTGCATATGACTATAACAAATAACCAGTCACTCCTCATAAGTGAACAAAATTGGTTGTTCGATTTGGATTAAACCGGTTTCGAATTACTTAATAAAAATAAAATTATTTCTTCAAGGAATTTATTTAAATTTTGGTAAAAGACTGATTTTTACTTAGTATGACAATAATTTTTGCATATGTTTATCAGTCACATTAATAACTAAAACTATCTTTAATTTTGATTTCAAATTTTTTCAGCAGGAGATTTCGCGCTGCCATAATCATCTACAAAATTCACAAACAATTTTTTAAAAACATTAAATTTTTTTATTGAATTTGTTTTAAATTATAACAATATTAAAACAAATTATGTTATTTTCCTGATTTTATGTTAAAAATATTGTAATACCCTAATGTATTTTAGTATCTGAATATATCTGTATCTGAATATAATTTTCTAAACATGTATATAATTTTGTATATATATATATAATTTTCTATATATATACAATTTCTAAATATAAAAACAATTTTTTTAGTGATTTAATGTTAAAAGTATTGTACATACCCTCATGTAATTTAGTATATATTACGTGAGGGTATGTACAATATTTTTAACATTAAATCTTTGAAAAATCAAATTACTTTTTATATTTTTATAATTTTAAACAAATTCCATAAAAAATTATAACTTTTTAAAAAAATATTGTGTTTGAATTTTGTAGATGACAATGCCAAAAGCTCCTGATGAATAAATTTGAAATCAAAATTAAAGAATAGTTTTGGTTATTAATGAGACCGATAAACATAAGGAAAAACTATTATCATAGTAAAATTATTAAGTTCTAAGTCATTTACAGACAAAACTGTTATTTTTTATATTGATTTTTGGATTCTCAATCTGATGTTCTTTGGGAGTAAACATTCTCATGATGGTAATAACAGTACTAATTGACCTTGCAGAATATTATTGGAGGATGAAGCTTCTATGCATTGCAGCGCTGCTGTCTTGTGCAACTGGTGCCAAGATTTTAGGAATATGTCCAACTCCGTCCGTAAGCCATCAACTTCCTTTCAGGCTGGTAATGCAGGCTTTACACGCCAGGGGACACGAGTTAACCGTTATCACGTCAGATCCCATTAAGGTACGAACCATGGAACAAATATAAACACCTAACTAGAGGATTTAAAACCTTAAAAGCTTTTCTGTTGATAGAAAAACTTAACAAACTACGAAGAAATTGATGTTTCATTCTCATACGAGTATTTGAGATCCAATTACGACTTCACTTCATTGATCGAAGATACTCCGCTGGATTTTTTGGAATATATGGTGAAAATGGGTTTGGATATAAGTGACATGGAACTGAAGTCACCTCAAATACAAAACTTGGCTCGGTAAGTTAGCTGTTAAATTGATTAAATTCTTTGGCGAGTGCCAAATATTAAAGTTAATGATACGAAGATATTGCTGTAGTTTTGACACACCGAGACACATAACTGCTGGTTTCATTTATTTTGTTAGAAATGAACAAAGGTAGCATTTATTTTTAGTTTATGAGCATAGCGGAAATGGTACTATAATCATAATACAACCACGAACAATGTCATACATTCAGCGCCACTTTTATTAACAGATAAGAAATTCGTAGAGCTGTCTCTCTAGAGCTGGGCCGTAAGGATTATTGACATTTACCTGCGCAAGCCTAAATTTCCCTGGAAACGATTTAACCTTTTAATTTTGTTTTGATCATTTAAGTTCTTTAAAAATCGGATGGGCGCTTAATTTATCGAAAGATATTTAAATGAATGGAATATATAAGTTTGCTATTAAATATATTATAAAAACAGTATTTACATACATATTATACATTATATACAACCGGTGAAATTTTCCTCCTTCTAGTGGCATTGACCGTCCTCAGGTCTATCGTGGGAGTAATACCTATGAACGTACTGCACGGTTATTTGTGTCCCAAAAATTCATGATTAATTTTAACTGTTTATATTATTACGTCCTAAATATCTGTTGTTCACTTATATCTTCTCTTCAACAGGTCAGGTAGAAAGTTTGATGTCGTCATCCTGGAAGCTCTAAACTACGAAAGTTTTTATGGATTAGTAAATGCGGTTGGCTCGCCTCCTCTGATAGGGTTTTTGTCTCTGGGAATGTTTATTCCTGTTCACGAAGCTATCGGAAACCCCGCGAACCCTGCCTTTTGTCCCGACTTCCTGGTTAGATATTCAGACCGAATGAGTTTCTTGCAGAGATTTTACAGCGCATACTTCCATTATAGTATATCAGACAAGTGGATGAGTGAGCACCTCATCAATCAAGAGAAGATTATGAGGAAGCATTTTGGAGAGGGGCCGCCTCCCATACAACAAATGAAGCACAATTTTAGTCTTATACTGGTGAACAACCACTGGAGTATGAATTTTCCTAGACCTTACCTGCCAACTGTGGTAGAGCTGACGGGACTACACATCCTGGAGAACAGGGAACCACTACCTACGGTACTCGGCTGTTCTATCTGATAAGTAAGTTTTCTTCGGTTATAGTGCGGATGAATCATTTCTTTCAGGATATCGCGAGTTTCATTGAAGGTGCTGACGATGGAGTCATCTACTTCAGCTTCGGTTCTAATGTGAACAGCAGCACGATGCCAGAGGAAAAGATAGTTGCATTTCTTGAAGCGTTCTCCGAGTTGCCCCAGAGGGTCCTCTGGAAGTGGGGGACAGACGTCCTCGAAGGAAAACCCGGCAACGTATTCGTGTCCAAGTGGTTCCCTCAGCAGGACGTGTTGGGTAGTTGATATAACCTGATATTGCTGAGGACTACGAAGCACCGCAAAGACCGTGACCATAGTATGTCGGTTTCAGCTCATCCCAAAGTAAAGCTGTTCATAACGCAAGGCGGCCTGCAGAGTGTGAACGAGGCTGGTTACTTCGGGGTTCCTATGATTGCCATCCCGTTCATCGCTGACCAGTGGCACAACGTCGCCAAGGTGGTTCAGGCCGGCATCGGCGTCCAACTAGACCTAAAAGATGTCTCCAAAGATTCCCTACTCAGGACTATCAGAGCTGTGCTTCATGAAACCGAGTATGTTAACATTATTTTCATAACTTTCCAATTATGGGTTTGAAATAATTTGACGTTCTTTTACTCCTAAATGTGTCAGAAATTTTTATACAAATTCACACCATTATAATTTGATATAAATTGTAACGTAATTTCGCGTTTTTCGTTCAATATTTTCCATTCCTAGTTCTCTATCGCTGTTAATTGAATTCTTGCCTGCACTTACCTTCTACATTCGTGGCGAATAAATAATAAACATTGGTCGAGGGTGTAATTCTACATTGAAAGATACCTTCATTACTTGCGCTCATTTAATCATAGTCTACCCCAACTTCTTTGACTAAGGACTACCGAACTAAAAATATCCTGAATATTGAAATTAATATGACATTTTTAAAATTAATAAATAAGCAGAAAAACAACCTTTGAGGCACAATATTGAATGAATGAATTTATTAATACTACAATTCAGTAGCACTCGGTGGCAGTTACAAAAAATAAACTTAAAAATAAAATATGTTACAAATAATAATTACACTAATATAATATAAATTAAATTAAATCCTAACAAAAAAAGATAAAAAGTACCCATTATTCATATATTGTTTCGTCGCACTACACTACACTTCACTACACTTGCACAATTTTTTACACAATTCTTCCCTGAAACACGTTGCTATTGGCAGGAAATGTTTCGAAAACTTCTGCAGGTAAATTGTTCCAATCCCTTACAGTCCGATTTAAAAATGAAAATTTCCCAACGTCAGTTTTAAAGCTACATTGCCCAATTTTTCAATGATGATCCCCTATACTGAAATAATATACTTCTAAAAATTTTGATGCAATATCTTCCCAGGATTGTTGGCCTGCGTACGCTTTAAAAAGAGCCCCGAGACGTAAATTTTGTCGTCGTTTTTCTAACATATCCCACCCTAATTGACGAACCTTCTCGTTTCCGTGACCAGGACACCGCTTAACAAATTTTGCCGCCCCCCTCTGTACCCTTTCAAGTGCCTCGAACTGATATTTTCGGAACGGATCCCAACAAATACAGCCGTATTCTAGTACTAGACGCACGAGAGATTTGTATGCAAGTTCCCGTGTTTCACAGTTTGCTTTTTTTTAAATCCGCATGACGAAATGAAGTGCCTTCCATGCTTCCTAGTCACAGGGTCTATTTGATATTCCTTCCCAACCCTTATTACTGCTCAAGTATATACCCAAATACTTACAGTTACTTTCTTGTACTATTTCATTACCGCTGAGCTTATAATTAAGTACTATTTCAACGCGACGCCTACAAAATCTTATTGCCTTGCACTTGTTACAATTTATTTTCATTTTATTAACAAGTGCCCAATCTATTGTTGTGTCTAAATCTTTTTGTGGAAGTTCTTCATCGATCACAGTTTTTATTTTCCGATATATTACGCAGTCGTCAGCAAAAAAACGCATCTGAGAATTAATGCCTGATGCTAAGTCATTTACGTAGACTAGAAATAATAAGGGACCATTACGGAACCCTGCGGCACACCCGATTTAGCTTTTGCAACTGATATTATTCAGCATTTTAGATATGTTTTGCAACCGTCATTGGACGCGGACCAGGGAGCAAGATTTTTACTTTTAAATTCTATATTTACTTCATATAAGCGTATTTGCATCCATTCTTAAATATAATAGAACAAGAAAATTGTATATGGATTCTTTTTGTTTCTTAAGAAAATTGTTGACGAAACCGGTGTATTGAGGTATCATTAATATATCTTTCGTAAGTAGCTCACGGAGAACTCTATTTTCAGGCATCGGAGATCGATGGCGTCGTTCTCCCAGATGTACAGAGAGGAACCAAGATTGTCGATAGAACGAGCTGTCTGGTGGGTGGAATACGTCCTACGTCACAACGGAACGGAACACTTACGAGGCGCCACTCTGGATCTTCCCTGGATCCAAATCCCAGGCCTCGATATTGCGTTAGCCACTGCTGCCATCATCATTACTATTATAATAAGCCTCAGATACTTAAAAATTTCATAGCTGAAGGCACATGTTCTATCTCCACGGATTTGTCACGTTACTAAATTACAAGTACCTAAACTATAGAAAATGTTGATAATAAAAATAAAATATGTAACTACGTAAGAGGACGAAAAAATTATTAATGATGGAAATATATTTTCCACAATCAAACGCACCTTACACAAAAACAATAAATCCATTCAAATCGAATGCAACATGATATTCATTTTAACTGAAATTAGGTTTCGTATTAATAAACAAATGTTAAAATATTAGTTTGTTACATGGCGATGCCTGGGATTGATTTACATTAATACGCTACAGTATTTCATTTGACAATAACCTCTTGATGAATGACTTAGGAAATCCTAAAAGAAACCTTAGAAAGCCTTATTTGTTCCGAGGCAAATACTTGATATGAACCAATGTATATACAATTAATTCGTTCTCGGCACTCGATAACAAAAACATTTTATAGAGAATATATATAGTTTAATAATAAAGGTTTGCTAACTTTTGACGAGAAAACTCAAGCGTTGATCTAACGCACTACTACAAAGTTCTCTGTTTACCAACAGGTCAGTTCCGATTATATTTAAAATTTACGACGACTTATTTTAATCTTTTGTCCAGAACATGGAAGACTATTTGATCTGTCAGATGAATGATATTTTTCGGAAACACTGCATTTTTGTATATCATGACAAAGTGATATAATTTTAATATTTGCCTGCAAGGTAAAATATATCACTTACCATAGCTTGCAGAAATTTTGCAGGAGCAGAAATGTGAAAATATAGTAGATTCCTTATTAGAAGAATATACTAAAATGTCTTCAGATTTTGACGATCAATCTACCGTAAATATACTTTAATTTCAACCTCACTTCGTAGATATATAATGGAGTTATTTCCATTTCAGAGGAAAGTATACACAAATACTTTTTTGATTATTATAGAAATATTTTAAAAAAAGCATTTGATCTACGAAAACGTGCTTTTGAAGTACTTTATTCTGTTAGCAACCTTTTCTCCTATGACAAAACTGTTTTAATTACGAAAATTGCAGACGCAACTTTAAACGACAAATTAAGGCTTCGCGTTACGAAGCGTGATCCAGATATTCAATTACTTTCAAGCAAGAAACAAAAGCAATTATCCCACTACCTTAAACTTTTTATCGGATTATAAATTACTTTACATATTGGTGATGAGATTTGTTTAATAAATAAAGTATATTATCTTTATATATTATTCATTTCTTATTAAAAATGATTCTACTAATTTGATTACTATTTCCACTTAATATTATGTTTTATTCTATTTCTTTATAATGCAATTAATTTTCTTAAAAATGATTTTGCTTCATTATTTTTATGTAGTTGTTTATTATACAATTAATTATAAATGTGGATACAAAAATATTCTATATTGAAACTTGTCGTGTTAAATAATGAAGAAATCACTTAATATTATATTGTGTTGTGTCTATACAATCCAAAAATTATAATAATTTAATTAAAAGTCGCGTTTATAGGCTTATCAACTGACGCGTTCTCCTTTGTTATTGCCTAATTTAAATGTGGCCTCTGATGGTAAAAGGGTTCCCCACCTACCTCCCTATATATTGTGACTTAGGTGAAGCATTTGATTTTGTTGACCATAACGCACTTTTATGAAAAATAATTTACCAAGGAATAACTGGAACTTCATTTTTTTGTTTGTAATAATAATTAGAAAATAGAATGAAACTGATAATATTAAAGTATTCATGCTCATGCGAAATATACGAATCAGAATAGTAAAAAATGGAGTCACGCTGGGTTCAGTATTAGGACTTTTACTGTTCCTTATACACATCATTGGTCTTCCAAAAACAGTAGATTTGTCTTCCTAAGCTATACGTTTTGCAGATGACACAAGTATGTTAGTAAAAAGTAACAAAGAAATATTAGAAGAGAAAAGTAAGTATAATTTAAGTAACCTGTTAACGTGGTTTATAGTGAATGGAATAACCATTAATTGTGACAAAACATATGTTATACAATTTCACACGCACATCACAACTTCCCTAGCTATCACTCTATGAGAAAATGAAATTTCAAGTATTAAATTTCTAGGTCTTATAATAATCCTATCCCAAATCAGATTACTTTAACGTTGTTACGAGAAACAAAACGTTGATGACGTCATAACGCGTCCTAAAGTGTCACGTAAACAAAATTTCTACTCTTTCTCTTGGGTCCAAAATAGTGGTTTTGCTTGCAATGAAATAATTTAGTAAATCTACAATGAAGTTTACATACCTTGAAGCAATATTTTGAACGAAATCACAATTTTCCACACCATAGGTAATTTTATGAATCAACACTTTTTTGCCAATTTATGAAACATAAGTAATGCAATCTTACTACTAATTCGTCTCCTATAATATAATTCTTCGTAAATAAGGCGTTAACCAATAGTTTCCTTCTTAATATTTTCTATTCAGCATGCAAAAAATTCTCATCTCCAGCTAATAGAACATATACCTTCCTCTCAAACATGATCTTTATTTACGTACTATGCAAAGAAGTTTTTTTTGTAGTCATACTACAGTCGTCTAGTAAATAATAAAATAAATTGGACCGATCAGATTAATGAATTACTCAGCTTAGTCACATATACTGTAAGAATTATGCCCGTCGTAATATTAAGAAAACTAGTTTACTTTGCATATTTTCAATATCCTATGTGTTTATATTCTTGGGTAGCTCAGCAGGTTAGTCAAGGTTTTTACAGTTCAAAATCTTGTCGAAGCAATATGTCAGCTCACCTCAAAACCCTCATTTAGAACTGTCTTCAAAAGGTTTATTATTTTCACTGTCGTGCTAATACATTTACACATTAATTGTTATTTGTGACCACAAATAGGCACTTAATTGTGAATAATTCTGATATTAATAGGTCCAATACAAGAAAAAAATACACAAAATATGTAAAACATTGTCAATTGCACAGGAAGGTGTACGTTATTCTGGGATATTCATCTTTAACAGATTGTCACAAAAAATTAAACAGATATACAATTACTAAAGTAAATTTTAAGCTGAGTTATCATCATTTCTCCTTAGCGTCTCCTTCTATTCTATACAAGAATTTATAGAAGTATCAGAGGGGTACTATTAAGTTATAATGTAAATTGTCAGCATGAACTATTAATCAGAATCATCATGGATGTTGTTGCATAATAATGTAATACATTATAATAATGCGAGTAAAATCTGAAGGCATGAGAAGTATTTTTGTGTGTGTGTGTGGTATCCTTTACGGTCAGAACTACATCCCACTTCGGACAACGAAAGTCCTTTCTTCATTTAATACGGTAAAGGTCTTTTACTATCAATGGGAGTCAGTCTCTTAAATAAATAGAATCCGTTCCTAATTCAAGAAAAATTTACTTCTGTCAAGTAAATAATTGGAAACGTCTACTGTGTAAGGAAACGCAAAAAAAATCTGTGAAGACCCTTGTCTAAAAATATTCTCATTGGCTACAATTTTATAAATACCAACCAATGTATGCTATTTGGAATTGCAACTGATAGGCTATTGGAAAAGGGAAGTGGAAAATTTGGGGGCATACGAGATGAAATGGACAAAAGTTTGGTGCAGAGATACTCATAAAATTTTCGGGCCGCTGGCGAGAGCAAAATGGGGCCCTTCAGTTCTGAGGTTAGTAGACGTTTCCACTATTTTAGCCCAAGGAGTCATCCACGCAGTCAAATCATCCCGACGCAGTTAATGAGAGCTGCCTTCAAATTTTGTCTAACCGCAGCAGACCGTAGTGCCGCAAACAGAGAGAACAGCTGCAGTCTTCTGCCGGTATCGTCGACATTGCCAGACCCATTGTCCAAAGAAAATTTGCTTCTTTTGGTTCACCCTTCAGATGACCTGATTTGAATGATATTGAGTATAAACTTATTAATGCCTTATCGCTTTCATGTAAATCATTTTGTTTTCATCTGGATTTTATGAGCTTAATTTATTAAATTATATTCTTGTTAAAATAAATGTGTGCTTAAATTTTAAATTCATTTCTGTTCCTCCCAGTTATTAATTGTAAAACTTAAATAATAATTAATAATAAATAGTCCCTTTTCTCTCGCAGGTATTCCTCACCAGATTATCTGCGGGGTTCACCTGACTATGTTGGTTATGCCTCTTACTATCTCTGGTTTTTTCAAAGTTTTACATGCCAAGGCATCTTCATATGTTTCGGGAGATGTCGAAGACCTTGGGCATACGTTAAGAGCTGTCCACTGATCCCACTCCATCAGTCGGCCAGCAGCTTCCTAAAACTTGTTGAGACACGGAGAAGGGAATGCTGCAACCCCACAGCAAACTTGTCTCCCGTCAGTCGGAAGGGCGTGAGAATAGTACCTACCTGATACAGGTTTTATAGGGTTTTCCCTGCATCTATTTTAGGTGAAACACCGAGTAGGATCCTTAAACTATAGCCCGGTGGCCAAAGTTAACCCTTGGCTACCTTGCTATACCGTCCTCGTATCGTCTTTTTCATTCTTTTTCTGTTATTAAAGGGGAGTTGCCTACTTCAGGATCACCCTCATGTTGCTTATTAACCAAAAAAAGTCACTTTTTTATTTTACAGCAATTTATTATTGTAATGAGCAAGAATGAGCTATTCATAAGTTTATGTTAAAGAACATCATTAGTAATAATAAATTGATTTTTTATAGTTAACTTAAAGTATTAGTGGAAAAAATGTTCATCCTGACTCATTCCACATCCTTGAAGCTAATCTTCTCTAGAGGATCTACGGAATATGACATTAATACTATATCTATTTAAAATGGTTGTATGAAAACAACCTTTGGTGCAATCTATGACGATTTTTAATTACAAACGGAGTAGTCTCTGAGATGCTCCTCAGGTAATACAATGGAATATAAGGAAACGTTTAATTATTGGATGGATAATTTCGGACGAAACACAATAAATTTTAAATGTTGTGATACAGATAAATTTATCTGGGAAGCGTGATCTTTCATTCGTTTGTTTGCATTCGTTCCAACACATTATCTAAGCTCACGAGTTAGAACACGGGAATCATTGTTTTTTAACCTTCTGCTTAGGACGCAAGAATCGGAGAAATCGCCGAACCACCATGATGACCAATGTCGAGGCAGCGAGGAATGCGAGAACTACAACAAAAAGAACATCCAGGAGCAATAATTGCGTCCAGTGCAGGTCCAAGGAGGCGCTACGGAGATGCTTGGCTCCTTTGTGTCTCAGGACGTATTCCACCCACCACACTGCGCGCTTGACGGACTTACCAGGCTCTTCCTTGTACATAGCAGAAAACGTGTCCATCGCCTCTCTGTACCTAAAATTTAAATTATGCTTTATTACTTGCAAGTGATGAGTTAGTGGAAGTTATAGCTACAAAAGTAGACTTATCCTACTTATATAACAATATAAAAAAACTAAACACGTTCAACAAAAAACAATTTCTGTTCTGTATTTTTATTTATTAATTTACATATTTGCCTTTTTGTCATAATATTTTTAATGTAATATATAATTTTTTTGTTAGAATCAGTTTAGGAAACTATTATAGCATCAAAACAAGCCGCCCAGTCGGATCACAAGGTTATAATTTATATTTTGCTACCACAGTAGGTCTTTATTAATTGTTACACCAAAAAATTGCTTCCGTTGAAAACCTTTATTAATTATTAACCTAATATTATTACTTTCGGGTGAATTTATTTTCATTTTAATGTACAAAGATCAGTCTAAGACTACTTTAAGAGGAAAATATTCGTTTGGCTATTAAATTTCTCTACAAATAAAGTTGTAATCCGCCAAGACTTCTACAGTTGGACTAGATACAAGGCGACAAACCTTTCTTTCTAGTGCTGAACAATACAAATATTACATTCCCGATATAGAAAATTATCAATTTATTGCCATTACATTCAAATGTAATTACATGCGCACGACATGGCTATTTCAGTGGTTTATTGCCATTGGGTAAACTTTAACCATCTCACGAATTCCTGAAAAAGTAATTCACATCATGGACACTTACAGCACAAAAGGTTATACCAGAATCTGCATCTATCATAAACATTTTGGCTGCTTGTAAGGAAAAAACAAAACTACTAGCGGAATTTGATGGTCCGAAATCAAAGGCAAGCGGCGTGATAGAAGTCGTAGGTTACCGACAAGGTAATAAAAGGCAGACGTGATGGTGCGACTGGGGATTTTGCCAAGTACCGTGAGATTGATGAGCAAGGGTGGTGTTTTTTCCCAAAAATCGCCGATGTAGATGGGAAAACGGCTCCTCCTAGAGAGGACAGAATGGAATTTTGATTGGACAATATTGAGCCCTGCCACCAATCGAATATGAAGTAAGAAAATGGGGACGAGTTTTTAAAAACCCAAGATAAACGTAATTTGGACATTAATAGTGGAGGTTAACTATTGAGGACGTGGAGTTTGAGAACATTAATAAGGACGTGATGGTCGAGTTGATGAATGGGACGTTCAACAGTTATAATCTGGCCGAAGACATTTAAATAATGGAAGGAAGGCGGTATCCAGTTCGGAGTTAGAAAGGGCTCGTCATCACTCAACAAGGAAGTCGAGATGGGATCCAGCGGCAAGGTCCAGGCAAGCTGAGACGACACGGTAAATACTTCTGTTTGTCACATTTTGCCGATTTCCTAGTACTGCCAATTATGAGTAGAATTTGTGCTAGTGATTCTGCTCTGTGGGAAGGCCCGTTTAGACGACCCTAAGTTAAATCTGTTGCATATAGTTTATAAAATATCTTATTTAATGTGCATAAAATTTGCAAATATAAATAGTGTTTATTATAAAAACTCCACCTATGTTGATTAATAATTTATTGAATTCATATATGTTGTCATACGTAAATGTTAAAATTAATATTATTCACGTTTTAAATATAATTTTTCATTATAAAATAATATCACCCCTTCTATATATTTTATGCTGAATGCACTGGAATAATCGCGTATCATTATAGCTAACATTAAGCAAATCGGATAATTGTGGGAAATGGCTTTTGAAGTCGCTATTCAGCGACAACTAAGTTGTTGCTGTGAGTTGTATTAATATTATATCTCACATAATTTGGAACACTTACCTAATTATCGAACTACGTTTTTATCATTAATTATTTTGGAATTAATTTTTGCACTTGGAATAGAACTACACGTAATCTGGTAACACTGACGACCAGGAAAAAGCATATCCCAGTCTTTGAATATCGGACCCATGTATGTCAGACACTACTCGCCCTTGAGAGAGTATGAGCGCATTCGTTCACCGCGTTGATTTCTCAACGCATCTGTGGTTCTACCGTGGTACGCATTCACGGAGCCCTACTACTTTATTAAAAGAATTAAGGACAGCCGTCCTTTTCTACTTGATATGAACATAACAGGTTTGACAGAACAATGAAACCATAATAACACCAACGTTTTGAAACATCTCTTCCAAAATAAAGATATATAAAGGCAGAGATTATAACGCATATTACTTATAAGATTAAGTAATATCCTCTTATATTTAATTTTCGTACTTTTTTCCCTGTAAAATTGTTCTAACTGCATTGAGGACAGACTCCTTGGTGACATCTCGGAAGGGGAGAAGTACTCCTAATTCCGCTTGCACAACCTTAGCTGAATTATGGACCTGGTCACCAAAGAATGGAATGACGACCATAGGTACTCCGAAGTAACCAGCTTCGTTCAAGCTCTGAAGTCCGCACTGAGTTATGAACAGCTTCATGTTGGGGTGAGCTGCAAGGAAAAGGACATCAGCAACTCTCAAACGACACTGTAATTATGACGCACTGGACACGAAGACTAACCCAGGATGTCCTGCTGAGGGAACCACTTGGATACGAAGACGTTGTCTGATTTTCCTTCAATAAATCCCGACTCCCACTTCCAGAGGACCCTTTGTGGCAATTCGGCGAATGCATCTAGGAAAGCCTTCTTCTTATCCACGGGCATAGTGCTTCCGTTCACGTTAGTGCCCAGGCTAAAGTAGATCGCTCCATTCTTCGCTCCGTCCAAAAACTTCTTCATATCCTGATCAAAAAACGTATCTTTTAAGTTACAGCCAAAAATTTAGTTCACTGTTATAGATATATTCTTCTTGATTATAATCTAGGATTTTAGGATAAACAGGTGTATTATTATTTTCTGTAATAAGTAAAAGGGATTGTTTTTTTGATGTTAACGGAGGTACTTGAGAGTAGGTCAAATTTTATTCACTAAATTAACGGCATTTTGTTGACCATGTGCTGTCAAATACAACATTAAAAATCGTGCCGAGTGAGACGAACATTGATGCAGTTAAGCCTCTTTACGGAAGAATTGATTTTAAATCTAAAAATCTGTAGCTTTTGATATCCAAAGATCTTTTGCTCACATTTGCTTTCAGCATCACATTAAACTACAGAGTGTATATACACTCTGTAGTTTAATGTGATGCTGAAAGTCAGATGGGTGGATAGAGTAACTAAGGAGGAAATTCTTAACAGAGTAGGGGAAGAGCGAACAATACGGAGGATGTTGACCAAGAGTAGTGATAGATTAATAGGCCACGTTTCAAGACATGAGGGTCTCGTAAAACTAGCGTTAGACGTGTGTGGTGTAAGAACAGAAGAGGGAGGACAAGGAAGAAATATGCTAAGTAGATTAGAGAGAATGTGGGATGTTATAGTTATGCGGTCATGAAATGGCTTGCGTAAGATAATTTAGTATGGAGGGTTGAATCAGACAACAACTACAGTTTATTGTGCTCTCTGTCATGGTACCACCTATTTCTAAATTCTGGATATTGAATTGGCCGAATAATGATAATCGAATAACGACAAAAAAATAAATTTGTCTAATATTTAAATTCTAATGATAATTACTTTTTTATTATGAAAACTTAAAGGATGATTTTTTCAAACTTGTCAGACGAGAAATCAGCGACATGTGACTCTGGAATCAACTCGCTGTGGTCGTTTTATTTCATTAAGATGTGTTCAGACTCAAGTAATATAGCTCTAAGTTTTACTAATTTTTTACTGAGAATGAAGAAAGTTTTATACGTCTATCCTTCTACCAATCACTCATATATTTTTTCAATGTTGGTAATAGAACACCATTGTAAATTTCTTGAACAAAAATATTAAATCTACTGTACAACAGAATTCACATTACAGAAAAATAAATCATGTCTTAAAATACATACCTCTGGTAGTGGCGTCCTATTTTCCAGAATGTGCAGTCCCGTCAGTTCGACCACAGAAGGCAAGTACGGCCGCGGAAAGTTCATAAGCCAGTGGTTATTGGTTAGGACTAGACTCCCGTTCTTTTCGGAGTCAATGATTGGCGGTGGCTCGTCTCCGAAGTACTTTCTCATGAGTCTCTCCTGGGAGGGTCTGACTTCGTTGGCCCAAATCCGGCGAGTTTTGATGCTGTAGTAAGCGCTGTTAAGCCTTTGCCAGAACGTCATATGGTCGGTGTAAGGTAGATGATACGCAGGACTGTAGGAAGGGTTGCTAGGGTTACCGATGAAGTCATAGACGGGTCCCCACATTCCCAGTGGGAGGAAGTGGATCAAAGGCGGAGAACCCACTCGGTGCCACAGTCCGAAATAGCTCTGGTAAAACAGCGCCTCCAGAATAACTAAGTCGAACTTCTGACCAGAGCTATACCAAAGTCGAATTGTAAAGGATTTTCAATGCTTATTACTTAAGTTGGCTATATATGTATATTTATATACAAGAAAAATTAACAGGATATGAATTTAATTAAATTATATAGTAATTAAAAATATACGATTAGTAAAGGAATCACTCTCTTTGAATCGGAACTGGACATAATTGACTGGGGTGGCGTAAACTAATGACTTCAAGTGTCCCTATGTCCAAGTGGAATGAAGTCTGGAAAATGGGGACCAACCCAACGATCCCGGAAAGCGTCAGATGTTCACGCACATTGCGGAGGAAATGTGACGGTGCCCCATCATGCGTAAACCACGTCTGTACAATTTGTTGACGAGGAACATCTTCCAAGAAAATAGGCAATACGCCATCAAGAATTTAATGATAATGAAATTCTTATGGTAGGTTGTATGCCCCTAGTAATTTATCAGCATGAACCCTGCTCATACGTTAATGGAGAATTGATGTTGATGCCCTCTTTCTGCAACCACATATGGATTTTCACCTGCTGGTTATGAAAGTTCACATCTCTCACGAACCCTTTCTCGTTGGTATACAAAATCTTCAACGATAACAGAGGATATGGAGCATATTACTGTAAGAGCCAATGATGGAACTGCAATCTGCTGTGGTGGTGTTCTGGCCTTAGTGCCTGGACTCGCTGAAGAAGATGTAAAAACAGTAATTGTTCATGTAATACAGCTCAGACGAGAAGATTGCTCACGCCTTCCGTTGCTGCCAACCACCGCCCACTAGTTCAAGATCCTCGGTCCAGTAAATGAAGCACATGCTCCTCCATCTGAGATGTGTGAACTGACCGAAGCCTTCCATTGTTCTTGTAGGTTGATATTGAAACCTGTTTCCTTGAGACATATTCATAACAGTCTAGTCTATTGACTAGAGTACATATCTCAGAAAGTATGCGTTTCCGGACCCCTCTTTATTGGACTTTTTTTTCTTGTTTTGATGGTTACTACTCCTCTTACAATATAGACACCCGGAATGTAATAAAAATTCGGTCTGGAATAACTCTTTTTTCTTATTATTTTTAACAAAAATTATACAATCAAATACTATCATCTGACTGTATATACAACATACACGAATATTTGATTCAAGGAATGCAGACAACACTTTCCTGAACAACAATAAATCCTATTCCATTATCCACAGAGAGTATATATTTATATATATAATGCTACAGGTAAGTGTTCAATATGGATAGTATTTCTTAGAAGTGGAAGTTTACAGAAAGTTTAAAATAAGCATTTCAATAACTTGACTTAACGATTCGTAATAAATATAGATTACTTGCCAAAATGATATCAAAACATATTTGAGTTGCATAAATTTCTAACAGATCAATTTAATTCAACTCAGGAAAGTTAATAAAAGTAATGACAATTTGGCGTATAGGTAAGTTATGATTGGATTGTAAATGGAGTACTTACTTGATTAGAGCTTGTACCTGAGGAGAGCTCAGTTCGAGATCACTAACAAGTTCACCCATTAGCGGATACAGATTCAAGATGTCGTATGGAGATGAGCCAGCCATGGACGTGAAATTGAAAGTTGCTCTCCAGTACTCGTACACAAAGGAAACGTCAATTTCATTGTAATTTGTAGTGTTCTTCTGTAGAACAAGAAAATAAAATACTGTAAATTTGTAAATATATTGTATAAGTATAAACGCTATTTAGTTAATTTTTAATATTATATGCCCAAATGAAATATTGTTATGGAATGAATGAATTAGTTTTTCATTACACATGATGCTATATTTTTAATTTTATTTTTAATTTTCATTAATTTTTTAAATAACATGGGCTCAATAATTCAAATAATCTGATATTTATAAATTAACAAAAATAATTCAGAAATTATGTCAAATATCTTTACAACGTTTCTTCTACAATTTTATGACTTCTTTAGGTATGGACTTACATATACAAATTTCTTTTATAGTCCAATTTTAATGGATCCAAATACACAGAGTTTAAATATTTGAAGTCCAAACTGAGAAAATCTAGATCTATGGACTCCGTCCAGTGTAGAGATCGGCTGAGTGATCCACCACTCCTTCAATATATATATCAACCCACTCACCTCTCCGATTGAATGAAGCGAATTGGCTTTAAAATTTTTATTATAAACTTTTATTTATTTTTCGTATTTACGTCTATTTATGACAATAAATAAAATTGAAGTGTCTGTTTGCCTGTCTATCTATCCGACTGCCTGTCTGTCCGTATGTTTGTCTCGAATAGGCTCCGAAATGGCTCAATGAATTTAAATGAAAATTTGAGGGTTTAAAAAATGTATTTTAACTTATATATTAGTGAATATTTCATTTCGATAATGATATATTTATATATATAATTCTACGTGAAGATTTCTATTCTTAACGTGCGTTAAAATCTCCAAAATGAATGCGGGAACTATTTCGGCGCAAACGAAGTCGCGGGGGTTAGCTAGTTAATAAATAACGAAATAATTGTGAAACTAAAATAAATGACTATAGGGAATTTATCTTTTAGTTGAGGAATTTTAATATGCTAGAATAGATTCGGGTTTTCTTTTTAAGAGGAACAAAGTTTTTATGTCTAGAGTATGGCTATACCAGTATTTTTAACTTACTTAATATATATTAAAGGCAATAATTCAATCATAACTTATACTGTAAATTTTTATATCAATTTACGGAAGCTTGGTGAAGCAACTTCTACCCTGAGATAATAACAAAGTGAAGTGAATTGTTAATATTAGTGAAAGCAGTGTATATCGTGAAAGAATAAAGAGGTTGAAGTGGCTAGTATAAGATTATTTATAACGAGAATACGTGTTCCGAGAATTACAGAAGGTATTTATACGATTATATAGTGGACAATCAGATAAGTCAAAATTATATTAGCTTCGCTTATAAGATTTTGTTCGCATGTCACTAAATTTATTTTTCTAAAATAATGTCCCCAAAGAGAAAGAGAAGTTCAATGTCTTTGAAGCTATTTAAGAAAAATTAGAGCTTATAATTAAATATTTGTTATATTTATTAAACATAAAGTATATTTGACTCTTTTGGTTCAGGTCAGAACAATTGTGCGGAGTGATTCAGAGATGATTCAAAGAGAAGCTCTGTGGATCAAATAACGGGAGAATCATCTCTACGTCGGTTACGTTACGGCCAAAATATTGGCTGATTTATATTGCTTATTTATGAGTAACCGACATTATACAGGTTCCTCAATATCCAATGAATTTACGTATTTCAAAACAAACTTTTATTTCTTTTTTTCAGATACAACAGTATTCATTATCGATATATTGCATTTATGAACTAATATTTAACCGTACTATGTAAAATTGTTTCTGTGTAAACCCAAGTTTACAGTAACAAGGCGATTATTATTACACAAAACTGTTGTCTGTAAACTGTTGAAACTTTATTTTATCGCGGGGAATTATATAAAGATCTGAGTGGTGCCCAAATTGTTTACCTTAACAGGATCCGTGGTGATGATGGTGATTTCATGACCCCGAGCGTGAAGGGCCTGCATCACCAGACGGAAGGGCAGCTGGTGACTGATGGACGGCGTTGGTAAGATCCCCAGAATCTTAGCTCCATGGCTGGAGCTGAGGAAGGCAAACAGGCTCACCGCTACGAAAAGCCTCATAGGGGCTGAAAAAAATAAAAGGAAATAAGAGAACGAACGCTTTAATTGGGTGATTTCTGATTTAATATTTTCGGATTTCGAGCTGCATAGACGTGTTCTGACCATTATTCTGTTTTCTCAGCCATATTTAATTATCTTAGTAGAAATTTCTCAAGTTTTAATTAAGCGTGATGGTTAAGGTCGAAATTCATTCAAAGAGACGTTCCTAACTGCCCAACAACACTTACTCTGTATTTGACTAATTCATACAGTTTGATTACGGAATATATTGTAACATCCACTTGTATCAATTTGAAATATGATGGGCAATTTAAATAATTATAATACCCTTATAAAATTTAAAATATATTTGATTTCACGTACACGAGTTATCTTTCTCATCAGGGGATTGGGCCATTCAGTGGCATTTATTTTTGAATGAGAACCCGATGGTGAAACCGCATATATAAAGAAACAGGAAAATTATTTTCTTACAGTAGCCGTGTGGCGTTGGCCGTACATATAGGTGACGCAAATTTCCACGATTTTACCCTCGGGCGAGTTACACACCCAACAGAAACAGGTTTCCTTCCTGATACCTGGACGAGATTTAATTGTCTCCTATTTAGAAGATAACTCACCGAAAAGTATTCCGGCGTCTTACTGCCGCTATCTCCGTCCTCCCACAACTGACTGGTGTTCTAAGCAAGGTCCAGGGACCTCTCTTCCCCACACTTTATCACGTCGCCCTGCTGTGTTGCCAGATCATTGAAGCCACCCTCAGGCCCCGTACACACGGTCGGTGTCGCGCGTTTTTATTGGAAGCGCGTAGTGGTCATCAGTGCAACACCCCCGCTGGAACTAACAGCCAAAAGACACAGGCGGCTAGACCCCAAAATTCACTAGATCGTGCGTGAAGTTCGCATTGCACCGCCAGAGTGCAGTGCTGAGCTGCAAAATTCACTTTTACGCGTAAACAAAGAGTAATTCAAATTCACCCTCATTCCTCTGGAATTTCTGTGCGGGGCAGGCTGAATTTGTTATTCTTCTCCGTGTGTAATTTTATTAGCTTGAGCTACTAGCTTATACGCTCTAACTAATCACTTACTATTATTTTTTCATAATTGTGCTTATTTTATTTTCACAGGTTGTTTGGGGTTCGGTGCAGAGCTGATTCTAATTCACTCTCATCCACGTGGTTAGTCTCCATACACTTTCTTTTCTGATAATTGTGAATTTTTTATTTTCTCAGGATTGCTTCAAATTGTGTAGTGCCGACATTCTAATTCACTCATCACGTGGAATTCTTGAGCTGCTAACCATCGCCTTTGAAAATTTATTTACATTTATTGTTATTTACCTTGAGGTACGAAAATAACACATTCACTTATTATAGTTTCTCACGTATTACTATTTTCTGAAAACTGAATTTTTTATTTTCATAGGTTGTAAATTGTATCCGCTCAAAGAAATGGATTTTCTGTGTGACCTTTGTGGTGCATCATTCACTCAAAAGAGGTATTTGTCTGTCTCAACACAAAGTTACGCACTCACGATATTAAACCAGCCAAAACTATAGGAGAATTCACTTGTTCCATTTGTGATAAACCCTTTCCGTCCAAGAAAGTTCTCTCAAATCATTCTGCAAGCATGCACAATATTAAAAGGCTGTCTATTGAGTGCCAAGAAGAGAATTGCTAAATGAACTCAGAAACCATTTAGCATGTGACCATCAAATCCAGGGTATTGAAGTTTGCCAAAATTTGGAATTTGTCAAATATGAAGGTACGTAGCAAAAAATGCCCTTACTCTAAGACCTTAACTTAATGTGGCTTGTCTGTACAATTTTTTATATACTAATTTACCTTTTTTATATTAATTATTTGTGATAAAAATTGTTTAGATTTTAATGAGTGGTTGCTTGAGGAAGAAAAGAAAACAAATTATAAGTACTTAATCTCTGCAACAACGGCTGGAAGGAATTGCAAATACATTACTTTTTCATGCAATAGAAGTGGCATATATAAGGCAACCACGGATGACAGACAACGACAATTAAAAGCCCAGGGCACAAGAAAATTAGGATTTCACTGTACATCTAGTATTAAAGTGAAACAAATGGACTCCATAATTTTGTTTTCATACTACAAGGGAAATTATAAATATGCGAGCAACTTGTCTAATATACCAACCCCTATAATTGATAAAGAAATTATTGCAGGTATGTGCAAGTAGTGTATATTTTTAAAATTGGTTTCTAAACACTGTAGTCATTCATGCTGTGAAAAGATTTTATTGTGCATATGTTATGATATAGTTGTACATTTAAATCTTTGCCAGATATTTTGAACAATGTCTATAGAATATACAAAAAAAAAGTTAAGGTCTTTAAGAGCTGGACAGTAGACGCTGAGTAACGGAACATGAGAACCGTGGCCACCAGCTCCTTGGCTGTAGCCCTTGAGAAGTGATTTGCCAGCATTGACTCTACATTCACGACAGTCTGAATTCTTCCTTCGTACTGTTAACTTGGATTCTCAAAATTGCTGCAGTTGGGAATAAACTCTTTCCTATTTAGACTCGGCGTTCTTGATTGAGCGACACCCAACTGGTCAACTTCAGGGTTGACCCTTTAGCAAGACTATCGAAGATTCTTCCTATCCCCCTTCGGCTGTCTGTGATGGATCCACAGTTTCCCACGTTAATATATATATATATATATATATACATATATAACAATTGTTATTTTGTACAAATTAAAATCTGTAAAATTTTATTATTGAAAATAAAAAATTTTTAAAAAAGAAAAACAAATTGTGCAAATTTTTTGAGACAAAACCCCATACCTCAGTGGTTAAAATTCTGACCTGAAAGTTTGAGAGGTAGAGTTCAAATCCAATGGATATAATTATTTTAAAGGCTACAGTTTCAGGAGTGAATAATTATTCAATTATTGACATGTTTACTTGAGAAACTTCAAGGACACGTATAGTAGTTTGGAGAGAAACTGTCTGCACCTTGTGGGTTTTGTTTGCATCTTTATCTGGAGAATTAGATCATTTATAATTTTTTCTTTTTGACTTAAACATATTTCTACATTATATTTTTCATAAATGGTGCATTTAGGTTCAAAATTGTCTAGACATGTGCTTTTTCAATTTGTAAATTGAAGATCTTGGCGCAAGAAGGTGTTATACATCCTGAAACATCTTTTTCTATACATCCTTCCTATCATTTGATAGGTTATTGTGTTATTACTGCTAACTTAACTACAAAAGTTAGCATTTATGCAAGAAGGTGTCAAGTCTCAGAGTTAACATATATTGCCTTATTAAGACAGTTTTTGATGAAATTTACTCTGAAAGCAAAACTACAATGTAATTTAAATTTAACATTGTATAAGGAATTCATAAATTTCTACTGAAAATAGCACTTCTAAATGTTACAATTCACATTATTTACATTTCTTCTGACAGGAGCAATTATAACTCAATTTGGTATTACGTATTTGGTAAAAATTTAAAGAACCCCATTGTGATTGATACACAAATTTGTCTCCCCTCTGGAGAGTGATGGAATCCCCGAAAAACTGGATTAATTTACTAGGTTTGTTTCATTAATACTTCCTTTCCATTTTCAGTCTTCCTGAGCTGGTTTGGCAAATATTTAATTTGTATATACTTGTCTGCCAGCCTTGTGATTATTCCTTCAGGCACTATTTATAATGATCCTGTAACCATCAATGCTGTAAATATTGCCAATTTGTTTTTAAAACACAGAAAAATCTTGGCCCACATTCACAACAATATGTCTTACTTCTGGAAACTTGTGATCTGTGCAGTAAAATAACCCTCCATAATCAAATAATGAAAACATTTTGTAGTATTAGTTTTTCAGGTCTATTTAAAATTATTTATTCATTAAATTATAACACAATGTTTAATTCCTTTGCTTGACAAAGATTTATTAACAAAATTTGTATGTGAAGCCCAAACTGTCCCAGAGGCTTGTTATTGAACCACTGCAGTAGTATTGTTTTCACACTACATTTAGAGTCAACAATTATAAAATTTGTATGAGGTAAAGAAAAAACTACTGAAAACAGACTCTGAGATAAAACACCTTGCATAAAACCATTTCCAACACTTTTGATGAATTAGCACCTATTTGATGTCAAATATATCAGAAAATACTGTGATTTCCATGAAAAGTAGCAATGATTGTCAGAACACTGCAGTTTAGATATATAACTCAAAATTTTGTGATTCATGCACAAAATTCAAAATTAGTTAAATGTATAAGATTTATAAAGGTTTTGCTAATAGGTATTTAGGGTTCTTTCCTGTCAGTTACATTAGTAGTTCTTTTTTTCAAGATTATTTTTATTCAGTTCTTTGGATAAAACTTATGGTTTCTGTGAAGAAATAACTTTTTGTCAGACGCGAACTACTCAATTTCATATATCCGCGTTTACCCATTCATCCAATCACTTTGAATCACATTGGGGATCAGACAGCTGTGCGCTCTGGAGGGTGCAATGCGAACTTCACGATCTAGTGAATTTTGGAGTCTAGCCGCCTGTCAAAAGACGGCCAGCGTTTTATATTATATTAAGAGGGAACCTGACCGAAGCAGAAAGAGCAAAAGGGTCGGCTGGAGTTACTGCCGGAAGTGCAAAACAGAATCAACTATAAACAATGTGGTGGTCGGTTAGGTCTGTTGGTTGGCAATTAAACCATAAACATTTACTCCACATTAATTTTATAGATTCAGGGTTCAACTTTTTGATAATATTAAAATCTGGTTCGTTTTTATCATAAATGAGGATAGGACTTATTTGCAAAATCTACTATCCCCATTTTTATACTTGATCCGACTACCCGCATGAACTTATAGGTTGACCGTGGTGGTTGGGAAAATTACACCAAATTACATGTTGAATCTTAAATACTTACCGTGTCGTTAAATGTGACTCCATAAAATTATACTAATAAAAATAATTTCTGTACCCATAATTTTGAAAATATCTACAAAAAAACGAAATAACCGCGCCGAAGTGAGAACATAATCTGTTTGGACTCTTACTCTGGGCTGAGCTGTTGGCTGCTCCGTCATGGCATGAACGGGATCCTTAGAGGAAGAGCACAACATGAGGATTAATAGAGGGAAAAACTAGGAGTTGGAGTGTGGCATGGGAAATAATGGAATAACAAAGGGTGTTAGATTGAGTAGAGATACTTTGAAGGATGATAAGGAATTCTGCTACTTGGGCAGAATAAAAACTAGGGATGGTAGAAATATAGTAGTTATAAAGAGTAGGCAAGAAAGGCTTTCGTAAAAAAGTGGAATTTACTTACGGCTAAAATAATATGAGGAAATCATTAATAATAAGGTTCGTATGGCGTTATATGGGCGTGAAAATTGGACGTTATGAGTTGCAGAAAGGAAAAGAATAAAAACTTTTGAAATGTAGTGCCATAGAAGAATGCTTAAATTCAGATGGGCTGATAGAGTAAGTAACTAGGAAGTTCTTAGCAGAGTAGGGGAAGAGAGAACAATTGGAAAGACTTTGATCAAGAGAACGGATTGATTAATAGGTCACGTTTTGAGACGTGAGGGTCTTGTAAAATTAGTATTAGAGGGAAGTGTGAGGGGTAAGAACAGAAATGGGATGCCAAGGATGGAATACGCTAAGCAGATTAGGGAGGATGTGTAGTTATGCAGAAATGAAAAAGCTGCTCAGAATTATTTAGCCCGGAGCGTTGAATCAGCTAAGTTTAAAAACTGAATACAACAATATTTCGGCAGTCTCATTTTCTATGATGACACTTCTTGATAGCAACATTTCATGGTTTTGTGGACGTCCATGCCGCATAACAATATTTCACTAAAATAAACCAAAAATGAAATAAAAAAGGAAGGCCTGAACGAGATAACTTGGCCATGTCATTTTAGCGCAGCAGTGATGTTCCACCTCGGTTTATAGGGGACAAGTATTAGCTAAAGATGAACCAGAAGTGGGAGGGAACAAATTTGGAAAAACTTATCAGGCCGTTCGTAACATACGTGCAAATAGAAGTCATTGTATGCTACTATTATAACACACAAACACTGGAAGGGAATATAAAGTGATTGTTTTATGAACGACTTCTAACGAAACGAAAAGAAAATCTATTGATTATTTATTACGGTAACATTTATAACATGTAATTTTTCGTATTTTCCAAATCGCTGAGCGATCTTTGCACAGCGGAAAACTCGAAGTGTAAATGAATTTACCTGGTTAATGTAGCAGAACTGCTTCGCACGTCCTCTTGCGTGCTTTATCAGGGCCCAACTCTGGCTCTCACTGCTCCTCGTCCTCCTATACAATGCATCCTTTTTAAATACCACCATTTCCCATTCTGTTAATTTTATCTGGGTAGGACGTAAGTATTGTTGGGAATCCATATTTATGACAAATAAAGCCCAAAAAAGATCTTTTTTCCCGCCATCTTCCAGTTATTTCCTGATCGTCACCTTATACACCATGATTAGTGACCTATCGTATCTTGACGTTCTTTGTTCCTAGATCAGAACCTGATGTTACTCTTTCCTTTATTGAAAATAAGCGTGATGGGGATGAAGGAGTTTGGAAGCGAGCACCTCGTTTCACCACAAGCCATGTTGTTTCTTTTCATACGTACTTTTACTGCAGTTTTATAAGTAAAGGAAATGTTCATCTATCGTTTTCTATCTCCAGCCTACGTTCAGATGAGATTTGGCTTATTTCACTGCGGTATTGGAACACTTTCCATTTAGGTCGAGTTGCAAATTGTTGTTCCATAGTTAACATTTACTCTATACATTTGTCCAAGCAAAGGGATAGATTAATAGGCCACATTTTAAGACATGAGGGTCTTGTAAAGTTAGCATTAGAGGGAAAGTTTGGTTGGTTGTGAAATTTAGTTGCTATGTTGCAATGAAAAGGCTTGTGCAGAATTGATTAGCATGGAGGGATGCATAAATCCAGTCTGAGGACTGAATACCACAACAACAACATTTATTTGAAGTATTAACGATTTTAATACGATGTCTCTTTCGAAAACAACATATTGAATATGTGACTATAAATCGTTCTTCTTTAAGATCCCAAAATCTCGTCTTGGTCTGGACGTCAGTAAATTCACCAAACTTAGATAATTTCATTTATAATTCTCCCTCCGTCTTTTATTGAATAAATTACATTTAAAGGAAACTATTACGCAGTACAGGACGTTTTGGATCTTTAATTTTCTATAAAATCCTTAATAGTTTGCAGTTCCTATTGTTCCCCTCTATTTTCATGTTCTCCTTGATTTCACGTCACCCTGCTGCGCCGTCAGGCACTTGAGTTAGTATTTATATTAATTATTTTTTGAGGTTTGTAATGCGAACTTCAATATTTATGGATACTTGTGTATTAGTTGTTTCGATATTTATTTTGCTCAACAAATGTAATATATATTGCAATAAAAATAAAAAAAGTAGAAACTTCATTTGAGTCCTACATGTGAGATCTATCTCTCTCTTGCCGCATATGTATTTAGGACACCACACCATCCCGTTATTGTAGAGTTGGTCACATGTTTTCCAGTTGTGTATATTTAAGATAGAAAGTTGTTCTGTTCTCCCTACTACTACGCTTTCTAGAGCTGTGTATATAATCCCCTGCTAACCATCACGGAGAAGTTAGTCATTCTGAGACGTTCAACTCTATGCTTTGTATAATAAACTCAAATATATTTTAAAACTTACAAATTTATTCATTGGACATTTCATTTGCGGTAGGATGTTATGAGTAAAGAAAACTTTTGTCAAAATGAATATTTTAAGAAGGTAATAAATTTTAATTAAATTTATTTTGAAATTACTTTTTACATACATAATATTTTCGGGATTTTTATAGAAAATCGTGATTTTTGTTGGACAGCTTAACATACCAATTGAACTAAGTTTCGTAAAGATAGAGTGGAAAGACCATTGCGAGCTTGCTTACGATGATCTGCGTCTTATGGGAAATGGCAGATGGCTTCTTCCTCGTTATTTTCGTATCTCACTGCAAGTTTTGCGCGGTTTATCGTCTCTTAATGCACTTCGTAATCTCATTGCTTTACTCTGCGCCATCAGCTCGGCGACAGTCTGTCCAGGAGCTTCTTCCCTGGAGCGATCCTGCCATTGTATACAGCATAGGTGGCCAAACCGTGGTGCATGCGACAAACGTGGCGCTTTGGACGATTAAAAGTGGCGCATTGCATCCGTAAGACTGTTTGTATTTCGGACGAGAAGTACCTTTCCATTGTTAGACATGTATTATAAATAAGTACAACGAATGTCCAAAAGTCAGAAATAGAAGAATTTAATAATGGTTCTTCTCGCAAACAGAGAGAATAAAGAATTTCAAGTTCCAAGTCGATCTTGCTCTCAGTGCTAACTGTAGTCCAGAGATGTCTTCACCAAAGGACCATCATGAAGGTATCACCCTCTCGTATAGGGACATGATTCTTGGCTTTATTAAATAATTAATTTAACTGCGTCCAAGTTATTCCTTTTCGTCCCCTAAGCGAAGCAGATTCTATCATATCCATTTACCAACCCCCAACCATGAACGTATGACGCTATAAGATGTGCTGGAGTCATATGGCGCATCTGAACTCGTCTGCCAAAAATTTGGCGCTGGGTATGCAAAAGGCTGAAGGATCTAGGCGACTGTACCACAAAATTGATTATTTTTCTTCAGTCGAAACTTATGATTAAAGATCAGGCCTTTCATATCATTCTGCAAATTTTGTCCAACTGGAAAATACGACACTTCTGCGGATATAAGCATTGTATTCCCGAAGGTCCAGGAAAAATGACAATTATTTCGATCGTTATATATCACACTAATTATCGAAACATTAAAGTAGTCGTGTTCATGATTGCAGCTTTCCCACATTCTTTTTCACAATTTTTAGTCGAATTTCATCGACACTTTTACAACCTCTGGGCACTGCAATATTAGCAATCATTGTTGTGGGATGCAACGTATCCGACTCCAAATCTACACCAAAATTTCGGGGGCAGCTGACCGACTGATGAAATGAGATCAGCTGGCAGCTCTTTTTCCGTATGCCCAACGTCTTCGATCCCGGATCACATACCTCTCAAAGCCAGATCAAGGTCACGGCTTGTGGGAACAGAAATTTATATTATGGGTTTAGGACCAAGACCGAGGAAAATGCTGAAGGCGGAAGTTGTTTTCTTAGTCGCTAATGGTTTTCCTTCCATGCCGAAGTCTGACCTTGCGGTCCCAGTTCCACTTCAGCATGGATTGGTACATGCTACGGTGGTGGGGGCTCCGTGGATGCGTTCACCCTTTCTTCTACCGCTTAGTCTTCCGGGGGAATTACTGGTTACGGTTAGGAGATAGATAAAACCACAGAGGAAAACAGATCATTAGACGGATGTCAGTCTTAAACAGTCCTCAGAATCGGTTGTCGCCGAATATTCCATCAATACGGCATCGACTTGATTTCGACCGGGCCAGAAAGAATTGGGATTGGCTTTGGAAATCAAGACAAGAGACAATCTCTTTAATAGAGACTCATGTTCTACCTGAGCCATCGGTGCAACCCACTCATAACAAGCTTGCATCTTCCTTCTTGGAAAACGGACACAGGCGACAATCGGCATCGATTCAACCCACACTACATACATACACACTTCATTATTTAATGATGGTTTAATTCTTTTAGCACTAAACTCCACATAAAGGGAACACTGATACATTTTCGTAGCAAGTATCTTTTTCAATCGATGAAAGTTACCCAATGTAGTCGAAGGTTTACTATATTAAAATGTTAACAATTTACGACACCAGTGACGTTCAACATTATTGAGCTAATAAAACTGTATTTTGCACTTACTGATAAGTTCTACTCTATGAAAATCCAAATCTGCCAAATTTCGTATTTCGTTTCGAAGGGAATATATAATACACATGTTTAAATACATATGTAGCGGATTAAGTTTTATTAAAAGCTTTACTACTTCATTTCAAAACGATCATATAGGAAAGGAAACATTATATTTTAACAAATAATCATAGATTCCACAGTAAGAAGCTCCTAAGGTTATACAGTAGAATGTGAAAATTTTTGAAATGAATGGCTTCGGGAGGACATATTTTAAAAAAATGATGGCACCCAGCGTTAGATTTGATGTAAATCGATTGTATACATTTATCTGTCCAACGCGATCTTTCGAATGAAAAATTAATTAATTTATTTCTACTTTCTACCCGTTTCTGTGACTGGCTTTGGGCGTACGTTAAGTGTACAGAAATCATTGTTTCTTAACCTTCTGCTTCTGACGGAAGAATCCGAGACAGCGCCGAACCACCACGATGACCAATGTCAAGGCAGCGAGGAATGCGAGAACTACAACTAGAAGAACATCCAGGAGCAATATTTGCGTCCAGTGCAGGTCCAAGGAGGCGCTACGGAGATGCTTGGCTCCTTTGTGTCTCAGGACGTATTCCACCCACCACACTGCGCGCTTGACGGACTTGCCAGGCTCTTCCTTGTACACCGCTGAAAACGTGTCCATTGTCTCTCTGTACCTGACGATAAAAATTATACTTTATTATAATTAACTGCCAATGAGGTGCTAGTGGAAGTTAAAATTAAAAAGTAAATTCATATCCTATTGATAATGTGAAAAAAACCGCGATCACCCGATACTACAAAGAGCACAATTTTTATTTAATAATTTTCATATTTGTCTATATTTCATTATATTTGACATATTTGATGTAATATGTTCTAATGGTTTGTTAGATAGTCCGAAGATACGATTTGACATCAAAACCAGCGTCTCAGTCGGATCACAACGTTAACATGTACAAAGAAATATCCAGTACCTGAAATGAAGACTTATTTTGTGATATGAGAGATAGTTACGGCTCCTTTATTATTGAAAAAGTTTTAAAAAACAAGTTTATCGAATTATTTTGAACTTTTAATTGGAAAACAACGTTTTGCCTTATGTTCTATATAAAAAGGTTCTGACTGCTTAGTAAAACAAAAATATATATTTGTTAATAAAAAATATTGAATTATAAAAAATACAGATAATTAATTCTTGTTTAAGTTACTTGTTCGAAAAGACCTTGGTGGGATAAGATGATTTACTTATTGATAATTAATGGATTTTTATCGCCGTGTAGAACTAAATATGTCTCGTCTCAGATTATAACGCATGTAGGAGTATAAGGAATTATGTAATTTCATGTTTCGGCTTTACCATTAAACTATATCAAATCTAGTAACACTGACGGCACTGAAAAATATTTATCTGGTGGGAATCAACGCATAACTTGAGAGACTACAAATCAGGCGACCATTACACTGACCGTGTGGGTTTCTAAACGCATCGGGAATTCGGAGATGCTTGCAAAGGCGAAACGATCATAGTGCGGTACGCCTTCGTGGGGCACTACATATTTAGTAAAACACGTGACAGAATAATTTATATATATATATATATATATATAAATAAATCGGCGTAATGTATGTACGCGCATAACTACCAAAAAATCGTACGAAAAAATTTCTAAATCTCATAATATAAAAAAAATTACGGAAAAGATGCTCTTAGCGGCGCGTTTGAATGAAACAGGAATTTCAACCTAAAGTTTCGTGTATGTTTCATTTAGATATCTTGCAGAGTTCAGAAGACATTAATGTAAATATTTATAAATCCATTGAATTGCCGCGCGAAAGGCGGAGTAAAAATCAACTGCCAGTTAAAAGCCCTATTAGCCGTTCGTATACCATTCATCATACTTACTGTGTTTTTATAAGCGTAATTTAGGCAGCGAGAGGAGGAGGGGGAGGGCGAGCAATATCACTCCATCTATTGTTGTAAATATGAGAAAGTGGGACAAGCTGAAAACCAACTGCGAGTTATAAGGTTTGCGTGAAGCGATTATAATCTGAACCACTGGACTGGACGGACGTGTTCATACAGTATTGACAGATTGACATTTATTCGTATTCAATTGCCGTTTCTTTCGCAACAGCAAAACTTAGTGTATTTCGTGTGTTTTTATGAGTTTATTGTCGTGTTATTTATTGTTAGCGATAAGAAAATGGCACCAGTGAGGCGTCAAATTTTCGGTTGGCAAACGTGTAACGCAAGTTACAATGAGACTGAAGAAGAGAGTAGGCAGCGTTTGGAGGCAAACAGAATCGAGCGACATCTACCACGGTTCCAGAAGAACCCATACCGTCGGGTTCAGGCTACAGGAGACAAAACTGACGTCATAAAGCTTCCGAACGATTCGCATAGGGGGAGGGGTTAAATTTTTGTATTTAATAAATACTCATATTTGATTTGAAAAAGAATTCTTGAGTTCAATTACTTTTATAGTGTTTTCCCCGACAATATTTGTGTATAATTTGAACCCCTTTCCACATGTGAGTGGAGTGGTAGGGGTGGAAATGAGTCATATGAAAATAACAATGAAATTATCAACTTTGGGGTCAAAACCGGTGTTAAGAGGGGCGCTGTGTTACGTTATGACCTTTAATGTGCGATTTAAGTGGGGAAAAAATTTTATTCTGTCAGAGTACTGAAAATATTTTTAACCCTGTTATTGTGTCGAGATACTGGGAGTATATTTGAGGTTCATGTTGTGACGTTTTCGATGGCGGTTTTAGTCATGTTTTGACCAAGAACTAAGTAATGTGCCGGGATAATATGAATAAATACCCAGGCAACGCCAGGTCTCCAACTAGTAGTATTATAATTATGAACATTTTAAATCAGCATAATGACTATTATTATCTGTTAAATAAAACAGTGAAACAAAAATAACACCAAGTTTTAAAGCGGAGAAAAGATATTTAATACAGAACAGAAATGGCGAAAGGCGGATCTTCGAAAAGGATGGCATATTACTCGAAAGTTAAAATAATATTGTGTTATACTTAATGATCTTACTTCTTCTCGTGTAAAACTGTCCTAACTGCATTGAGGACAGACTCCTTGGTGACATCTCGGAAGGGGAGAAGTACTCCTAATTCCGCTTGCACCACCTTAGCCGCGTTCTGACCCTGGTCACCTATAAACGGAATAGCGACCATAGGCACGCCAAAGTAACCAGCTTCGTTCAAGCTCTGAAGTCCGCACTGAGTTATGAACAGCTTCATGTTGGGGTGAGCTGCAAGGAAAAGGACATCAGCAACTCTCAAACGACACTGTAATTATGACGCACTGGACACGAAGACTAACCTAGGATGTCCTGCTGAGGGAACCACTTGGATACGAAGACGTTATCTGATTTTCCTTCAATAAATCCCGACTCCCACTTCCAGAGGACCCTTTGTGGCAATTCGGCGAATGCATCTAGGAAAGCCTTCTTCTTATCCACGGGCATAGTGCTTCCGTTCACGTTAGTGCCCAGGCTAAAGTAGATCGCTCCATTCTTCGCTCCGTCCAAAAACGTCTTCATATCCTGATAAAAAAACAAGTATCTTTTAGGTTACAGCCAAAAATTGAACCAACTATAATTGAAAGAAATAAAATACAATCAATCGCCAAAACTCAGAAATAGAATAATTTTATCTTCAAAGAGACCTTTCGTCCTCAACTTTGGATACCTATTCTTGTTCTCCAAAAAAATTAATATGTTGTCATATACATAGCTGAATATAAACAAACAAGTTAATTTTGTATGTTGTAAAATGCTGATGAAATTTAGTCTTTCTGCTGCAACATCCGCAATGCCGAAGACACATACCGCAAACTTATATCGTTGTTTTGAATTTTTTAACAATCACAAGAATTACATTTCAAAGATTCAATACTACATTCCTACATGTTTACATTACCCCAATCCTGTGACATTTTAAATATGCATGTTTATTTAATCAAAGGATTGATTGGATTGAGGTAAACATTTGTGATGTAGAAGGCAATTATTATTTTCGATTGATGAGCGAAATGCTTCACAAACGATCAAATTTAAATTCCATAAATGTAAAAACAGATAACAAAAATTAAAATTCAATATTCGATCTTGTAATATTATGATTTAACTGTGCATTATTAAAACTTTGAAATGTAATTTTTGAAGTTTTAAGTATTTGGTTACGACAATTTAAGTTTTAGATATATTTCTTTAGTATTGCGGTAGCAAATCTAAATTTCAATAGGATTTTAATTATAACTACATCACACAAATAACTACAAATCTATTTTGGACTCCCATGAATATCAAAAAGACATTATTAAATTTTGTAAGGACAGTAATATTTTAAATTTAATTTAAATGTATTGTATTCTGTGTTCTCTTTTGTTAAAATCTAAAAATCAAATGTAAAGAATATAAATAATTAGTTAGTGGTAACGAGCAGAAAAATAGTTGTTACCAGTATTTTATTATGTAAATTCATAATAGTAAATAATGTGCATATAATTGTATAATAATATGTAAATGGTTGTCACTGTGGTCGCTAATAAACAGGCAGTCGATGCGACCGTTAAAAATACAGTTTTTTAATGTTAATTTATATGGAATTATATTAATTTTTTATAGAATGAACTGAAGAGGTCTCGAAAGTTGTGATTGAAACTTCTAATTTTAAATTAAAATCCTTCTATTTCTACTTTTGGATTCATTATATTTTTTAATTAAAATTTTTAAAGATTCTTATTAATTATTCTCCTTACCGTCTTAATTTAAAGTAAAAAGAAAAATCCTCTAAAACTTTACAGGCTGTTTATTCCCTTAGATGGGAAGATTTAATGAATTAACTCTAATTTGGTAAGGCATTATATGATTCGGGACATTCTGAATAATATTCTAAACGAAGTAATTGATGAAATTGAAAGATGGATAGAATATAATAACGGTATGTTTTTCATACATGTTCAGTTTGTCATTAATATTGTAAGCAAAGATTAACTGATCCTGTAATTCTTTAATAATGATTTTATTTAGTACTGGATGTGTTCCAAAAAAGTCACAGTAATGAATATGTTTTTATTACGGGGACTAATTGGTCTTCGGGGTGTTGTGGTGGTTTGTTTCAAATTTATAGCCTAATTTTGGTGTACGTAATTATCATTAAACTAAAGCCCTAGCTAACCTTTGGCTATCTTTCTCTACCGTGCACATCCCCCTTTTCAATTCCCTTCCTATACTAATAAAGGGGAGTTTCCTTTTTCAGAATCACCCTGACGTAGACTGTTAAAAGAAAAAATATTAATATTTTTCCTTTAAGATAATCTCCGTTTTAAACTTTTCCACTCGTTCCTGGTGTTTTAATTTACCTGACATAACACCTGATATTTTCTTTAAGAAATAAATTAACATTGTCTTAAGAAACTAGAAAAACGAATGATTTTTATAAAATACATACCTCTGGTAGAGGTGTCCTCTCTTCGAGAATGTGCAGTCCCGTCAGTTGGATCACAGAAGGTAATAACGGTTGCGGAAAGTTCATAAGCCAGTGGTTATTCACCAGGACCAGACTCCCGTTTCTTTCGGACTCAATGATTGGCGGTGGCTCGTCTCCAAAGTACTTTCTCAAGAGCCTCTCCTGGGATGGCCTGACTTCGTTGTTGTAAGTTTGGCTTATTTTGAAGCTGTAGTAAGCGCTGTTCAGCCTCTGCCAGAACGTCATGTGGTCGGAGTAAGGAAGCATCCACTCGGGGCGGTAGGTAGGGTTGCTAGGGTTGCCGATGAAGTCGTAGACGGGTCCCCACATTCCCAGTGTGAGGAAGTGGATCAGTGGCGGAGAACCCACTCGGTGCCACAGTCCGAAATAGCTCTGGTACATCAGAGCCTCCAAAAGAACTAAGTCGAACTTCTGGCCGGAGCTGCATCAAACTCAAATTAGAAAGACTGCATCTAGATATGAACTCTGGTTGATTTTTTCTCTTAAATATTACGAAGTAAAATTAAAATGAGTGGCTATAGCATAAAATAATGAATATTTGATTCCTCAAGGAGGCATACTCCAGCATACAGATACTTTTTATACGTAATTTTATCGGTAAAACTTAAATTTTCATATTTTTTCTCATAGTTATAAGTAGTCATAAATATTTGAGCAGTAATGTAGTTATAAGTTTGATTTATATAGTTATTGCTTTGACGGATGAAGATTTTGGAAAGAGGTTGAAGACTAAAGGTATTTTGATTAACCAGTGCGACTTAGAAATGGCCGAGGGTGGTAGGTAGTTCTTCGACGTCTATTGGCTTCCTCCTCTGAAGCTTAGACCTCCAAAAATATAAAGTATGTATCATTAATTTTGCGTTATCAGATCTTAAAGGCCACGCGATGCACATATATAGTAAACTGTTTCACTGCAAAACACATGTAACAACCTCACGTGGAAGACGCCTTTGTCAATTAAATTGGAACAAAATCAAAGCTAAGCTCGGGGCAATTTCGTGGAATATAATTATTGACACAATATTAATTTATTGATTACTTCTTATCGGTCATTGACGCTGTTGCCCCTTAAATGTAAGTTAAAAGAAACGTACTAAACGAAATACGTGGATTGCTTAAGGTATTATAATATCACGTGAAAAATCGATGTCACCTTCGTAAAATAAAAGAGATAAATACAAGCACTGAATTTAAAAACATTTATATAAAACATAACTGCTGAAAAAATTTAAAATAATTCTGAAAGTAAAATAAAAGCGAAATGGAACGTTATTAAAAAGAGCTCCAGTAGTTCTGTAAACCGTAACGATATTCAACTTATAAAGCACGACCACCCTAAATCAAGTAAAGAAGCAGCATGCAAATTTACCTCGTATTTTATTTACGTTTCTCGGCATATGTTCGAAAAGCAAGGTATAGAGAAATGTAACATGAAATGCTGCGCAACTGCAGAAAACCTATTAATGTCTTTCATTCTACTCTCGTCCAACAAAATAAGATTATTAATATAATAAAAAATCAAAAAATTTTGAATGCATGTGATATATATTGAATCAGTAGTAAGTTTATTAAATTTAGCTTAAATGAAATTATAATTCCAATGTAGTTCGTAATGAACTTGTGCTTTTCCTCTGGTGATTCTCTAAAAGACGCGAAAGTTATACATAGAAACGGTTCTACAACAGACGTCTCCCTTTATCGCCCTATTTCCCTCTAGCCAATATTCCCCAAAATTCTTGAGAAAGAAATACACATGAGAATTGCAGTTTTTCTTACAAAATTTAAACTTATTTCTACATCACAGCATGGTTTCTTTAGTGGAAGATCTTCCAAAAACGGTTTCATACGACTTCGTTCAAAGTATTCATGAAGAACTCGATGAAAGACAAATTGACTGGAATTTTTTCTGACCTCTCCAATGCGTTTGATTTAGTAGATCATGATATTCTACTGAGACAATTAGATTTCTATGCAATCAGACCAGTTCCCCTTTCGTTACTGACGTCATACTTGCAAAACAGGCGACAAAACGTTCAGATTGAAAACTCGGATGGAAATGAGGAACGATCAGAATGGGAAACAATTACTTTCGGTGTCCAAAGTTCTACAGTCGATCAAAATTTTAGAGTTATAATTGAAATATTGTTTTTTTAGACTTATCAAATCTCGTTCTATGACACTTTTAGCGATTTAAATTTAGACGTAGCTAAATTATATCTCAAGTTCGGGACTCATCGGAAGTTTTCTCACTGTAAATTTCGATAACTCGTGGATGTGTGTTGCCGAATGTGTTTGGTTAGCACAAGAGCGAAAAGTTTACTGAACTTCTGGAACTCCGAAGTTTGATAAATGCCCTGTGTGGGCCAGCACAGCCTTTAATCATGTACATTCCATGAGGAAATTTAGAAATTATATATATACAAATTTAAAAAAAAGTAAGGGTATGTACAATAGTTTTAAGATTGAAATCATGTAAAAACCAAATTCGTTTTTATATTGCAAAAATTCCATTAAACTTGTTTTGTAATGTTTCAAATAATTTGTATTTGAAATTTGCCGAAAGCTCTTACAAAATTGAATAAATTTGGAATCAAAATTAATCTATAGGTTTGGTTAATTAATTGGTGTGACTGATAAAACATAGGAATTTCACCATTATCATATAAAGTAAAAATCAGTCTTTTAAAAAATTTAAAACATCCTGTAAGAAGTAATGAAAAGTTGTAGAATAGGCACTTTGCGATTGGCGTATTTTATTTTTCGAAAGCAGATGGTAGAAGGCGAACTTACTTGATTAGAGCTTGTACCTGAGGCGAACTGATTTGGAGTTCACTAAGAGCTTCACCCACAGGCGCAAACAGTTTCAACATATCGTAGGGCGATGCGTCGACCATGGATGTGAAATCGAAAGTTTGCCTCCAGTATTCGTACAAAAAGGAAATGTCAATTTCATTATAATTTGTTATGTTGTTCTATAACAGAAGAAAATAAGAAGCTGTAATGCTAGAAATATATCGCGTTCGTATACGTTATTTAGTTATTCTACAAATTGAATAGTAAAGTGACAGAGTATTATGGAACTATAAAAACCAATAACCTGGCCAAAAGTCAGAAATAGAAATTATTTCATTTTACAAAAAATTGAATACAAATTTATACACACAGTCAACTTGAAATAAAAATTAAATAAATTTTGCATCACCAGGAAGAAAGGACAATGCTGCAACAACGTTACGAATGTCTTACACTAAAATAACAATTATTATTCATTTTTAAAATTACAGGATTTCGTGAGAGATTACTATGTAATTAATTAATCAGGTCGTCATGACGTATGTTCTTAATTAAATTTTTTATTTAATTTCACTGTTGACATTAGCTGGTGTTATTACTAGTTCGTAGTGCTTGTGTGCCACAAAAATACTTGAATTGGTTTTTCCTCAGATAAGACCATATTCATTGTAGTTGTGAATTGATATTCTACCGTACTACACTATACATATATCTTATGTAATTATAGTACGTAATGTAACATTGAAGAAAATGTCACTCTCTCAACGTTAGTCTCGGAAAAATGAAGTTGGTACTCATAAGGTAAATGCACGGTTACCTAACGAAGAGAAGTAAATATTTAAAGTAACTCTGTTATATTGAAGTCGTAATATCACCAAAACTAAATTATCTTCATAAACGAGTCAAATTTTCTGCACACTGATGATACTTCATTTTATCATAGAGTCTGAGGTGAAACCACTTACCCTGACGGGATCCGTGGTGATGATGGTGACTTCGTGACCCCGGGCGTGAAGAGCCTGCATCACCAGACGGAAGGGCAGCTGGTGACTGATGGACGGCGTTGGTAAGATCCCCAGAATCTTAGCTCCATGGCAGGAGCTGAGGACAGCTAACAGGCTCACGGCCACGAAAAGCTTCATTGTGGCTGAAAAGATACCGTGAAATAAGTGAGTGGAAGTATAACTTGTACCAACTACTTTCGGATTTCGATCTGCTGGTAGGTAGTTTGAATTTGAGGTTCCAATCCTTAAATGTTTTAGCCCAGATGTAGTTATACATTTTTTAAACCATAGCAAACTCATTGATCTTCATTAGAATCTACTTCAGTGGGTATGAATTTTACTGTACCCACTAAAGTCAACTGTTTCCCGACAAACTTTGTGCCAGAAACACTGGTGGCCCATGTGTAGCACAACACTGACTCAAAATGAATCACATCAACTAATTCGTAGTCTTTTGGTCATACAAAATATAACTGCCGGTTGCAATGCATATATAAATATATTAAATCAGAAAAACGACCTTGACTCTGAGATACTCGTTGTAGTATTACAAGATTTATTTCGGAAGCGGTGCTGCAAGTATAAAAACTTACCACGTCCGTTACTGACACACTAAAGGTGGTCTATTAAAGTTTTCTCTTGGACGTCAGCTATACATTCCCATTACATAACTTTCTGAATGTTTCAACACCCGCTGGAAAGGTGCACGAGCGACTACACATAAACACTTCTATCTGATACTTTGAACGATTTAGGAGATTAACGTATCTTTTATACGCGAGACGGTTTTTTTCAAATAGACGTATCTTTCAAATACAAGATAGTTTAAGAATAAATAACTGTGAAACCTTGGAGCCGATTAATCCTAACAGCAAATTATATAATCTTAATTTGAGTAACTAATTATATATGAGAACGAAATGTATGCATGTTTACGTGAATGTTGTATATAAATCATTTACAAAGTCACAATTCAAAGAATGTTTAAATCAAGTTGGGATTTCTCTACTACTACATTAATTTTTCCTTTGACCATTTCAGATCTTAAATTTTAAATCAACGCTCGAAATGAAGGAGAAACGGCATCTAGTGTTTGAGTTGCTGTATTTTCGTTACTATATTTGCGTAACTCAAGCGGGGTAATAATTATGGAAATATTAACATTTTATTTTATTTCAGTAGCGAGAACTGTAACTGCTCAGAACATAATTGAGATTTAAAAAGTGAGGAATATAATAATGGATGATGGCTAATTATCTCTGAAAAATGGACTAATTGATAATTGATAAAACTACTTGTTGACTTTAAGCGACCGCTATCCTTCTATTTATATGGAACAATATACGCGGACCATGTGAATTATAAAAACGTTTAGCATATTTATATTTTACTTAGAATATATAATGTGGTGCTCTATGAGTTTAATTATCAAGGTGGAAGAATTATGATGAGCTATTCAAGAGGTGGATGAAGAGTTCTCGGGATTCCAGTCGGGTGATGTCGTTTGGAGTCCACAACGTTTCTATGGCTTTTTCAAACGACATCACTCTTCATCCAGCATCTTCGTCGGGAAAAACTACGTTCTCTATAATAAAAGAGGTACTAAGAACTATAATATTCAGATTTCAATTAAGGGAAGGTAGGAAATATTTAAAAATAATATAAAGTTAACAAAAAGATTTAATTGCACATGAATTTTAATTGACCCACCCTGAGTGAATCGACAACATTATGTAAATGATACGGGAGGGGGGTTATTATTTAAAAATTATTTACACCGAACTATTTATGCTTTAAAAATATTATAATAATTTTATTAAAAAGAGGTACTAAGAACTATAATATTCAGATTTCAATTAAGGGAAGGTTGGAAATATTTAATAATAATATAAAGTTAACAATATTATAATAATTTTATTAAAAAATCTTTCATGGGCCCTGCGTGCTATTAAAATTATCCATATTAATTAAAGGGGACAATTGTTTTAATTTCAAGGGGTTTCCAAGGGTTAATTATTGGAGTAACAACGTACATAATGGATTTCACGTTCTTGACGAACCTGTTTCATCTTCTCTGCAATTTCTGAAGTTCTGCGTAGTAGTGTTTTCTTCCCCGCACTTCAACGGTCTTCATTGTCGGGTTGTTGATTTGCCCTCGGTCGACGGAAAAGAGCTTCTTCCTTCTTCACTCCAACACACAGTTCAAGCAAGTCCGAAATTCTGGACTTCTTGCTCGCTCTTCCTTCTAACTCAAGAGCAACCATTCTCACCTCCCTTTCAACTCTCAATCAACACTGACTTATTAATTGTTCATTTCTATCTTCTCTCCTACTTCCTCGGATTCCTGTTCCTTTTCACTTCCGAGCCATACTCTGCCTCTCTACTTCCTAGCCCTTTCCTCTTCTTATCCACTCTGCATATTTTTCGGGTTGTCACCTCCCAGCTAAACTCTTACCTTCCCCTTCTCCAAGGGAAGGTGCTACCCACGTGACGTGTGTTAGCCAATCTTTATGCGTCCTTCGTCCAGCGTGGGAATTTTTGCTGACGAAGAGAATAGCGTCCTTGGTAAATTTTGAAGGGTGAACGTTCCTTCATAAAAAAGCCTAATCTTTTGTAGCTGCAGACAGACAAGTTTACAACTCTGCACCCTGGCGCCGGGGAAAACTCACCTCTTACCTGCCCGTCTCCGAGTTAGAATAATTTAAAACAAAGACATCTGAATAAAATTAGGGAGAGGTCCTACTGCGCTACAATGAATATGTTTAGTCTCAGGGAAATATTACAGATCAGTGGGTAAGATTGTCTCCAAACTGCGTCAAATGCACGTTGCTTTTGATGTCAATACCCCTCCACTGTGCTCAAAATTACAACTCGTGGCGCTCCATATCTTCGCCCTCCATGTGTAGGAATAAACTTTAGATGCATTTCTTCGACATGTGTCCTCCAAACTTTGGGAGACTGCTTTTGTCGTTGTTCTCGATGGTGCATAGAGTCGTAACAAATTAGCCCTATTAGCCTGTATTGTTTCAGCTTTCGGGCGCTTGCTTTGTTTAGCCGTTAACAATATAGACCTACTGAAGGTCCAGGTTTCAGGTCAATCCTCTTGTTTACACGGGTTCACTAGATAAGTGTCCGGTAATTACTATCTATCGCCCTATGTCTTGGTTGTCTAGAATTCAAGTTGCCTCGTCCAATCACCTCTTACCGAACCTTAATATTTCCGTTTTCTGGCCGATAAGGTGACTGTAATTCGTCAATTAAATAACCAATCACGTTCATTCATTGTTACGAATCCGTCTAACTTAGATCTAACGTCTGTGCATAAAATATTCATAATAATAATAAAATGATATTAATTTTTGTCATAATTAATAGCGTACCACAATTATTACAGAAGAGAAACTTTCGTTGAATATATAAATTATTTCGCGCCAAACAGACCAAATAGATGGATAAGTTCTTCTACCTGTATCTAAAATTCACTATTTATACGTATTGTAAGTCACTGTTTATATGAAAAACGCTCAAATTTAGTATGAACGTATGTGTAAATGAATGATTTAAATACAAATTTTGGAGAAATTTGGACCAAGTTTTGTACTCGTATTTCTTGTTATCTGGAAATAAATACTTTCGGGGTAAGACACGACGACCATTCTTAGCGTTAAGGAGTCGAGGGGACCAAAATTTTTAAATATGCAGAAAGCCGAATTTGCATCGAATAAATATTTTTCGAGATCAATTAATTTAATAGTCTTCCTCCCGGTGATGTTTGCGTATAATGTCTACTCTATGTGGCATGATAATGGAACTCCATATATATGGAGATGGAGGGGCGTAACATGAAATTAACATAAAAACAATCGAGATTGTTGTTTATTCAGGGGTTAAAGAAGTCTCACATTCAACATGTTACACTACAACTGCAAAGCGGAGGGGGGTAAGGGATGAAAAAACAATCGCCCGGAATATGTTAATGTACGGATTTTTAGTTAGTGTGCTTATTTCAGCCAACACTCCGATTATGACTAAATGAACATTCACTCAGCTAAGACAGGTTAAGGGCATGAAACCGCTGGAGTTCAAAAATGCGAAGGTTTTGAAGTCGGTTTAATCACGCCTTTCCCAAGAGATTACTGTCTAATTAAATACTTTACAGAGGTAACATAAGGAAATACCCGGACATTACCGGGGCACACAACGAGTATTTAATTAACACTCAATATTTATGACCGACATCACAATAATATTAATTTACTTTTAGCTTTCAGAAATGTATTAAAATGAAACATGCCGAAACCTTCCAAGTATATGATTAAGAACAAAATTATGACGTTTATCAGGAACAGTTTAGACTTTCTTTCAAAATCCCCATGATCCCATTACGAATTTGTATTTTATAAATTAATGTTTAATTAAAAAAAAGTAATATGGTGACTGAGTAAATATCTCGGAAGCAGGCAGTTGTACAACGTTATTTCAATTTTAATATATATATTTTTTTCTTCAAATTCTAGAAAATTAATCTGATAGATCTTTACGTAAGCAGCGTCTGAAACGTTCGGTGAATGGTCCCATTATTTTAAAAACTGAGTTGGTTATGATTATGCGTTCCTGCATACGCATTGAGAGGCATGACAAGAATCGCCAACATTACAATAATTATATAATACAGACTGATGTTGATATTCATTAGTTAATTAAATAAAACCAATAATACAATCTCACTTGTTTAATTTTTAATTATGAAGCATTCGCTTTCGACTTGTGTGTCATATTCGTCTAATATATCAAAAGCAAAAGGAGACAATTAGCTTAGTATAAAACAATGAAAACTGTAACCACTAGATTGAAGATAATCAAAAAACATACATCTATAAAAGTATTGTGTTACATGTATAGAGCATGATAGTTGTCGTCAATTATAAAATACATCAGGCGTTACTTAACCAGCAATGTGCTGGGATGTGCGTAGGTTACTAGCGTCGATACATCCAAGTATACGTAGTTCCACATCTAGCACTCGGGCTAATATAGCAATATATATATATATATATATATATATTATACAAATTTCATCAATTCCATCAAACATTAAAAATTTTGTTCTTATATATATATATATATATATATGATTCCTATTTCGGAACCCTCATTTTTAAAGTTAACCAAATCGTCACGTTCAAGATTAATAAAAATAGTTTAATCAAATCTATGGATAAATTTTTATGTAAAATTCTGCATTTTGTGAATACAAACTCATGCTGATACGATTTAGTATCAGAGGATAAGCCTGTGTTAATCTTTGGCTTGGCTTTTAAACTTAATTTATGTTGATAAATTATATTTTTTAAATTTTTAGTGGTGTAGCCAATGTAATCTTTTGTACAGTTTTTACAGTCAACTTTACAAACTACATTATTTGTGTCTATCACTTCAACTTTATCTTTTAATGTAGAGCAGATATTGCGGATGTGATTATTAGGTCTCAGCGTAAATTTGAATTCATTTATGTTAAAATTAAGAAACGTAGTTATAATTTTGTTTGTTAGTCCTCATATATATATATATATATATATATAAAAGACTCATATAGTTATTAGTCATCGCTTTATTTACTGCAGAATTGATTAGACGAGTAATTGAAGGAGGGATAGAAGATATCTCCGATTGTACAGGGTGAAAGAAATGTTTTATGCTGGTTTATGATGCCATCGAGCTATTTTTATTATCAGTAGTGTTGATCGTAGTAGTAATGTTCATATTTTGCAGTACATTACTGGGTATTTCAAGAGATTTATTTGTATGTGAACGATTATTAAATTTAACTATATTTAATGGCCATAATTTATTAATGAGTGTTAGTGGATAAAAAATATTTGTTAACATGTGAAATACCTTATTTTTTAATTGAATTGAATTTATTAATACTGCAATTGAGTAGCACTCGGTGGCAGTTACAAAAAATAAACTTAAAAATAGGTTACGAATAATAATTACACTAATATAATATAAAATTAAATTAAATCCTAACAAAAAAAGATAAAAATTACCCATTATTCATATATTGTTTCGTCGCACTACACTACACTTCCTAATTCTTCCCTGAAACACGTTGCTATTGGCAGGGAATGATTCGAAAACTTCTGCAGGTAAATTGTTCCAATCCCTTACAATACTTTTAAGAATTTTTTTGCCAGTAATTGAAATAGCTTTGTAAATTAAATTATTTACTACAATGGAATCACAACTAATAATCAAATAATTTACCTAGATATGACTATGTTGAACGTAACCAATTTTTTACAACGTGGTTCAGAAAACCTACAGCTATTAATTGTATTTTGAATTTTTACTCCAATCACCCTAAAGACATGATTCTTAATCAGCGGTGAGAACTCGCGTAGTTGGAAAATATAGCACGTAACGGAGGAACGCGTTAACATTAAGTTTTGCGTCAAATTATGACAAAAGCAGTGTAAGCACATGTTAAGGAACATTTGAAAAATCGGTTTGTACTGAGCAAGCTGACAAGTAGACGTTGTGGACATCCAACATGGCTGGCATAACAACGGCGCTTCGAGCGTTTGCTGACAGTATCCAGCAGCTCTGCTACCGATGTCACAAGTTAACTTTAGATAATGATAAATACTTTGAACACCAGTGAAGGTATTTAGTTTGTAACCAATTACCAAACCTTTCGGGTGCAGTTTGTATATCAACATCATATAACAAGCACGTGAAAAGAGCGCGGGTTAAACAACATTCACAGTTATATTTATGACAAACTGTAAGTAATTAAATTGTAAGCTATCCATTCAAGTAACTACGTTCACTCCCTAAAAATTAAGGATGAGGGAAATTAATGTATCCAGCTAATCTGCGTCTGCAATACGGAATTCCGCCTGAATCTTGCACGTGAATTTCAAACACTGTAAAGTAGGGTTTTACCTGTTAGTGCAGGAGCGCTGCCGACCTGCGTCAAGCTTCTAGCGATCTGAAGATCACGCAGCTGATCGCATGCTTAAATATCGTCCTTGAGTGCTCACTAGTTCACGGTCGTCAACGTTTTCATTGAATAAATATTCACAGCACCTAAATATAACCTGTTATATTATTCATTATGGTTCAAACTATATTTGTCGTTAACTTAACCTAATTTCTTTTGCGTTTCTCTCTCTATATCTTTTTATTTTTAAGTAAAATGTCAATAATGAGACACTTATAATTAATGTCCTAGGAGTCCATGAAAATGCGGAAAAAGATTTATTATGATCTTTTTGTGAGAATTTTTGTCACTTTTTACGTTTCATGTTATGTAATATGAGAAATACATCACATGGTAATACAAAAAAGAAGCGAACTGTCCGAAATTTGATGATGAGAGGAAAGAAACTTTAAAAGAAAATGATTTCAATCAGTTTGTAAGAGGGAAAAATGCACAGGAAAATTTAATAAAATTCTTAAAAAAACTGAATTGTAACATAAATCGAAAATTTTTATTATATATCATTATGTATATTTAAGTTTTGCATTGAAAATATAAATGTCAAGTTAAAATGTATAAAATTGTTAATTTATAGACCAAAATGTATTGGTTATTGTAATTTCGTATAAGTTGCTAATGACTACTTTGTCGATGCGACTATGAATGAATGAAATGAAATAGCCTTATGTGGTTCCATTCAGGGCAAAGGCCTCCTAGCTTTTAGTAGTCTCACACGGTGAGCTAATCCATCGTAAGATGTCTTATTAGTTCACTACACTACACTGTCACTTAGTTGTAGTTCTAGTTCTTTCCACTTATTTCTGCCTCTGGCTATTCTGATCCATTGTCATCCTGCTTTTTTTTTGAATAGGTCCGTCCACTTGCGTCTTGGTCTTCCTGGGAGTCTCTTGCCTATGTAGGGGTCCAATGTGGTAGCTTGTAACGTCCATCTTTCGTCTTGTAGCCTCACAACGTGTCCTCCCCATTTTCATTTGGTCTTTGTAGCCTGTTGAGCAACGTCTATTGTTGCTGACATCCTATGTATCAAGTTGTTTGATACTCTATCTTTCAGAGAAATGCCAAGGATCTTCCTCTGCATTTTCCTCTGGCATACTTGTAGAGTGTTTCTCTCTTTTACTCTGAGAGCCCATGTTTGACACCCGATGCGACTATAAATAAATTTAAATTTAATAAAAGGAGCGCAACATTTCAACCAAAATTTGGGACTTCCTAAGGTAGTATCTTATCGTCTATACCTAAGTTCGTACATTATTGGTACAATTTTAGACGCTTGGATGACTTGCAAAAAACAATGGTGCACATATTCTAAAAATCTGTATGAGGCCGAGAAACCCTTTTCCATAATAGTGGAAGGAACGTTAGTATATTTTAGGTAGTTGTGCTCAAATATGCTGCTATGGAATGTCTATGACGTCACAACGCTATAATTTTAACTAAACTGTAAAAATAGCGTATATAATTAAGGACGACTGCAAATTTCAATTGAATAAAAAGCACATCAATATTCTAAGAGTTAATAAGAGCTTTATATTTTCTTAGTTTACCAGTTTTTGTTAATCTCTTAAGGTTCCGCGAATATTATTTTACAATTAAGGTACCGGTGGTATCGTTGACTCTACTTGGGTGCGTGGATTATTTTGGACGAAATATGGATACCGGAAGTATGTTATACTCTTTCAAGGTACTGGGTATATGTTTCACTGTTTTAGGAATCCCGGGACTGATGTCGACTCTCCCAAAATGTCGGGAGAATGTGCGACTCTGTTAAGGTACTGCTATTTAGACCTTACCATAGGATGTTTT